>CM067062.1:972392-1455508 GCA_033980235.1 Diadema setosum
AATATTACGGTATGGCATTCAGAATGCAAGCAGATAAATAAATTTCGGTGTACTTTGTTCGAATGGCGCTTTGGTTCCGCAATCACACTTCGTGAATTTTAGGATGATTTTCGAGGCATATTTTTGGTAATTTTGCTCGCCAGGTTTTCGCTAAAATTTCACGTTTTATCATTGTCAAATCCTTTGATATGTTATAAGTGCATATTCGGACATGTTTTCAAATTCAAACTAACTCAATTTTAATCCGAAAATAGGTTTCCTTAAATTGTTATTAGCTTGAGAAGTTGTTTACTTTTTCTCAACTACGCGAGTACGTGTTGTTTACTTTATGCAAATGAGGCTCGGCTGCCGATGGATTTCTGCGAGATAATTGGGGTGCTCCACCGCGCCTGCTATATTATTGAATATTCAATAGTATTTTTCTCTAGTTCTAATAAAAAGTGATATAGGGCTTTAAGTCTTTTTTCCCCAAGCTGCATAAGCCAACATTCTATAAAGTACAGTGTACTTGGCAGGTATTTTTACCAGTGTGATGGAATGTGTAAATGGACACCATGCCCCCAGCTCTCAAAGCTATACCCCCACAATAAGTTTGTTCTCAGGTAAGAGTCTGTAAGAATGCATGGAAGGTGAACTTGCGATACTCAGGTGAGCGCGTGACCCCGGGTCTCTTGTTGTTGTTGTTGTTGTTTTTTTTTTTTGGTAATACCTAGTATAATGATAACCATCATTGGGATTCTTCTCGCCATTCTACTGGTGGGTACACACGGCTCATCGAATAGTGCCTGTAAGTTGAACGTTGTTAGATTTGCTCGATTTATTTTTTAATGGATCTATCACTTTCCTTACTTGTTTTGTATTCTTCGAAGCATCAATGTTCTTAGTTAAATTATTCCAACCTTTATCATAATGTTGGTATGCTCTGCGATTGACATGTGTATCTTAATGTATCTCTTAGTTCTTTGGTTGAAATTAATCAAATACTGTTATTGCGTTAAGCGTGCTTTATGTCATATATTGCTTCAGATATAGTTTCATTCTTTGATGGATGTGAAAATAAAGTGAATTAAGTTGAATTGAATTAAACTGAATTCAAGTGCAGTCTATACTTTAGCGAATTCATTCTAAAAAGAAATGGTTATGTATCTAAATACAGAAAAAAAAAAGAAATTCCGACGTAGGACAATATTTCAATCACAGTGGTGAACCAAATTATCCTCTTTTCATTAAAAAAAAATGCACACACACGTGCACACACACGCACACACACATACGTGAAAGCACACAAATGTGAATTCATATACAATCCGTCACACATTCACAGTTTGATTTTGAAGGGGAAACCCAGACAAAATAAAAGTTAGCTGATAAGAAAGAGTAAAATATTACGAGTTCAAAGGAACAATTTTTATCGAAATCGGATGAAAAAATGTGAAATTATGACATTTCGAAGTTTTGCTAATTTCTGCAAATTTCTTGTACAGTGGATATGAATATGCAAATGAATGAGCTAACCATGCCATACGCTCACAATTTTCTATTGATTGCGTACAAAAAAATGACGAAAATTCAATGTTTCTGTCATTGAAGTGTAAAACATAATGTTATTTGTGCTTGAATTCAGAATAGTGATCAGTAAGTTATAAGAGGGTTTGAACCTCGGGCAAAATAGCGTTTGAATGAAATACTGGGAATTTCAAAGTTTTATGTACAAACTATATGGTAAGTTGTGAGGGGATTGCATGTGCACTTTGCCATTTGCGTATTCATACTGACTCCTCAAGAACTGTTCTCCCCCTCCCTCATGTAAAAAGTAGCGAAACTTCAAAATGCCATAACTTTTTCAAGCTGAAAGCGGGGTTCCCACTATCGTACGATCTATTACGAACGCCACTATTGGACATTCGTAACTGATCGTGGAAGTTTCGTTGAACTCGTCTGAAATTTCACGTTTGGGTACGAGGTTATGCGAGTCAATACGTGTTGCTTCGCTTGGCTGCGACATGGTCACGATTGTTCTATTTCAAGCAATGAGATCTATCACGATCTGGTCTCCCGTTCAAATGCGATCCGATAGGATTGTCCCGATTGAGTCCATGATTTTTTCCGATCTTCCACTATCACTACGATCGAGATCTCCGATTTGGTGCGTGCAGCTACGTTTGATACATTCCAGTACGAATACCGCGAACCAATGCGGGCTGTTGAGATAAGATACGATATTTTTCAGGATCGGGATCCAAAGTGACCCCCATTTAAGGTGCGATTGGACCCGAATGGGAATATCATAGTCCGGCTGACGATGGATTTCATTGTTTCCTCAACTTCTGCAGAGTGATTATGCCTATATCCACAACCACTGATGATTTGAAGGGTTGACAGGTTGAGAATGATGGGAACGTGACCTTTGCAGTACTGCGAATGACGATTACACTATCATCAGATAGAAATCATCACCTAGGCCAGCCACAACCCCTCCTCCAATTTAACCTAAAGATATTAATAGATTATTGAATCAACGTGCTCATCCTTCCCCCAAAAAACAAAAAACAAAAACAAAAACAAAAACATCTTCTCCAGAATAAAAGGATCAAGACAAATTTTTTCACCTTTCTTTGAAATACATGAAGAAAATAATTATGATGAAATTGATGCTAAAAAAGAGGATAGGCTCTTTTTGAATGCTAGCACAATATGTGTTATACGCTCAATATAAGAAATTGGCCGAACTGATAGCATTGCTTGTGTGTTTGATTTCATAATCGCATAGTATTTATCATAGGCATTTTTATTTCAAAATGTCGTTATCTCATGACGTATTGATAGTTTGGTTGGTTTGGCTTGATTTATTGTTTTATTTAACAATGTTTAAGGAAACCGACATACACACACAACAGAAAGGTAATTCCCCTGAAATAATATCACTTTTTAACAAAAAAAAAGTTTTTAGCAAAACTATTCGCAGGGGTATTGCTACACTTATTGACTAAGTTCTATATGAAAAATAATGACAGTGGTCCTTACACGAGTTACCTTTCATCCACGGCAATGGTCACTTTTCAAAAGTCACAGAAGTTCCTTTTTGGGGTATGTGGAACATTCTGCTTCTGGTGGATGTTTCAGTGATGCTGCTATTTTACATTTCATTGTGCCACTTCTCCCTTATTCAACCTCGCGGAATACAAAATATATACGATTTGCGAGTAAAAGAAGGGCAAATGTGCAAAATAAACAGAAAGAAAGTGAAAAAGTCGATTCCGATCAACACGATTAAGAAGCACGATTAGATAAGACTTGATGCGTTTTGATACGATCCAACACAATCTGATGCGATGATCACGATCAAAAATTAATCGTGTTAATCGTAGAAAATCTTTGAACCGTCCAAATTTTCTACGATTAACGCGATTGCAACGATTGACCTCAAGATATGATACAATTTAATACGATCTGATAAGATCACAACGATTGCTCCACGATTAAGACCACGATCTCAATCGTGGCGCCAATCGTGATAGTGGGAACCCCGCTTGCTTGAAAGTTGTGCGCAAGTTCATGACGTGAAAGACAAAGAGCTAGACTGCACAGTGCGCGCCTATTGGCCCACTCCCTACGCATGCGTAAGTATGTCAAATATATAAAAGGCCTTTATAACGATGTCTGCTTAAAACAGCAAGGCTTCGATTGAGGAGAATTAACAGTATCTTCAGTGACGTATTCAGAATGTCAATCACTGTGAATAAACGGACTGATGCATTTATCATTGTTTTTGTGGCTTATCATTTGCTTTTTATGATAGACAAATGAGAACAACATTGGGCCTTTTTTATGTATTCATTTCTTTATTGTCCAAGTAATGATTGAACAATATATCGTTTATCATCACGACAGATTGTTCAAGCGTGTTTATAGTATCAGTAGGATGAGTTAATATTGGTATCAAGAGCTTTCACTTTCGAGCACGGGCTTCACAATAAGAAAGTTTGACTTGTTCTCCCCTTATGCTGTACTATGCCGATTATAAGATCTTTGATTTTGGATGGTTCAACATTATTGTAGTACTGTATACTGTAATCGTGAAAAACGATGAGGGTATTCCTATTACGTAATCCATCAATGTGACGAAACAAATGCATTCTCATAATGCGTATTAAGGTTCACTTTGCAAAAACGACATTATAAAACATGATAGGACCATAATATATTAGAGTGACGGTTTCTGTTCAAAATCATTCTATGTGACTTGTCACTGTTATGCATCCGTTGTTTATCCTATTTTTTCAGACTTTGCTCTATTGAATTTTGAGGGTTTTTTTTTTTTGAATCCCACTTTATAAATAGTAAGAACACCTGATACTAAAATGCAACATTGATTTCATAACGTTTGAGGTTGTATGGAATGTTATCTATTAAAAATCATCTTTACAACATGCAGCAATGCTTTATTAATTTTTTTTCTCTCTCGTTCTTTCTTTCTGTTTAAATTCCCATTGTCATCGAAATTATAAGTATTCTATCACAATCTTACATTTGGAAAACAAATTGCGACTTTCTGTTGGTTTTATCTTATATTAGAAATAATAATCTGTTGACGAGATGCAGGTAACAATTGCATACAAATGCAACATATTTTTAAATACTTAAAAACAAAACGCTTTTTTCTTTCATTTGAAATCCATGGATCTGCTGGCATTCTGCTTAGTTTGACATCTATTACTGCGTATCAATTCTCATTTTTAATGAAAATGTGTTCGTATAGCAAGTAGGGTACGCAGATTACGCACGTCATCATCTACCACCCGTTCAGATATCGGAATCACTTGGTGCGACTCATCACAAAAAGCGTGCAGAAATATGTTACAATAAAAAACCCCTTGTGTAACGTCTTACGTTTAGATAAAAGTACCCTTGCGGACAGTGCAACAACTATTGTCTGTTTACCTATATCAAATTTGTCTTACATTGATCACAAATGTCAAGTGGTCTGCTTAGATTTTTGTTTTCATAACCTTTAAATCGGTATAAATGAGAAATTGTATTGTTCGCTAAAAATTGTCTTAGAGCCATAATATGGGCTCAGCAGTTGAATATCTTAAGTAGGCCTACGAGATTGGGGTTTTACGTTATTTCATTTGTAGATCAGTTGGAAAGTTTGGGGGTTTAGACATCGCCCCATATTGTGACCGCCAATGCTTATGGTCGAAAACTACATGTTTCCACCATGTATTTTATCTACAATCAAAGTGTTGTCAGGATATTATACCATTGCATGTATCTCCAGTGCTTGAAGGAATTCAAGGAGATGTAGGAGCACTGTGGTGTCAGTTCATTTCCTATTCACTGTTTTGGAGTTAACATACTGATGAAGTCTGTGAAAATTAAACAGAGTGCATCGCCATAAAGAAATAGATCAGCAATGGATTGCTATGCAGTTTCAACGGATCTTTTGCTACGAAGCAAGTGCATCGATGAAGAACAGAATAGAATTCCTCAATAGTTTCTGTATATTCCATTAACAGACCGAATCGTGAAAATGAATAAGAGCGGCCTGCTATAGTTTGATATTTTCAGCAATGCTAGGATTGATTCTCATTCAGATATCATTTTCGTATAGACCTATTCGATATGTTGTGGTGGGCTGCACTTTGTCCATGTTTACATATTGATCATCTTTGACAATTTCACCATCATATGCTTCAAGAACAAGATACCCACTTCCATCCACCTCAGGCTCTTGTCTTCGCTTGCTTGAATATATTGATACAGAATATAGAGGATCTTTCAGGCCTATCGCAAGAGGGTCACGTGTATCATTTCTCTCGATAGTCGAGTACTGGTGGTCACGTGACGGTTCTCTGATTGGTGCGGATTGGTCGGAAGTTGAAAGAATATCTTCGTAAATTGAGGATTGAAAGTTCCCACATCTGACATCGTTATCAGCCACCGTGGAATCGATGGCCAGAGCTCTGCTGGTCGTTTCATCAAAGGAAGGGACATTATTGTTGGAACAAACCTTTGCTCTTCCACCACTGCACGGAGGTCCGTTATTAGTGGCACCGAGTAGACTGACGTTTGAAATCAGGTAACCATGTTCATCAACGTCTCTTTCAGTTGCAGAGGTGTTTCCAGATTGAAGAAATTCGACGTTTGCTTTCTTTTTCTTCACAGTTCCTGACATGTCCATGTAATGCTCTATCTTGGTATTGGCTGTTGTGTTTTGACACTGCACTATGTCTTCATCAGCCTGGGATAGGATGTCATGGAGAGGCCTAGAAATAAAGTTCACCTCCCTCGAGTTACCTATATAGTTGATCATTCCTGCATCAAGAGATTGATTCTGTCAAAAAGAAAGAGTGAGTAACAATTACATAAGGATGCATCGGTTTGTTTGCCGACATTACAATCTATTCTAGAAACTTAACATGACACTTAACATGGGTTAGAAAATGTTTGCAGGTTATACTTGTTGAAATTAACATCGCCTTCTTCAAGCAGACATACATCTTTGTAACTTCATTTTTCATGAAAGAGGAAGTATTTCTATCAAAGTTTTATTCTATTCATGTTCTAACAATGTTGATGTGTACAGGAAGACACACAGGTACATGTACACATACATCATAATGACAACTTACCGGGAAATACAGAAAGAACAGTTTTGTGATGCTTACAACATTATTTGCAAGGTTCATTTTCCATATGTATTTCCAAAGTACATGTATGACAGGTTGAGTACTTTTTTTCAGTATTTTTTTTAGGTGATACGCTATCAGCGTATCACCTATTGTGATTGTCAAAATCTCTCTTTATTTTTTTTTTATTCTTCTTTCTTTCTGGACAATTTTGTGTCGTCAATATCTCAAGAATGACATTACGAAATAACATGACATTTTCAGTCGACATGTCTCATGACAAAATCTAGCCACAATAAGGTTTTCATGACAGTAACATATCTATGACGTCATCTAGGCGCCATTTTGTGATTTTCGGACCTTGTCACATGATCGATCATAACTTCATAACTAGATGTCATTTCTGTATCATTTTCGGTGGACATGAAGTTCAGGTCACGCTCTATCTTACTTTTTAACGCTAGTTACACAGGTCATCATTACGCGCGCGTAAGCGCGCGTCAAAATTTTAAAAGGCTCAAAACGACTTCCCAATGGGAAATCTCGAAGTTTCAGACAATTTTAAGCGTTTCAAACATTTTCTCGCGTGCGCGTCCGTCCGCGCAATTTCGCGCGCAGAGCTCGTAAGCAACATGAAAATGCAATTTTTTTGACTGATTTGGATTCCTGATACTTTGAGTAATAATATCCATTGATTTCCGATCGATTTCGACCTATAACAAAGGAATGCACTGGCGTCAAAGTTGAAATTCCGAGTGCGCGTCTTTCTGCAAATATAGTGAAAAAACATGTCTTTGTTTATTTCGCCATAGCTCTTTAAATCGTCCGTTGACCCTATATTTATATTGCATATTACAAAAGTATATGAATTGTAAATAACATTCCAAGTATCAGTATTGCCAGGCAAACGCGATGACGTCATCATATCGTCATTTTAAATCAAAAAAGTGGAATTGATTTTTTTGAGGTACTGTTTCTGACATTCATTTGCTCGTATCTCTGTTGTTTAAGCTCAATATTACCCCAAATTCAGATATGTTGCACTTTGAACATTTGCCTTTCAAGTCCATGTAATGGTTTTGAAATATGATGACGTCATCATACTAGAAATTGTGATTAAAAGTAAAGATGCAAAATCGGACAAGTTTACGTGTTATGTCTATGGGAGGTGATTTTTTTTAAAACCATCCATTGACTTGACAACGTTTAAGCACCTTTATCTCAGCTGATTTTGCTTCATTTCCTCTGAAATTTCAGTATGTTGTAGCTGAAACAATAAGCTGCAGTAATCATGCATTTTGTGTTTTGAAATCTTCTCAAGAGGTTGACAATTTTGCAGTTTAAAACTGAAAATGAGAATGGAATGTGGACGAATCGATTCCTGATTCATCTTTCACATACATAAGTTTACGTTCCTCATATTTTCTCGTCGAGACGTATGGCCGAGTGGTTAAAGGCGCCGTCTCAGAGACGTGAGGTTGCACTCGTGCGGGTTCGAACCCCGCAAGATCACGAAACAAAATACCTAGCTATTTTACTTTTTTTTTTCTTCAATGGTGTATTACACATTCGTCCATGTAGAAATTAAGTTCGTATATAAACGCACCTATACACACACACACACACACACACACACACAATATCCCTCTGTTTTGTGTTGGAGACCACATTGCTTCGACTGCTGCAGAATGTTGCATCCTGACTCTGTCAAATAGTATGTAATGACGACAACGGAGGTGTTGTACTTTGAGCAATTGTCTTTCAAGTCCATGTCATTGTTTTGTACTTTGATGACGTCATCACACTGAAAATTGTGATTAAAGGCAAGGTATCAAAATCAGGCGATTATAGGTTTTTATGTCTGCGGGACGTATTTTTCCGAAATTGCCAGAAATGGCACAGCGACCTCAGTCGTTACAAGGCCGCATTTCCTTCTAGCAATGCAATACATGTTCACGCGGCCACGATTGTTGAGTGGGCATTGACTTTTTCCCCCTGTAATATCTATACATTTTTTTTCGGCCTTACCGTTTCCGTGGATGTCCCGTTTTGCATGCACGCTCAATATAACTTCAAGGTGCCTATATCACATTCTTTTCTTTGTCGATCACAGATGACCGACATCTGATGACCCCAGGCGTATCACCTAACTCGTCAGTGTGACGAGTTTCATGTCTCGTTTTAGTTTGATATAGTATATCAAAGAAAGAAGCTGCGGAACAGTGAAAACTGTTGCGCTTGTTGTTTGACTATTAAACAGAGGTGACTTGGGACGTGAAAAGGTCCATGTGGTACCAAAACGTACTTGAAGGTTGTAACTGCTATATCCATGCGTTTACTAACAAGACTTAAACCCTGAAAAGCAGGTAAGCAATAGTTATTCATCAGTTACATTCAATTATTTACTGTGAAGGTATCTTTGGATGAAATAGTAAGACGTCTAGCTTATTTTTCTTCTTTGCAGTTCATGACATTCATGTCATGAAATACTCCGTTTTGCCTTTGGCTGTCGTGTCTTGACATGTGACAACAAACGGGCAATTACTCGGAAACCAACCACTGAAACAATAACGATATGATTCGGGCATCTCTGCCTTTAAGGGATATAGTACAATAACATAAATGGTACAGTATTTATTGTTGTTTATATATTAAATGCAAAATCTTCTTAAAATCAAATTATTTGGTATCTGTAAACAGAAAAAATGGTTTGTTTGAATGGTGATAATCTCGATAAAGGAGAAATTCGCCTTTAAAAAGGCAACTTTATATCGAGAGTAACAATCAATTGGGATTACCTCTGCTGAGTTCTTGCAGATGTAATAAACGCCATCGTGGTTAGCTGTAGCTTGTCCAGTTTGGATTCTCGGATGATCTGGCAAAGGGCGATCCACTCTCCAAGCGTTGGTATTGACTGAGTGCACTATGTGAGTAATCGATCTACTCGAGTTTTCTGTTCCCCTACATGATCTACAGAAGAAGGAGGATATGATGCCATAAACAAACTGTTCTTCTCAGGTTTTTAGAGAATATATGTCGCCAATCAAACACAAAAAATACGAATTTGCAGCTATGACATAAAATGTTCATAAATGTTATCAACAAAATCCTCATTATGAATATTATATGATTTTTTATAATTTACCTTCCAATATTGATACACCTAAATGCAAATCTTTTGAAACAAATGTATCATTTCTATAGGCATGCATGTTAAGCACGAATGCCATACATCCAAATATCATCTTGAAGGCACAAGGTAAAAATATGACTTGTGGGATCTTTACGTTAAGTACACATGAACATGCAGCTGATGAGGTGAGCTCACAGATCGCCTCAAAAGTATGTGTGTAGCATATCCCACCCCACACACTCACATAATTTATTTCACTATTAAAGCAAAGCTAACCTTTTCTTGTGTTGTTTGCACCAAGCCGCGGATGAAATGAGAAGCAGTATGAAAACGACACACAGAAGTGTCGCCATTGTGTATGTTTTCGCGTCTGTCCCAAGACCTGAAACTGAAAATTAAGTCAATGTTTTTAACCTTTCATTTTTTTAGTTCAGTCTTTTTCTTAATTGCCACTGATTTACAAAATTGATTTCCCCTCATCGACCTAAACTGACGCCAATATCCACGGCATTTAAGCGCAGCCATAACAAAAGTAATGTGTCATATATAGGTACTTCGGTGGGATTCGAACCTATAGCCTCCTGATTGGTAAACAGGCGCCATATCAAATAGATTAGAGAGCCATTAGCAGCACGACGCAAGATACACCAATTTTGACAAAATCATGCAATACACGACCGCCGATATGCGGAATTAGAACCATCACTGGCTATCGAGTGAAAGGTTACTTTTTGTCTAGTGGTAATGATGCATGTCTATATAGCAGTTAGAAGGTGTCAAGGAATTTGTCAATGTGTTGCAATGCGAAATCTATTATTACCAACATTAAGATGCATTTTCATGTCTTTGATTACCATTGACTGATACAAAGAAAATGGAAGAAGAAAAACATTGACCTGACAGTGTTGTCATCAACTCATCTGAGGTAGATGTAGGAATAATCCTTTTCGATGCAAATTCTTTAGTGACATGAATTCCACCTAATAAGAATAACAAGAACAAAAGACAGCAAGGGCATAGGTAGAGTGCATGCTAAACAATGCTAAAGAAAACTAATTGTCATCCGTTTTTCAATTTGAGTCCATATTCTTCAAACCACTGCATACCAAACATGGAATGACAACTTGCGTACAGTTTCACACTGATGACAGCAGTAAACACCATGTGCGCAATTCATCTCCTCTGTTTTCTTAAAAATACACACTCACACACACACACACACACACACACGCACTGCATACAAACACACACAAATACGTCGATACTGAGCTTGCACGATTTAATACTTACTTGAAGCACTGTTTGTATTTGAAGTTGTCGTTATGTAGTTTTTAACATCTTGAAATTCATTCTCTGAAATCAAACAAAAATGCGTCAACAATGGAGCTTGCAAATTTTCTAGTTGTGTACGGAAACATGAAGCAATAGTGTCAAACGTATGGTAAGGCTGACATTTTTTTAAAGCAAACTGGGTGTCCGTCAGGGCTTCTGAAAGCTGCTAAAAACAGCACATCATGTAGCTATTCTAGCTTAGATATTTTCTTGGTTTAGGAGAGAAAACACAGTGACCACACAATATAACTATCGACTATTCATCGCAGAGACCAGTGCATTTAACCCGGTGAAGTGGTCCCGCCTTACAGCCAACTAGAACCCATGAAGACCAGCTTGAATAAGGGCTATTCAGCCATCTTCTCATATGGAAAAGAAACAATAAAAAAAAAAAAAAAAAACATCTGTAAAGGAGGATGACAGAAACGCGAATTGTTATATTTAGAAGAGCTACAGTATAATAGATGACAATACCATGCAGTCCCTTTCATACACCTTAAATAATTAGTGTCAGATGTCTCTACTGTAGCCTTTGCTTCATTTTCTTTTCTTTTTCAGTCTTATATTGATTTAAGGGAACTTGCTTGTGGCGAGGTTGTAGTATAGGCCTACTGTAAAATGGCTTTGGAACCTTACGGCACGAAACCTAGAATAAGTTACAATCATGGACTCTTGGGAAAAAATGAAAGGAGGGATCCACAGCTTTTAGACATGATAGCTCATTGCTATCCAACTATTAAAGCAACCTCTACTTTTACTACATTATGAAAAGTAGAGTTGAAATAAAGTATTGACTGAAGTGCACTCATTAATGTTCGTTGTGTATAGAATATAAATGAATCATATATCGAAAGTAAATACTATGAAGGCATGAGGTATAGCGTAAGAAAAGAGGGGTACGGTCAATTTTCGTTTTCTTTTTATTTCTTAAAGAAATCAAGTGTTTATTGGATTTTATCCCTGAGGTTTTGGTTTCATACCTAATCAATTAAAACGGAGAAGATGAATCTAAAATGCAACTTCCAAGTATAGGAAAGACGATATTATCATGTCGATCGTGTGTTCAAAGCAACGGCGTAAATCCGTACTGAGGAGTGGGGGGGGGGGGATGGTCACCATCACCACGATTACAAGCCCATAACCGGACCGGGGGGGGGGGGGGGGGGAAGAAGCTTGGTGCCCCCCCCCCCCCCCCCACACACACACACACACACTTTACAGGGACCGGATGTCCCACTCTTTTGCATGAAATATAAAGTGGGAGGAAAGTGGCAGCAAAAATATGAAGACTTTTTGTTCTTGTTGCTTTTTTTTTTTTGCTTGTCAGATGACTTTCGGCGGAAAATCAGACCTTAAAAGTATGAAGACATTTTGTTTGTTTTTTAAATATCTGTGAGAGGGAGCGGAGCGACCGAACGGGGGAAGGGTATGTAGGGGGGGGGGGGGGGGGTATCCCTCTCCCACACGAGGAAGATTTTGCATTTTCAGACCTGAAATTCAGCGATCTGGTGCACACTTTTGGTGAAAATTTTCTTTTCTTTTCTTAAAAGAAAAATAAGAAAATGAAATATTCACAATATATTATTGAAAGCTCTTGCTCCGCCTGTGCGACATCACTGTGAAGGCCTACTAAATAATGGGGCCTATCACCGGCGTAGACAGGATTTGACCATGGACCTAGGTCCATGATTTGACCTATAGGAGGAGCGGTTATGTGAGGGAGCGAAGCAAACGGGGGGGGGGGGTATAAATCTTTTTGCATTGAAAATTTTGACATTTTACAGTCCAAAAACTGCCGTTTGTAGCAATATTTTCGCTTTGGAAATTAAGGGGGGCACACCGGGTGCAACTGCTGTCAATCACTGGCAGCAACATCATGAGGATGACCGCTATTTGATAGTGATTAAATGCGAGCGAGCTTGAAAATTTTGACATTCTACAGTCTAAAAACTGCCGTTTGTCGCTATACTTTTTCGCTTTGGAAATTAAGGGGGGCCGCGCCGGGCGCAACTGCTGTCAATCACTGGCAGCAACATCAGGAGAATGGCATAGCGGTCAAAATGCGAGCGAGCGAAGCGAGTGAGCTTGAAAATTTTGATATTTTACAGTCCCCCACTGTCCTTTGTGGCTGTATTTTTTCGCTTGGGAAATAAAGGGGGCGCACCGGGCGGAAACTGCTGGCAATCACTGGCAGCAACATCAGGAGAATGGCACAGTGATTAAATGCGAGCGAGCGAAGCGAGCGAGCTTCAAAATTTTCACATTTTACAGTCCCAAAAACTACCGTTCGTAGTTATATTTTTCGCTTTGGAAATTAAGGGGGACCGCACCGGGCGCAACTGCTGTCAATCACTGGCAGCAACATCAGGGGAATGGCATAGCGATTAAATGCGAGCGAGCGGAGCGAGCGAGCTTGAAAATTCTGACATTTTAGAGTCTAAAAACTGCCGTTTTTAGCTATACTTTTTCGCTTTGAAAATTAAGGGGAGCCGCACCGGGCGCGACTGCTGGCAATCACTGGCAGCAACATCAGGAGAATGGCATAGCGGTTAAATGCGAGCGAGCGGAGCGAGCGAGCTTTAAAATTTTGACATTTTACAGTCCAAGTTAACAGACTGCCGTTTGTGGCTGTATTATTTCACTTTGGAAATAAAGGGGAGCGCACCGGGCGAAAACTGCTGGCAATTACTGGCAGCAACATCAGGAGAATGGCACAATGATTAAATGCGAGCGAGCGAAGCGAGCGAGCTTCAAAATTTTCACATTTTACAGTCCCAAAAACTACCGTTCGTAGTTAGATTTTTCGCTTTGGAAATTAAGGGGGACCGCACCGGGCGCAACTGCTGTCAATCACTGGCAGCAACATCAGGGGAATGGCATAGCGATTAAATGCGAGCGAGCGGAGCGAGCGAGCTTGAAAATTCTGACATTTTAGAGTCTAACAACTGCCGTTTGTAGCTATACATTTTCGCTTTGAAAATTAAGGGGAGCCGCGCCGGGCGCAACTCAGTGCTGGCAATCACTGGCAGCAACATCAGGAGAATGGCATAGCGGTTAAATGCGAGCGAGCGGAGCGAGCGAGCTTGAAAATTTTGACATTTTACAGTCCCAAAACTACCGTTCGTAGCTATATTTTTCGCTTTTGAAATTAAGGGGGGCGCACCGGGCGCAACTGCTGCCAATCACTGGCAGCAACATCAGGAGAATGGCATAATGATTGAATGCGAGCGAGCTTGAAAATTTTCACATTTTACAGTCCCAAAACTGCCGTTCGTAGCTATATTTTTCTCTTTGGAAATTTAGGGGGGCGCACCAGCCGAAAACTGCTGTCAGTCACTGGCAGCAACATCAGGAGAATGGCATTATGGTTGAATGCGAGCGAACGGAGCGAGCGAGCTTTAAAATTTTGATATTTTACACTCCAAAAACTGCCGTTTGTAGCTATATTTTTCGCTTTTGTTTGTCCCACTTTTATGGGAGAACCATCCCCCCCCCCCCGATCGACGCCTCTGCATATAAGGGTGCTTTTGTTAAGTGAAAGATCTGCTGCACACTCTTTGATGAATTAGGGATATATACGTCAATGTCAAATAAAAAGTGTACAAAGTTTATCGAAAGGGATCCTGTATAGCGGAGCTTTTGCATGCTTATGATTGCAATACAACGATCTGGTGCATAGTTCTGGGGATATTTGGACAATTTTCCATTAAGAAAGTTCGAGATTTGTCCTCATCTCGGGAATTGCTTGGGGGATAAATGATTTGTCTGCCTAAACACTTCCAAATGCCCCTTTGCCCCCCCCTCCCCCCCCCCCCCCGAGTGATTTGACGCCACTGATCTTCCCTGGGAATGCCCATAGATGTATCCTGACTGAGTCATCAGTCACTGTCGTTTCTCAGAAATGATTCAGGAAATGGAGGGGGTTCAATTATGACGATATAGTTTTTGTTATTGTTTGTTTGTTTGTTTGTTTTCGTACATATTTTGCAGATGGTCCCCAGTTACTCGCGTTAAATAGCATGTTTACATGTAGGCCTATACTATTTAACGTTGTCAACGTCTGAGCCATACCTTACAGTGACTGTATGTCGATGTTACTTTCTTCGCGAGCGAGCGAAGCGAGCGAGCGCTTGAGAAAATTATGTATACATTTTCCTACAAGATAGAATACTGGTCAGCTATGTTACCTGTCTGAAGGCCGGCGTACAAACGTCATGCAATAATTATGTCAAAATTATTACAATCACATTTCTGCTTCCTCCATTTTTTCCCTCAAAATTCAGGGGGGGGGATGATTGTACAGGCCATCCCCCCCCTCCTCCATTTCAGGGGGGGGGGGGGGGATATATCCCCCCATCCCCCCCCCCCCGGGATTTACGCCCATGGTTCAAAGGTACATAAACATCAAGATAAACGTGTGTATTTTGTTTTTCTTTCAGAATCTATTGAAACTGAAAACAAAAACTTTGACTATCGTACCTTTGTTTTTAGGCCTATAGTGGAAAAATCGGCCACTGTACTTTTCGGGATATTGAGGATCTACAGCCATATATATATACATACATTTTAATCATTATCGCTTTTTTTTGGGGGGGGGGGGGGTGGGCAGACATACCACTTAATTTATTATCGACTGCCCTGCAAGACGGAACTGACGCCTTCCAAACCGGAAAGTAAGTCGACCATCCAGGTAGTCCCACACACTGCAGTGTTGGGTTGCCAATGAGGATGAAACCATGGCCACAGGTAAGAGTCATCTCAGACCCAAAGCTCGTTATATTGGAGTCCCAATAACCGTTAGACACAGGGCCGGGATGATCACAAAACCCGAAGGAATCTATCAAAAGCAGAAGAAAGGTGCATGAAAGGGAAAAGAAATTGTTTCGCCCCCCCCCCCCCAAAAAAAAAAGAGGAATACAAAAAAAAAAAAATCGGCGTCCACACATTAACTCTTGCACCGTTCTTTGTGGGGCGTAAATGGTTTATGCTACAACATAATGTAGACGAACAATATTACTCGCCCTAATACACAAAAGGGGGTATTGTACTTTGGCGTTTTCAGGTCTTGATAAAATGCAGTGGCATAGCTTCAATGATTCGTGAATTCGTGATGATTGCATCACAATGTAATGTCGTTGGTCTTGGTAGTAAGAATACTTAACTGGAATCATCGCTGAATTTGTCGTTTTTTATCTTTTCCTTATCTCACATTACTGAAATCTTCACTAAAATACTCACTGTTAACAATGTATAATACACGAGTTGACCTGATTGATATGACTACCTATGCAAGTGGCGTAACTGGGGGGGGGGGGGGGCACGTGAGAGCACGTGCCCCTACCCCCCCCCCCCACCCACATTCGCTGGGGGGGGGGGACGAAAAAAAACGAAAAAAAAACTTTCCAAAATGGTAACTCAAGGGTTAGTAAACTGCTTATGAAATCGACATGAAAGGGAGATCAAAAAATAAGACATTTTTCTAAGACTTCATTTAACCATGATTAAGATGTATATAGTGTGAAACATTGTTAAAAAAACCCGGATTCAGCGTGATTCAGCGTGATTCCTAGTTGGCATTCTGAATATAAGCAAGATGTGCGCAGTGTGCTCAGAACATCCGAACGGCAAAAAGAGTCGCTGCACGGTTCGCAATGTGATGTAGGATGTACACCTTTGTACCTTATAAGCTTCGTTATATCAAAGCTAGATCATTGATTTTGCAGTGTTGCTTCACATAACAGTCTACATTAAAATACCTTGCATTGCCAGTAATAAGACTCGACCTGGGCTATTTCCCTAACTTTTCTATGTATATAAAACACACTCAAACACAAACACATAATAGGCAATGCTCTATGGCGCAAATTTTGGACATCCTTCCCCCGCTTGGTCACTTCGACACCCTCTCGCTGGTGATACCTCCCCCAATCATGAAAATAAACCGACACCCTTGACTACCAGTGGCAGATCGGGGGGGGGGGGGGAACAAACCCCCACCCCCTTTTAATTTCCAAAGCGAAAAAATATAGCTACAAACGGCAGTTTTTGGACTATAAAATGTCAAAATTTTCAAGCTCGGTCACTTCGCTCGCTCGCATTTAATCGTTATGCCATTCTCCTGATGTTGTTGCCAGTGATTAGCAGCAGTTACGCCTGGTGCGCCCCCTTAATTTCCGAAGCGAAAAAAAGAAAAAAAAAATGAAGCTACAAACGGCAGTTTTGGGGATGTAAAATGTCAAAATTTCAAGCTCGCTCGCTTGCATTTCATCGTTATGCCATTCTCCTGATGTTGCTGCCAGTAATTGCCAGCAGTTGCACCCGGTGCGCCCCCTTACTTTCCAAAGCGAAAAGATATAGCTACAAACGGCAGTTTTGGGAGTGTAAAATGTCAAAATTTCAAGGCTCGCTCGCTTCGCTCGCTCGCATTTAATTGGTATGCAATTCTCCTGATGTTGCTGCCAGTAATTTGTCGTTTCACACCGTCATTACATAATCCATGTATAGAAAACTTACAATCACATTCCGTTAAGTATTGTTCACAGCGCGCTACCCATAGCATAACCAGTGACCACTCTCGCGATCTCAGATTCTCTACTATTTCTAATTTAATAAAACATGAAAGGGCAAGGATCTATTTCAGGCGTTATATAAAAGGAATAATGTTTTTCATTCGTGCAATGGACAAAAGATGAAATGTTTGATCCATTCAACTCGGCTGCGCCACGTTGAAAGGATCATTTCATCTTTCACCTCATGAAATAATATGTCCATTGCACTCATAAACATCCAATATGTGTATAATAATTTCTGTGTATGAAGAATATGAAGTTAATGCAATAAAACTGTTATTACGGGATTCTAATATGATCCGAAAATCTGGCATACTCTATGGCTATTCCAGTGATCACATCTTATTCTCTTAATTGTATAATTAATATTGATAAAATATTGTAATTGCGCTTTTAAAGCTTCATTTATTCACCATGATTATGCATGTAACTGAATATTGAGGTATAAACCAAGCTCCTAGAATATTACTCATGATATTGAAGTGGAGAGAAAGAAACTCCGAGGCAAAAAAAAAAAAAAAAAAAAGTAAAAAGGCCCCTCTAGGCATTGGCCCTAGAAAGCATTGAATTCATATATTATGCAAGGTCAATATCTAACTTTTCCTTCTTCACTTTATGTATAACGCATGCTACAAAATGAAAACATAAGAATGCTGGCAACAACATAAATATCATCTAAAGAAAGGAAATGACACATTGAACAAACAAACATGGATTTGATGTGGTCAAGACTGCGTTCAAGGGAAAATTTTTTCATTTATAAACATTTTAAACTTTGTTATTCGGATGGAATCTGGTTATCGAAAATATTAATTTTTAGTTTCTGGACCAACAATATCCTTTCTTACGGTCTATAAAGCCTTCCTTCCGTCATTAGGGTGTCGTCGTTAAGGTTCAAATGATGAGTGAAATTGTACATAATTATTACACTCTCATACAAGTAGCTTCTCAGAAAACGCACATACTGAATTATTCGAAAAGCCTGCTCAATGCACGTTAACTCTCACCTCGGCATTTCAGTCTTACAGTCATGCTCCTGGGACAGTCGGTTCTATTCGACACACACTCCTCTAGACGTACGTACGAAAGACCTGTGCATTGATAGTGAAATCACTTAGACAGAAATCACTTAGACAAACTGTAAAAGTTTCATCACTTCATTCCATATATTCAATATGGGAGTCACATAATGATGTGTTCTATTATTGTAAAGAAGAAAAACAAAATTCAAACTGTAACCACAGAAAGAGGGAATTTATTCAGGAAACGGATGATAACGAAAACAGCAATAAACATTACGAACTTTGATTCATGAATGGCCAAACGCTAACTGTCCCGTTTTTTAATGTTTGTTTCTTTGAATCAAAATACAATTATCTCTTATATGCAATGATAGCATACATGTTTTTCTAAAGGAAATGCATAATACCGTAGTCACCGTTAAAACATGATATCGGTTCAAGCCTGTTCCACGTTGTGATACTTGGAGGAATCTGAGACGAATAATCCTCTGCCCCTGGGAAGCCGAGTTCTACACAGACTAGCTCAGCAGCTTTGTCGTTAAATCCATCGTAGCAGACATATCTGTCTGGACTGAGGACCACTGTGCCTTCCAGGGGAGAGGGTCCGCCAATCAGCTTCGCCAGTGGTACCGCTTAAAAATGAATAAAGGAAATCCCGACGTTGAGTGAGTCTTTTGATGATTTATACAACTGTGACGTTGAACAATTGAACCATCAGAGTAGAAGGTAGTATATATATATATATATATATATATATATATGTATATATATATATATATATATATATATATATTCCTGCATTTTATCAGAATTGCAGTGTCTACTGAGTTCAGAGTCGAAAGAATGAGCCAAAATCAGTTATCAATCAACATCACGTCAATTACTGGAATCTTTATCACACTAACAGAATTATGCTCTTCCGAGAATTTTTACAAAATTGTACAAAGTGAGAATAGTAACAACAATCATAATAAAGGCAATAGTAATAATAATAATATTAATAATAACAATAATTACAACAATCACAATCATCATTATTACCATAATGATAATAGCAACAGTAGTTATCACAATTCTTAGCTCTTTCATAGCGTATTCCAGACTTGCTAAGACTTTCAATGCACTTTACAGACTGTCATTACCAAGGCCACTATGCATCATTTACAACCAGCACTGACAGTGCTCACTCTTCACTCCCTGATTCCAGTCAGTCGCTATTTTACAGGCGCGGACATGCTGACCAACCGTAGACGTGTATCATACTCTAGGTGATATACAATCAACATAAACATTGTTTTTGACCATCCCAAGGAATCTGGAGGTCCAGGGGCCTGCCTTTCTGGTCCTGTTTGCAACAGTGTTGACGTATGTAGGTTGGAACCCCTGGCCAATGCAAACTCTTGATTACAGTTATAGACAAAACAGACAAATTTTTATCTCATTATAAATGCCAAAAGATTGTGCTAATATACTATTTGATGAAAAGACATATCAGAATGTCTATGAATACTTTTTGAATAAACGTGCTCCACCATGAACTCCAGTCACTGAAGGTAGAGTAAGTTCAATGCAATACTTCATACTGTTGTTTTCAGTAAGCACACACATTTTATGAAGGATATAATTGTCAAATTGTTAAAGACAAGAAATAGTTCCATTTCCCGCTTAAAAACGACCGTCGCTAAGTTCGGCGACTTATGTAATGACGGTAGTGGTTTGAAGCGCGAGTGTAGAAACGAAGGCATCTATAAAAACTCCGGTATCAAAGTGGGTTATTCCTTGTATTAATGTCAATTGTATTAACATTCATAATGCATTGACTGATATACAGGTGTTGATCTAGTTGTTTTCACATAAAATTCGTATAAATCGTACTTGAGAAAAAGTCTTTGCTAACCATTCGGCTTAATCTCTATCTCCCTCTCTACTGACAACAAATTCTTATATCATTTTGTGTTTGCATCAAAATAATTGTTGACATTAACAGCTGTTATACTATACCTTTATAATAAAGAGCGGAAATGCTCGGTCATGACACACGAATATGCCATGTTTTGTTTGTTTGAGGATTTTGATGGGTGATATAAGGTTAGATATTGAAGTCCATGATAACATGATTTTTAAAATGTCGAGAAAGAGAAACCCCGTTATACGTGCGGATATGATATAAAGCTATTGTTGTGCGAGATCTTCTAAATTGTAAAGAATAACGCGATGATCGTATTGATATATTGACAATTAAATGATTTTGATAAATGATAATGGTAATTATCATTGGCACTTACCTTCGTAACATTGTACGGTCATGGTAAACTTCAGTGGGTAGGTATATATACCATATCCAAATCTTCGTCTGGTGGGCCATTGACAAATGAGGGGTAAATTGGTTGTGATCCTTAATCAATATCAGGGACGTTTTATTGGCAATTTCATCACGTATATAAAAAGTCATAACTTTATTGTTGATATACTCAATTTCTGTGAGAATTCGACGTCCCCGAGGTGCCTGTACAACCCAACTATCTCCTTTAGAGACGCATCTTTCATCACACGATATCTCTTCCACCAGTGGTCTTCCCGAACAGCTCAGAGTTAAATCTGCGGGACGTAGAGAGCAGAAAGGGGTACATTGAAAATGAATGGTTCATTTTTTTTTTCGATATTCCATGTAGGATAAAGTACGAGAATTGACCCTCAAACGCACATAAAGTATCACTGTAAGGGTCTATACAACTGCGCTGATTCATCCTCTTTTGTCTTTGAAGCAAAATAGAATATTAATACTCCATTGCTACCACTATATTATGGTGACATGATCACGTAACCTCAATTTGAATACTTATTGATAGCATTATATTCGTGATATTTTAAAAAAGTATCAGATTACTAATGACTGAATGTTTTCGAACCTTCTCCAAGGTAGCCATTTCTTCCTTTCTATGCCCTATTTGTGGCAAAGAAGAAATTGAAGGGAAGCAACTGTCACAAACCAGTGCTTATAGTTGATTTCATGTTTTCATTTTTTTTTTCAGATTCACACTAAAGAAGTTGACATCTGGTACTCCTAAATAAATCAGTCTCATTCAAGTTTTCCTAATATGTTATTTTTAGGCCTAATGACACATAAACAAAAACAGTAGAGACTAACCCTTCGATCTATGACAGTGTCCATACTATGTACAATAATTGGCTTGATGACTGTTTGTCTCATTTCCCCAAAATGCAAATATCCTAAAGTAAATGAGTTGATTACTTATAGGAATATTATAAATAGATACAGCTGATACTTACAAGTCGTATTACTTTCCAGCATTAGGGAAGTGAGGAACAATGTAGGAAAGATGAAGAGGCCAAACGACCATGCCATGTATGCCATTTTCCTCTGACCGCAAAATCATAAACCGTGGAAAATGATGATTTATTCTTGTTCAGCGTAAAGTAATGTTGTTGCAAAAAGGTAAAGACAAGTTTGATTGTTTGGAGTCGTAACTAAGGCGAAGTCTGCAACACGCTGTGAGAAAGAGCACAGGCGAGCTTCTTCTTGCCCGGTAGAGAAATTGGCATTGTTAGCAGGATTGCGCTTAATGATGTCGTGGGGAAAGTGAAAAGTGTGGACGTGACGAAACTGCGCAACTACAGTACTCGACCACTCCCTGCAAAGTGGCAATTAAACTGCTCATTCATTTTCATTGCGGCGTCTCACTTCAATTCCCCAGGCTTTCAAGAAAGCAAAACCATATGATTATTGAAAGGAAACTAAACTTAGTCATCAAACTGTCCCTCGCTGTTTCAATCACTAATATACAGTATTTTTACTTTTGAGTATGAGAATATCATGCAAATTGCTCTGTCGAGGACGGTATCAATCTTTTGTCTTTATCCTTGAGAAACTTTAATACATAATCAATCGCGCTAGATTCTAGTTTTTAAAGCACATTTTAAAGTGAAGCTCAGCAAGCAGGGGTGATTTGATTTTTTTTTTTGACAGTTAAAGGCATTTGTAATGATTGCTTAGTGAATAATTTAATGTTCAGCAAGTCACCTCTTCTATCAGAACTAGTCATTATGTGTCAATGTATGCAAGCATTGTCATTGTTGAAAATTGTTTGTGTGTGGTGTGTGTGTATGACAAATTGATTTTTGGGGATCGTTTTATTCATGCACGTGCGTAGATGTGACAATTTACACATAAAATTTGGATGTCTCCAGCCTACTAGAATATGCAATTGCAAATTTATTCTGTATCAATATTTGATCGGAGAAGTAGCCTTTCGAAAGGTTTTCATATGGAGATTAATGGGTAGTTAGAGGCTTTATTATGGTCTGACTATAACAAATTGAATCCGAGAACGAGATAGCCACTTACATCTGTAGCTCAAGCACATGAGCTTAATTTGTTCATGTAGTAGATGGGTACGGCATACATGGTGTAATTCAAATCACTCACAGGGCCGTTATTTTATTTGTGTGTGTGTGTGTAAGTGTGTGTGTGTGTGTGTGTGTGTGTGTGTGTTTGTGTGTGTGTCAATCTATTTCCTTTGATTTTCAGAAACTTAGGACGATATGTCAGTTGAAAGATAGCCATGGAATCTTGGTAGTTTTGGAGAACTTGTCTACAGCTTTACTGTATGAAGAGAGCGTCTGTTGTGTCATAATTTCCTATAGTTTCGTATAGGACTCTCTGCAGACCGACACTGAGAATTAGGTTACCGTCTAAATCAATGCGATTGTCATTAACTTGTAAGCTGAACGAACGCGCTTCAAGTCCTCCTTCACCATAATATCTGAAATGTTCATTCAAATATCCGGCTAAACTCTGGACATCTTCTGATTGTCAATGATTTATTCATCGAACGAGGGATATAACGTTGATATCAAATTTAAAGAGAAGAAGATTAGTTTTAGAAAAGAGATCCTAGTTCTACATGTAAACATTTCAAACAGAGTAATCTCGGCCAACGTCTCTATATAGGCCACAAGATAGAGATAGCAGGGCCGTGTTAAACAGCGAGCACTATAATATATTGCATTGAAACTTATGTTACCATCCAACCATTCGAACTTGCATAAGTTCCCTTATTTTGAGAAGGTCAGAGGCTTTGGGTGTATACGATACGTATACGTATACGTATACGTATACGTATTTTTAATTACCATTACATTCCCTTTTCACAGGTGTATGATACGAAAACAGTAAATCCGCAAAGGCCTTTTCCCATAATTTAGATGACTTCACCGCAATCGAGGAGTATACACTGTGTGACATGGCGCCATCTCGTGTTCGTAAAATGTACATTTACACACGCCAAGTTTTAGCAGTGGTCGAAAATGATCCCATAATGCACTTGTATGAAATCCCCTTTTTTTAAACCGTATTACCTTATTGATGATAATGATACTACTTATAATGATTATAATTTATATAATGTCTTCAGAAGATGCTGTTACAGTTTTGAACAGTATTTCAGAACGAGATCATTTCCATGCAATGAACCTGCCCTATAAGTATGATTACTTACTTCACCTCTTTGATTGGTAATGCGGAGTCATAAGAGTGCAGTGTATGCAGCTTTATGTGTGAGTGACAGTGAAATCACTAGTGTAGTGTTTGTGGTGAAAGCTGATGTTCTGATACTGCTGCACTGCTGAGCTCATTGTTGTCGTTAAAAAGTGTTTAATTAGGTAATAGCTTTGAACATTTTATCCAAGGACTTAAATGGGTTGGTTTTCGGTTGTGATAGGGTTCTAGGTTTAATTTAATGCAAGGATTCAGTTAGGTTTATGTTTGTGGGTAGGATTTATGTTTGGCGTAGCATGCAGTCATTTTATTTGGGGCAATAGTCGCACGAGCAAATGTCATGGAACCCTTTTTTTCTACTTACCTAATTACTCTTTTTACTAATTTACTAATTTCATAACACAAACTCGCATAGAGTATTCTACTCGGCTGGGTTCTTATTGGTAAGGAAAACCGATAGTATCTCATGTTTAGCCAGTCTGGACACAGGATGAAAAATAAGGGGAGGATAATGGACCTTTTGAAGAAAAAGTGTTTTTTGCATTTAGGCTACTTTGAAAGAAAACAGGAATTTCAACCTGAATTTTAACAAATTTCCTTAAACTTTGAAGTTAGACTGCCTGGACTGCATTGATGTCAGTTTGATAAACATGGTGAATGTGAAGAACTACCATATCATTAAAAATTGAGACACTATTGCAAGTAAGCTGTTCATATTTTACAGTGCATTAGTCACTGAATGAGCTCGTATTGTTTAATAGAACGACATACACACACGCACACACACACACACACACACACACACACACAAACACACTAACGCAGACACATACACTCCAGGGCTCTATTGCCCAGTTAAAGTTGTCAGGACACCTACTTTGTTGGTATCTTTATTGGCCCAATTAGGCAACTACAATTCAAAATGGATTGCAATGTAGGTCAACATTTCAGATTCAATGATTTTTTTTAAAAATACACGTATTTTTATAATTGTAAATGCATTAATGTACTATAGTCATGTATATTTGTATAATATTATGTACATATATAAGTAATACATGTAATACATACATAACATACGTGTAAAAAACGTGTATAAGATCATTAAAGCAAAATAAGTAATATGTTAATGTGTAACAAGACCTGTTTACGGGACAGCACAGGTTAATCGCCAAAAGATGGCGCACAGACGACAGCCTTATATTAAAAAAAAAGTAATTTTCTCTCGCTCGGTGAAAGGAGAGCTCGATGGCTTGATTCCAGGAGTCCATTCCCACCAAGTAAATATATCTAATAATTTGCTTACTTTTCAATTAAGGCTGAAAGCACATAGGACCGATTTCTGACAGAGTAATATCCCCACTGGAAAGAACACTGCATGGTGACTGAATACATCCACACTGTGTCAGCTTGTGTTGTTTTTTGATGACCGATTCTATACGTTATAATTATAACTTATATGACCTTTCTCTCTTACTCTTTTAAATTCTATCACTACTCTATTGCACACAATATTCAACCCACGTATGTTTGCACAACATTGTTGCATTTATATAGAGCACGACAATGCCTTTTTATTTTCAACAGGACCACACTGAAATCAAGCATTAACAAAGTTCCTTCACTTTCTCTGTGACAACTCCAAAGGTATATAACCAGGCAACCGAATACATTCTTCCATAGACCTATGTATAATAATTGCTTCTTGAACGCTGCATAAAGTTCATCTTGTATCATGATTGATTGATTTTTAGATATTAAATAGCTATAGTATTTCGCTCTCGATAAACTCTCAATCCTGTATGATATGGCAACATATTTTCAAATACATTCAACTCATTTTCATTTATAGTATTGTACACATGTCTGAAATGTTAGTTACACATGTTTGAAGAACATCCTACAAGCCATACATATCTGTTTAAGAAGTTAAAGATATACATTTGCTTTCAATGCCTTTCATTCATTTCCTCACAATGCTTTACTTAAACAATGTCAAGTTGACCACTACGGTAACCAAAGGAGTTAATTTCCGCATACAATCTGATTTCATGCATTAACGCTTTATCAGTCTTATAAAATGCAACGATTTTATGTCAGTGCAGTAATATACATTGAAAGTTATAGAAGGGACCTGTCGGGCTTAACAAAACTTTTTATCTGTGCTTGTTCAAAACAAAATATAAGCTATGCATCATTATGATTTTCATGAAGAGAAAACCAAGGATATAGATAATGACATTTGCCGAATTTCTCAAGCATATGAATTCCGTGTGCGACTTTTTTCTGTTTGCCCTTTTAAATGATACGAACCTGTATAAACGATCAGTGTAAACTGGTTCCAAATCATCGGGTCTTCCTATTGTATTGAAAGTAGTAAACCATTGGATTTACGCACACACCGAGTATGTACCGAGTGTCCCCCTAAAACTACAACGGGACCCTCCGCAATAATAACTTTAAAAATAAGGAATCATCCCACATGAAATTTCAGGGTACGAAACCATAACTCATTTTACAGAAAACCCCATTCGATTTGCTTCAGTGGTCAAAGAGAAATGAGGAATTTTGTAGAGCATGTCAGGAATCTCTTCTTTCCATGTTCTGTCTATTGTGTTAACACACAAGAGCATCCAAGTGGTAAACTTAAAAGAATCAGACTCATAACATGCTTTACAACAATCTACATTTCTCTGTGACCGCTTAAACCAATTGAATGGGGTTTTCTGCAAAATAGAGCTAAGATGTTATATTTTAAGACCTTGAAGTAGCATTTAGACAGTTAAATCATATTAGGTGCTATCAATGCAAAAATCTGATTGTATTTTTTTTTTTTGGGGGGGGGGGGATAGTGTAGAGCACATACAGACTAGCTATAAGATTACTCATGCATTTACAATAGTTGCGACTTGATACATGCATTGCAAAGCTCGATGTTACATTGATTTTAATACACGAGTGATGTATTTTTACAGAGCTTCAACATGGCAAACTGGTTGTTTTCCTCTGTGGAGTCACTCAGTATCATTTTTCAAAGACGAAAAATTGTATCAAAATATATGTTAATGGTAAAATGTGTGTCGTATAGCAACAACGAAGTACCTCGTTAATGCCCTTTTAGATAATCACGTACAGACCTAAAAAAAAATAAAGTACTGCACTACTGCACGCCACTTACTTCGTCGTTACCAGAAAAAAAAGGTATCTCTGCAGATGAATACAGAAGACATGACATTCTTTTGAGAATATTATATGTTATGTTCTGCCTATTTATATTTGTTTCATGTTTTGTAAATCCACGTGCAATGCTTACAAATATACAACCTCCGAAGTTGTGAATTTTTACAACTGAATGTTTGCAATGGAAACAAATTTTGAAGAAACAGGAAAGAATATAGGTTATATGAGTTGGTTCCACTTCAGTACATTTTATATTTCACCCTCTTTTAAGGAAAACTACGTGTTCATAGAATTAATGTACAGTTCCTCATGCAACGTGCCTGTTGTGTCAGGAATGCATGATTTAGGTCTTTTGTCCACCGTTGCATACAGTTCCTCGAACATAACTGTCTTTTCTAGTGAGGGTCCCGATACTTTGTTCACCTTTGCGTACAGTTCCTCGCAATTTTCGGGCTTTGAGGTGGAACAAGTTTGGCCCATCGTGTGGTGGCGCCCTTTGAAACTGTCCATTTCGGGGATAAAACCACTGAAGGAATCTTCTTCAGGATTCAGGAGAGTGTAATCTGTGGAGTCGAAAGCCTCAGGATATTGTGGTTTGTTACTGGTATCAGTCTCATTGTCGGCCGTGGGATCTAATTGAAAGTAGAAGGCTTCGTCAGAGGGTACAGCTGATAGGGAACCTAAATTGGAATATGGAGTGTCATCTGTTTGGTGAGAGTAACCCTTGTGATTCGCAACGGGACCAGCAGATGTGGAAGCTGGGTTGAGACTTCGTGCCTTATTGTCGTGGTGGGTTGGATTGATTTGATCGTATTCGTTGTCTCCACAGATAGGCTTACCTACCGACTTGGTAAGTTCGCCAGATTTACACAACTCTGAATATTCACTGCTCTGTTCTCTGTTTCCATCAGTCTCGTTGACAGTTCTCTCTTGAGTGGGGTGCATTTTGCTGCTGCTTGGATCCTGTCTTCCGGTGCAAATATCGTCAAACCTTGTCAGCGAATTGTAACACGTGTCATCATACAAGAACGCCTCATCATGAGGCCTGAAGGCACCTTTCTTCATCATGTGGCTTCTATGAAAATCTTCACAGTCCTCGTAGCTACTCTCTGCTTGATCGAATGATGTCTGTGAGTTAACGCATTCTAGACCACGTAGAATAGTCGGAGCGCTGACTGTTGCTTTGCCGTTGCTCTTTCCAGGAACAGTACAAGAGGAAGTTTGTTCTATCCCCGACGGTTGGCAATATCCCTGATTTACCTCCGCAGCGTCTTGATAAATATAATCTGGGTCCTCTTGCTGAGCTATGGTGGTCTCGAGTAGAGCGACAGGATGGTTTGGAAGATTGTGACCATGTGCTCCAATGTCAGTCCTTGCAGACTCTAACAGAACATGTTCCATTGTTCTCGGACTGTCTACAGGATACAACTGGACGTGCCTGTCATTTGGGTTCTCATTTGACGGATTGGAAGCTTCAGTAGGCCGACCTCTGTTACAGCATAAATGACGAAAGAAAAATATCTAAATCAATGTATACTTTCACTATCTAAAAACTACACATTATTTCTGATCAACACAGCCATAAAGATATAATATTAGAGAGTACGGCCTACATAATATTAACACACATGATTTCAATATTTTGAAAGAACATTTATTATCATTATCGACATTCTTAGGACAATGGTCACATCCAAATATCATTTTGAATAGTGTGACTGCATGGTTTGGATCCGCCTACTTCGTAGTCTTGTAGCTGATACTATTAAATTTACGAGGAACAAACAGCTTAAAACAATTTGTATCCCTAAATCTTACCGCTCTTTCGCTATTCCCCCTCCCCACACACGAGTCTCGACGAAACAAACACTATACCTTTTCTTTTGTTGTTTGCACCACGCCATGGACAGAATGGAAAGCAGAATGAGAACAACACACAGAAGGGTCGCCATTGTGTATGTTGTCACGTCTGTCTCAAGACCTGAAACTGAAGTACAACTTGTTATTTTCTCTTTTCGTTGCACGATAGGAAAAGATCTAACACATTAAAATAATCACAAAACAGAAAACTTTGTGGAAATAAATTATTCTTGAGGGTACATGTAGTTGCGTTAAATCACAACCGATAGATAAATTGCCCTTCATCGACGTATTGAAAGAAACACCAACAATTCATTGTTTTCAGTAGTAGACATGACACAAATCATAGGCATGTACATTATATACTCAGGTAGGATTCGAAGCCAAGACCGCCTAATTTCTAAACAGGCATCATATCCACCAGACTACCAACCTTTCGCCTGACGGCAAATAATCATTGTGCTCCCCTATGGATGCAGGTCCTCAATATGTTTCCTTCTCCATCTAATAATTGAAAAATTGCCCTTCTTTTACCTAAATAAACACCAAATATTCAGGGCATGAAAGCGTAGCCATGATCAAATCATAGGCCATGATATGTACTTAAGTAGGATTCGAACCCAATACCTCCTGACAGGCGTCAAACCCATCAGACTATACCAAGCTACCGACAATATTTAACGCAAGAATCATTAATTCTTATAGTTATGCAGTACGTATACCAAACACGTCTACTGCCATAAGGAATCAGAACCACATCACTGGATGTCAGGCCAAAGCTGAGTGGTCTCGTGGATATAACGTCTGTCTCGCAATAAGAATGTCTTGGGTTAAAATTCGTTTTGAGTTTTATCATCCCTCCTGATAAATACACTGAATAATCGGTGTTTATTTACGTTGATAAAGGGCAAATCGTCAACTAGTTGCAATAAAATACGATGTTAATAACATAAAAATGTACTTTCGGTGCTTTCAACTGCCGGTACAAAGAAAATTGAAAAGTAAACCATTGGTATCACATTGAGTAATAGTGTTGTGTTGTGCTGTGTTGTGTTGTGTTGTGCGTGTTGTGTGGTGTTGTGTTGTGTTGTGTTGTGTTGTGTTGTATTGTATTGTGTTGTGTTGTGTTGTATTGTATTGTATTGTATTGTGTTGTGTTGTGTTGTGTTGTGTTGTGTTGTGTTGTGTTCATAAACCAACCTGGAGTAGATGTGGCAGTAATCCTTTTCGATGAAAATACTTGGGTGGCATAAATTCCACCTATTAACAATAACAACAAAAGACAGCAGCGGCATTGGTAGAACGCATGAAAAAATAATTTATCTTCCATTTCCCTTGTTTAGAGTCCATTTGAATTCTTCACATCTGCATATCTACCATAAAGAGTTTCAGACTGATAACGGCAGATAATATCTTTTCTAATTCATCACCTTTGCTTTCTTAAAAAAAAAACATATACACATGCGTTGATATTAAGCTTGCATGTTTTGATACTTACCTGAAGTATTGTTTGTATATGGAGTGGTCGCTGTGTAATTTTCAACATCTTGAAATTCATAATCTGAAATCAAGCAAAGGCGTTAACAATGGGACTAGTGCAAAATGTCCTAGCTATGTACTGAAAATAAAACAATGATTTCGTTATCTGTACAAACATCTTTTTCGAAGTAAATTTGTCTGTCAAGGATTCTGAAAAATGCTAAAATAATTGCATATCGCGAAATCATTCTTGCTTACTTAAATTTCCTGATTTAAGAAAGGAAATACAGTGAGCACACACCATGATCCTATTCACTGATCACTGAAAGGTTGAGTCATTTGTAAATTGCGGATTCGGAGAACTGGAAAGGAAATGGTATCAGTCCATTTCGTACATTTTAGAGTCAAATGTCTTTTCTTTAGCCCGGAATCTAATTGAAATCATAGATCTCCGATATTGTCATATATTGAAATAACAAAATATATGAACAATCTGTTGACTTCAAGGAAAATAAAGCTCACCAAAGAATATGCTTTACTGAATTGACGTCGTGGAAATACATTCTACTCAAAAGAAAGCAATATCTAACACAATCATAAGTTAGAGAGTGAAGAAAGAAAATGATGAATGTCTCATGCTCTATTCGATAAATAACTGCTTGACTTTCTTTTTGCACTTACGACATCGATTTAGGGGAACTTGCTTCTAATGAAGTTATGGCATATCATAAAATGGATCTGTAATCTTTCAGTTCGAAACCTAAACTTAAACATAGAACCGATAATAGATTCTTGGGAATTCCATATTTTGAAAGGAAGGATGTGCATCTTCATGATTATGATAAATCATCAAAACTGGATATTAAACTCTCACTCAACAGCTTGCAGCTATATAACATTGCGAAAAGGATAGTTGAAGTTAAGGATTGATTGACTCGCACTCATTCTTATTTTGTGTTACACTGTATTATCAGAATTAGCGAAGAAAATTGAGACAAACGATAATTTACTTTTAACTTTTTCATCCATAATTTTCTAAATTAATCACGTGCTGCTGATTATTTACGAAATATTTTGGTTCAAATCGCATATTGTTAACATGCTACATTCATGAAAACCAAAAAGACGAATCTGAAGTGCATATTCTAAAGTTAGGAAAGACGTTCATATCATTATTCATAATTACCTTCCAACGCTCGAGATCAATATAGGATTTTCTTTTCTTTTTATTGAGGAGATCCTTCTTGACATTTCTTACGCTTGTTTTCAGGCCTACCGGAAAATCGATCATTGCACTCATTGACGTTTTTTTGTTCTTTTTAATGCATCGTAATATTTGCAAGGCAGACTTACCGTTTGTATTATTTTCGACTGCCCGGCAAGACGGGACTGACGCGTTCCAAACCGGGAAGTAAGTCGACCACCCTGATCGTCCACACTGCAGTGTCGCGTTGCCGATAAGGATGAAACCCTTGTCACAGGTGAGAGTTATCTCGGACCCAAAGCTCGTTATATTGGAGTCCCAATAACCATTAGACACGTCCCCGGGGTAGTCACAAAATCCGACGGAAACTAACATTAATTAATGATAATAATGATAACAATAATACTAATAATTGTTTTGGATATAAACTCCAAATTTTATTGTCCAAGAATGGAAATTCATCTTGCCCAATTGATCGTGGGCCCGGCAGCCACTGAGCAGCGCCAGATCGACGTTGCTCTAACCTTTTCAACTGTTGAACGGCAAACAAGGTAGCAGCAACTCTTAACTTTTAACGTCTTTTGGTATGACGCGGCCGGGGTTTGAACCCACGACCTCCCGATTGTGAGGGCAGCCGCTCTACTCACTGAGCCAACACATCGGTACAGTGGGGGGAAGTTTAAGAAAAGTATCAAAAGGAAGAAAAAACTCATTGAAAGACAAAAAAATAAATTGAATAAAATAGTCGCGATCAAACAATTTACTCCTGCAGCGCTGTTTATGAGGCTAAAGTGCTGTGTTTAGTTATATTCTAGTTACAATCGCATTGTTGCTATTGCATTATCGCAACTAAACTTTAATTGCACACACACATAAGCACACAAATGTAAGGTATTACACTACGTAGTTCAATGTCTCAAGAAAATTACTTGTTCTCGGCATGAGCTGTAATACTGAAAACGGCACAGAATCATGATATGCAAGAATAAAGCCAGAATTTACGTGGAGTATAATGTTGTTAGGATAACAATGTTTGTAAAAAATAAAAATAGTCATTATAGGAATTTCGTCAAATTTCAATAAAAGTAATGTTGAATCGGGAAAAATATTCTATTTGCATTGGTGTGAGAACACTGTCCAAAAACCTCATTGAATTGAAAATTGTTTGTTTCTTATTATTTTTTTATCCCCCCAACTCACTTCTGCAAACCTTTACTCTTGATACTCGCGGTTATATGAATACTTCACGAGTTGTCCTGATTCAAGCTGTAACTAGTTTTGACATATCCATTCATTACGATGCATTTCAGTAAAAATAACATTGGCATATGCTTTTGATGTAAAACACATCCTCTCTCCTTGACGTATAACAACAACGATCCCATTCTTTCGGTGTTTGTTTTTCTTTAACTGGTAGACATTCACTTTTAGTCAGATTATTGTGGTCCGTCGACGTAGAAGCATCTGAGGTATCCAGGTTCTGTTTAGATTTGTAAAAATGGTTATAGCAATCAAATAACTTCCCTTTTCGATAGGTAGGTCCTTCTCACCAAGCCTTGATCATATGTACGAAGTAATTATCTTTGTATTTCAATATATGACCACATAGATACATATGCCTGCACCTAAAGATAACATTGTTTCTGAAATTAGCAACCATTGATATCGATTTAATCTGGTTGTCTGTTGTAATCACTTCCTTCAATGCCAGAAATAAAAAAAACGAACAATTCAACAGCAAGAAACAGACGTTGAATTGTTGAATGCACACAGTCAGGTGTCCATATGGGTTTCAAGTGTACAACACGCTTTAAGACTTTGAAGTTCAGGTGAAATGCAAGTTGTTTTTTAAATAATAAATGCTAATCTACATAGCCAGTACACATTCATACAAACATTAAGGCCCTACTTGAAATTAATTACAAAAAAGAGTTTGCACTTTAAACGTTCAATGTCACCTCGGCATTTGAGTCTGACGGCCAAGCTCCGTGGACAGTTGAGTCTTTCCGATTTACACTCCTGTAGGCGTATATGACCTGTGCATTGATGAACATTCATTTGCACCTGTTACGTTTGCGCAAAAGATATTTGGAAATTTCGATTCCATTGTGTTTTAGGATGATATCAGAGTCGGTTTGCATACGTTTAAAAGAATGTAAGGGATAACAATATCCAAACAGTCTCCACACTTAGATGCCACTGCAGGGAGTTAGTTTATAAAACAGATAATACAGATAGCAACACTAGACCTATACTTGCGAACTAACGAGCTTGCGACTATTGAACTATAGCCGACAGGCCTACCAATACGCACAAATTTCGCCTGCTTACATTTTTTTTTTTTTTTTTTGCGAATGGTGTGTTTCGATCTTTAAATTGACATTTACGATTCTATGTGGCTTAACTATTATATATGGGACCTAGTTTTTATGGGGGGGGGGGGGGGTCAATCTAGCCCCCTTCAGAGCTCGGCCGCCGATCTCGTGATCGCTGGAAAATTTGCTCGAAGATCGAGCCAGATATCACCCACAAGATAATTTGGTGATACAAAAGAAAAACATTGATTTTCTTTTTTTTTTGTAAATTAATCATGCTTATTTATATATTAAATCATACTTTTGCCCTTTACTGAAAGACTGAAGGATAGCGAAATTTTTGTGTCGGAATTCGACATTTTGTGCTCTTTGTTTTTGGCCAGAGTTTGCGACAGGCACTTTTTCAAGCTTATCTACATTGGAATTGATAAATTTCAATGATTAAAAGTTGGAAAAATCTCATTTATATCAATTACAAACACACACACACAGTTTGAATTGAAGTTGCAATATCACAATGTCACGAATTTGAGCTGTTTTCGGGTTGACATGCATATGCAAAGCATTACTTTACTTCAAAACGGTGTACCCGGACGTAGCAAAATTGGTATAAAATAATATGCGGGAGACCCCGATGAAAAAGTCATGAAATGGCGCGTCCAAAACTTTGCGAGTTGCAGAATAATGTCGCGAAATGACGGGAGGGGTTCACACTCCCCCCCCCCCCCAATTAAAATAGAGTTAACCTTTAGTAACTTAGTAACTGAATCGCAGATTACTCCCTAAACTGTTCGAAACCGCTTGTCCGTTTTTTTTTTATAGTTTTATGTTTTACAATTGATTTCATATAGAATGCATAATTAAGGAACTTGAAATAGTTCAAAGGTCAACAAAAGTATGTCAGAAATATTTACTTGACCCACAGGTCTCTTAGTAAAGTCTGTATTAGGATTTCAAATAGTCCTAAACTAACTTAAAACAGGCAAAAACAAGCATACATTGCGATCTATTTTGCATAATTTAAAAAGTCGAAATGAGAGCAATGTTGCTGTACCTTCCAGGGAACAAGAGGCTGCTATGTACCGATCTTCAGTTCCTAAAGGGTTAAGAATTACACACATGGATTTTACTGAAATGTACAATACTACCGTCACCATCAAGACATGATATCCGTTGACCTCTGTCCCACGAAATTGTACTGGGGGGAGCCTGAGACAAATACTTCTCTGCCGCTGGAAAGCCTAGTTCTCCACAGATCAATTCAGCAGTCTCATCCTTAAATCCACCATAGCAGATATATCTATCTGAGTCAAGGACCACTGTGCCTTCCAGGGGAGAGGATCCGCCAATCAGCTTTACCGATGGTACGGCTTCAAAATGAACAAGTAATGTCCATGAAATCTTTTGATATGTTTTAAATGCTCATAGTAGGCCTTAGCGCTCTGTATGTATATCTGATATGAACAATACAGTAACTAAGGTGAATCGTATTTTAACCAAGTCAAAGTCGAAGAAGCACTCTTCAAACATAAAAGCAGCGTATTCTTATGCTCCCTGTCACAATAACTTATATCCAGTGAGTGCAATTAAGAGATGTTTGGCTAACGGAGTGCGGTCATTCTTTTTCTTTGTTATCATCTTGAATATATATTGGAACCTGTCGCAGTGATCAATGTTCAAGAAAACTATTAGAATCATAATAAAATCGTTGGATATTTCTGTCGATTTGCAATGTGTCACACAGTTGCATTAATCTTTATACTCAATACTCACCACGCTTATGTTGCACCACTATTCTACTAATATCCAAGTCATGTTTCCATTGGCCAATAAAAAAATTGAAATGTCACGAACCTGTATTCAGGCCATGCTTATTGTTTTCTTTTTTTTTCTTTCGTTTTAATATCATTTTTTTTTTTATTGGATGCGCTTCGGAAGTGAAAGTCATGGCTTGTATTATGCAGAAATGATATAATGCTGTCATGCGGAACATTAAACAATTTAAGAGCATGATGCTACAACGTGTGATTACAAGCCACTTCTTCGCTAAAAACAAAATAAAAAAGGGAATTATGAATAATAATGTGCCCAAAGATTATAATAAAAATAAAACATTTCAACTTCATTCTTATGCATGGTACATTTATTTTTTTTTTTTTTTGTCAGTGCCTTTGCTGCCTACCTTCGAAACATGTTACGCTCATCTTAAACTCCATCGGGAAGGTATATATGGTGCCATATCCAAATCTTCGTTTGGTGAGTCAGTGATAAATGAGGGGAAGACTGATTGTGATCCTTGATCAATATCAAATACGTTTTGTTGGATATTTCATCGCGTATATAAAAAGTCATAACTTTGTTGTTGATAGACTCGATTTCTGTGAGAATTCGACGTCCCCGAGGCGCCTGTACAATCCAGCTATCTCCGTCTGCGGCGCATCTTTCATCACACCATATCTCTTGAACCAGAGGTCTTCCCGAACAGTTCAGAGTTAAATCTGTGGGACGAAAAGCGCGGGATGGGGTATATTGCACTTAAGTGGTTCATTATTATTATTTTTTTATAATAATTATTGCATGTAGAGTAAGTGCAGTTGAGCAACCAAGGATCACTCAACCCACATTGTAAAACCTATGGACCTGATTCAACTTTCACAGTCTGTGGAACAAAGTAGAATGGAGACCCTATTGCAGCCACTGTGAAAGCATTAGTACCTTAGACCTTAAATACATATAACTGCCATTCTTTATGTGATGTTGTTACAAATACTTTTTGTTGTTGTTGTTGTTGTAATAGTTGGTTGTCAAGAAGACAAGAGAAAACCTCATAACAAATTTCACTTTTCTAAGTGAAATTTCTTTTTTGTACACTGCGACAGTTGATATTGATAGCACTCTTGACCCAATGTCAGTCGAGTTTACCTATATAACAAGATTTAAGAAAAAAAGTTATTTCTTCGGCCCAGTTGAAAGTGAGTATGCCTAGTTGAAAATGAGCATGTATGATAGTGCTATTAGATTAAACGTGATAATTACTGCCAGTAAGTACTAAGTAAATCATGAATAACAAATGACCGTTTTGTCTTCTTGTACACAAACACCTCACTAGTAGTATATCAATGATGTAATAGTGTTAAGAAATATAGCAGATACTCACACGTCGTATTACTCCCCATGGTTGATGAAAAGAGTAAAAAATGAGGAAGGATGAGAACACCAAATGACCATTTCAGGTATGCCATCTTCAATGATTTGTATAACCAACATAAACAGGTCCAACAGTGGTCATATGCCGTGTATACTGTTGACAAATTCTGATAGAATGCAAAACAATCTGCCCAGGCCAGACAATAACGTTTGAAGTTAAAATCTGCGATATTGTATTACAGACCTTAACGGGAACATGTCACGCGTTGTATACACAAAAGTAATTGTCACTGTTGAAAAATTGAGATTTCAGCTCCTGAGGATGTCGTGAGAGAAAGTGCGCATAACGAGACTGCGCAACATCTGACCACTCCCTGAGTGTGCTTACGTGATCAAGCTGACAGTTTTATAAGACATGTGAGATACTCATTTATTTTGAATAACGATGTCTCACCAGACTTCCCAGGCTTTCAAGGAAGCGAAACAAAGAGATATTAAACGGAAACAGAATGTGGTGAGTATACGCCGTCAATCATAGCTTCAATTACATACTGACTTGCCTGTTTACTTTTGGGTCTGAGCCCATCGTCTGCATGATCGTTCGTGAAGAATGAATATTAATGTAACTATGTTTTCCCGCAGTATGCATGAATATTTAATGGTGCTAGATTCTTGTTTTGAAAGTACATTAAAGACTCGACCTTTTAGCTTTATGATAAATGCACATCGAGCATATAATAGGCAAATAATTTCTAGCAGGAACTAGCAATTACAATATGTGTTTGTTACCGTTTGTAATCTTTGTAATTCGGGAAATCATAATTATACATTCTGATTTAAAAAAAAAAGACACATGGGAAGCTATGATGCTTTGCCTGGTTTTGTCTGTAGTCCCTTTTACAAAATGCGCCCTCCTGGTGGCCGCCAGAGTTGAGGTCGCTGTTGTTGTTATTTCCTTATTATAGGTTTGATTATCTTAATACATATATATATATATATATATATACAATCAATATATAATCAAACCTATATAGATGTGGCCGAACGGTTAAGGCGTTGGCGTTCCATGCCAAAGACCCGGGTTCGATTCCCGGCGGAGACCAATTTTTCAACTCTTGCGCTTTTCCGAAAAGGATAAACAGTAAGAGGAATAATGATGTCAAAGCTACGCACCGATTTCTCCTTCCTTTCTCACATATATAAACATACATACTTATGTATTATGTATATATATATATATATATATATATATATATATGTTGATAAGGTAGTCCACGTGTTGGCAAGATAAAAAGATAAGTAACAAAGCTGCAACAAAGTTCATGCTGTATATTCACCAACGCTTTATTTCTTCACACAAATTTTCGAGCGTCTCGCCGCCCTTTCTCAAGTGTTGATACATACACACATACTGATTTCCCAATGAGTTACCAGTATATGTTGATACATATACACACACACACACACATATATATATATATATATATATATATATATATATATATGTGTGTGTGTGTGTGTGTTTGTGTGTGTGTGCGTGTGTGTGTGTGTGTGTGTGTGTGTATGTGTGTGTCTGTGTGTTTATGTGTGGAAAGGGTGTATCAGTGTGCCTGTTCTTATTTTGGTTTTCGTAACCGGAAAATAACGTAACCTGGTAGAAAAAAAATCCTGAGATTCGATAATGTCGAAAATAATTTCGGTTGTTGTTTTAGCTACTCTTTGCATTAGTTACTGGAATGAGCTACTTGCAGATTCGAATGTACTAGTATTTCAACTGAGATACCATGCTACAATGTGCTTTATCTTTATGATTATACATTCAGTAACCTGCGCTAAGTATAAAATACTGCTTTGCTACTACATCGTAGTCGTTACTTAATATACTTAATATTTGGATCGATTCATGTATACTCAATCATTTACGTTTCACTTGATAACTGGTTCTTGTTGTTCATTCTCGATGCCTTCAGTTATTTCCGTTCTCTTCAGGATTTCCGGGAAACACTGACATCCGAAGCACACAGTTTACTTTGCGTGTCATACTGGTTTACCATGTGCTTTCCCAATGAGTTACTAGTCTATTTCTTGATTTATATGTATGTATGTATATATATATATATATATATATATATATATATATATATAAGTGAAAGAATTAGTAGAAGAACGCCGTAAAAAATAAATCATATATAGATCTTGAAGATCTTAAAAACGAAGCATAGCTCTTAAATACTGAAATATATATATATATATATATATAATATACCTCATAATTCATCATTCTCTCCCCTCACCTACTTAAAATTATCATTCAGCGCCGCCTGTACAGTTGTGTTTCTTGCTTTTGTTTAGCCCTAACACTTTTGCCTAAAAATCATCCAACTTATAATTGAACTGAATATTACGCATATGTAAAGAGATGAATCGCTTTTCTCCAAATTTAATTTCCCTTTATTTGACATCGATATTCATCTGAAAGGATATGAGATATATTTCATATCATTAAAATCTTGGATAAATGACATTACAAGCTCTGGATTCAGAATCAAGACCTCGGTGTACGGCGACTGTACTGGGCATGCGGGGTGAAGGATTACATAGCACATAAATCCAATTCAGGGGAACTTAGCCCCCCTTTTCCCTTGACCTTTCATATTGAATTCAAAATATTCCAGCACAAACAGTTGCAATGCATTGCACTTACATATATTACATTATCATTTGGGGTTATTTAATCATTTGTCACACAATATATGTCTAGAATCATTCCACCGTGTCGAAGGGGATGATATTGATACGCTCCGAAGCAATTACCACACTTATCAATTACATATTATTACCAATGCTTTTCATTTTTCCTGATGGCGATAATCTTCACAAGTACGAAACCAGGTAATTGTTGGTATATATTCATGTTTATTTTCTCATTATCAATTTGGAATATGGTTCATGAACAATATAGAGACGTTTTGTATTTCAGTGGCTATAATGGAGAACAAAGTGCATTGACTGCGGAGGTAAAGAGATGGACGATCAGGGGGCATTTCATGAAGCGTTTTGTCAGATATTTCGTCTGACAAACTGCTATTAAAAAGCTACTGAATTCCTTGCATCTAATTGGCTGAAAGTAAATTTGTCCGACAAGTTGTCAGACAAAATGCTTCATGAAATGCCCCCAGGTGACAGTTTTAGCTGATGACATTTTGACTGCACCATATTGAAGGAGTTAGACATCTTTACAAAATATTCAAAAATCATTATGCTGAACACAACTTGAATCCGTGTAATTGTGGAATTTCTGCTACTTCTAATAAATCAATTCTCGCTCGGTCCGGCTCTATTATATAATTCTGCATATTCAGAGAAAATGTTAACATACAATTTACAGAATGTGTCAATGCTTATTGGTCTTTGTGAAAGGTTAATTTTTTTTTTCAATAAAGTGCATGTAATTATGGTGAATATCTCACATGGATACTTTGTTTAACAAGCAAACAAATACTTAACACTATACGGTGCAAAGAAATAAATTACATAGCAGAAGCAGTGTAGTCGGTGTCATCCCAATAGACTGACACAATTAGTCATCAGCCTACGAAATCGACACTGAAAGCAAGTCCATGAGTCATACAGCTCACGAGTCATACAGCCCATGAGTTCCACACAAGCCTATGAGTTCGACAAGAGGTAAAACCAGCCCACGAGTTCGACAGATACAACACGGAGCTTGTGTCGGTCTCGTGGGCCTTGTTAGCTTAGTGTCGAACTAATGGACTGTATGACTCTTGATCTGTATAACTCATGGGCTGTATGACTTGTGTGCTGTACGACTCGTGGGCGTCGGTCTCTTGACGTGCACCCGTGCAGTCACTTCCCTAGATACATTAGCATGGCGACGTGTCAATCAATGATACAGTATGAAATCAATACCTCTAATATTACTTCTAGATGAGCGTCAAAACATTACAGACCACAAGGGTATGTAATTGTTCAAGTGCCATGATATCGAACAAAATATATGATGCATATAAAAATTATGTACAGAAGTACTCGATGTCGACATAATAATAACCTTTGTGATTCCTTTCATGGCGACATGGCCTATGCATCTATCAATTTGTCGATGCGAGAACATTACAATTTCCGTGCAGGAATGCTTTACCTTCCTGATACTACTTGCAATTGTTACTCAATGCTGACCTCATCGGGGGAAATAACGGTGTTGCTGGTCAATCATATCATAATTTTTGTCCATTGCATGTTTTACGTGCACATATGACGTATGTACATGTGGTAGATCAGTAGATACAAGCGTTTATGAATCAAATGGAATATGATGATCTCATATCATAATTATCAACATAACTAGATAAATTAACTAGATCTGAATAGTTCCAGTAAGCTCGTGTTGGGTCCTCTCCCTCAAAAGTGGGTAACTACAAATTATTCAAAACTTGCTAAAGCACTCATAGTACCACTTCTAAATTCGACGATCACGACTAATGAGGCTAATCACTTGTGAGTTATCTTTCAGTTGATAAGAACATGCAAACCTACACAAAACAATGTTCTATACCTGAAATAAAGTACAGTTGCTGAGATGCACGTGCATACATTGCTTTTACAATATGTATATGGTGAGTGATGCGATATGATATACTCGTACATTTACTGTAACATCGCCTGTCTAGATCAAGTAGATATTCTCACGAACCGAACAAGCAGCGATTAAGTTGTTTAACAAGAAGATGCTTGAATTTAATGCCAGTTAAAATCGAGAAGAGGGGTGTCAATACTTGCAATAGTCCAAACTTTGAAGGATAAGAGGGAACACATAGGAGCGGCTTCCGTACAAACACGGTTAACACACCACACACTTTCGACGCTCTTGAGATTAAGACATTTAAATGTCTGTGACATCCATGTACATTTCCTCATGCGATGCTGGTTCTGTGTCAGCAATGCATGATTCACGTGTTTTGTCCACATCTGCGTACAACCCTTCGCACATCACCGGTATCCCTGACAGGGATGACCCTATCGTCTCATTCACCTGTGCGTACATTTCCTCATGCAATGCTATTTGGTCATCAGCATTACAGGCTACTCGAGTTTTGTCAACCTTTGCATACAATTCTTCACACATTACTAGTTTCTCGTTGGTCTGTTTCTTGGTGTCCTTCATGCTATCAAGTCCTCTCACATCTGGAAGAAGGATTTCATTGGGTTCTTCAGGATTCAGCAAACTATAATCACTCGAGTCAAAAGCGTCAGGGTACACTGGACTGCTAATGGATTTCATATCTTTAGATTCTCCCTGTTCTAACTGAAAATAGAAAACGTCTTCAGAAGTTGCGCCTGTCTCGGAACCTATATTGGCACGGGGTATATTCGCTTTTCTGTAAGATTGATCTTCAGATTGCAAAGTCTGCCCGATAGATGGATGTGTACGGTTGTGAATTTGTGTTGTGTCATCATAGTACGCAAAATTAATGTGATCGTAGTTATTGTCTATCAACACGTCTGTAGACTTGGCAAAGTCTCTATGTTTATGTGGCTTTGTGTATTCGTTTTCTAGCCCCTCGTTCGCATTAGACAGATTTGTGGGCCTACTACAGGCATCCTGCCTTTGAGTACAAGTACGGTCGGATCTTTTGGTGAAGCCCAGTGAATTATAACACCTGTCATCAAATAAGCGCGCTCCTCCAGGGGATCTAGAGGCACTCTCTTTCACCTCATTGTTTTTATCAAGGTCTACATCTTGGTAGTCCCAATCCTCGTAGCTATTTCCACTTTTATCCAGTGATTCTTCCTGTAAGCCATTGTACTTTTCAATGTGGGGGATATTCACTGAGGCCAATGATTTGCTGACCAGGGTATTGTCATTCCTCTCTGCAGAAAATGCACCGAGAGGCATTTGCTCTACGCTAGAGGGTTGGGAAGCCATCTTGCGCAACTCTGCAGCGTCCTGGTAGACATGATATGGATCCTCTTCAAGAACCGTGATAACTCTGTGTATGTTGCCAGGGTTGTTTGGAACAAGGTGACCCTCTGCTCCCACGTCAGTACCGGCAGTGTCCAATACAGCATAATCTGCAGAGCTCGAATTTTGATTCGAAGTGTCTACAGGATACATCTGCAATTGCCTGTCATTTAGCTGATTCGAAGCTGGTGATGGTCTATGTCTGTCCATGGAAGGATGAGATATGTACCGTTTCAAAGAAATAATATATCTACTGTAAATTCTCAAGATTTAATGAAAATGAACATCATTGACTTACTTTCAATTTCCTGAAACAGGTTTGTTTATTTTGAAATGTGAAGGCATGATCCTGTTGCAAATTTTATCTCTTATATAATGAAACAAAACAAAAATCATTTGTTGAACGTAATAACATCTTTTTGATTTGTAAAGAGAGAGATAGAGAGAGAGGGGGGAGCGAGAGGGAGAGAGAGAGAGATGCATTCAACGTAGTCAGTGGCGGATTCAGGCAGGGGCGCACCGGACGCGCGCCCCTCCCCTTGTTTCTGTTAAGACAAAAGAAATAAAAAGAAACAGAATTGGGGGTGAGATGCATGCGCCCCCTTTAATTTTGTAAAGGCGCCCCCTCTTTCCTGGATTCTGTCCCTGGTGGTAAATATCACGAGAAAAGGCATTCGTAAAAATGCCAAAAAGAGCTTACCGCGTATTCGCAACATTCCGCAAACATACTTACACACACACACACACACACACACACACACAAGCTTCTGATCTTTACAAAGTCTCACCTTTTCTTCACATGGTTGCACCAAGCCACCAAAAGGATGACAAGCAATATGAGAACAACACACAGAAGAGTTCCCAGGATGTATACAGTGATGTTTATTTCTCGTTCTCCAGAAACTGAAACATAATGGAATAGGTTGAAATCTTAATTCACAAAAATGATTGATAACTTTTAAACAATGGAAATATGTTTCTACAAGTCATAGAAAGTAGTCTTTATATACTATAGCCTCTTCATGATGTCACATTTCACGATTATGAAATGATTAATGACATGACAATGAGAATTACTGTTAAAGTCCATTATACGAAGTGGATATTTTTTTTTTTCTATTCATATATGTGTATCATATTGTTATGTGCAGTTGAGTACATATGAACAATGAATTGAGAAAGCGTAACCTGTATAATGTATACCTGTCCGAGCAAAATTCAGGCTCCAGTGATATACAATCTACGTCACATTGCCTCTCGAAATTGTATACTCAACAAACAAAAAAATAAGAATGCTGCCATTGTCATCCCAATACCACCGGCTAACTGCAGTGAGAAATCTTGTTGTAAGTCGGAAGGAAATCTGCGTGAAGAGCAGCGCAAAGTGCAACAATAATCATTGGAAATACAAAAAGAAAAATTAATATACGAGGAAAAAACAGATGATTAAAACTAGGCTCGTTTGTTTGGTGATAGGACACGGTGCTCACCGGAAGAAGTCATCATAATCGTTTCTTGTAATGTCGTCAATTCGTCAATTGACTGCCGTTCGCCTATGCAAAGAAAAAAAAAAAAAACAAGTTAGTGGTAGTACGCACACAGGCAATGCAGACACATCATTGAATCTTTGTCATCAGTATAGAGTTAAGTCCCTTTCTAGTCCAGAAGTCTTCACACCTGCATATAGCTACATAACAAAAATCCAGTGAGCCTTTATGCCGTCAGTTTATAGGTACGGAAACGTGAAGCAAGAATCTGCACTTGTCGTTTGCTACATTAACTATGGTATGTCAAGCCATTGCCTATTGCAGATCGCATGTTCGATTTAGTTTCGGCTAATTAAATTATTTACAAATTAATTTATACAGACAAACAATTTAACAAAGTCCTGATTATAATAGGACGTGGACACAGGTTCAATTGTTGTAAGAAGCACTGTTTAGAACTCTACACGTGTATAATACTATTCAATGATGTATAACATTTTATTTCAGACAGTGTGCGTTTTGCAGTACTCACTTGAAATGAAATCTGTAATTAGCGACGGCGTTGTGCTGATTCTGGCATTGTGCCACTCATTATCTGTAACAAGACACACAAACACATATATTAAGTTGTTACAATGGAAATAGTGTAACAAAACCAAGACAAACATCACTTCCAAGAGAGTGTATTCTAACATGAAACATAAGGATACATCCCTCGGGGATTTTGAACGAGGATAAAAACTGCTCATTGTACATTTCCTTCTACATCGGAACTTCCTGGTTTAGGACAGGAGATGCCTTAACACTTTATTGACATTAAAAACCAGATAAGGACTTATCGATACTGATTAATGAGTCATCGCATTGGTCAAATATCACTTCTTAACTGCGACATACGAGAAAGTCATAAGCTCCTTTGAGGTGACATTTCAATTTCCAGAACGTCACGGTCATACTTAACAAGGATATTACACCATTAATTCCCTTGTAGGCAGCTAGTGCATATGTTTGAAAATATGACAGCTGAATCAAATTGAATAGAAATCATACGGGTGCTCTCTTTAAGTTATTGATATGTCAATCAAGTATTAAGTGAACGAAACCATATCCTGTAGGAGGTGAAGTGTCAATCGATGTACACTAATCGCTTACACTAATCGTATTCGATATCGTATATTTTGGTATATAACCTAGAATTTCAAGTGACTTTAGGCCTGTCCATTTTTATTTTACCTTTTAATTTTAATTAATTTTTCTTTTTTTTTTTTTACGGGGAGACGTGGAGTAAGGATTATCTGCTGTCAGATGATGAAATCGTGATGCAGTTCAGTTCAGTTCAAATTTATTTTGTTGATAACACCCTGTACGAGGCTGCATCTGCTCATGTCGGTTATACATTCTTACAGTTTAGAAGAGTTTGCTTCTAGTTGCACAATGATAATGATGCAAGATAGACTGTATTTTTGGTACGGACCGTCTGTTGCATTTTCGACTGCCCGGCAAGACGGGACTGACGCGTTCCAAACCGGGAAGTAAGTCGACCATCCAGGTAGTCCCACACACTGCAGTGTTGGGTTACCGATGAGGATGAAACCCGGGCCACAGGTGAGCTTCATCTCAGACCCAAAGCTCGTTATATTGGAGTCCCAATAACCGTTAGACACAGGACCGGGATGATCACAAAAGCCTACTGAAACTAGCAGTTAAAGAAAAGAGTGAAATTTAATCAACGTTATTAACATAAACTAGAATCAAAGAACTAACATGTACAAAAACAACAACAACCAAAAAGAAGAACGTCGATTTGCAGGATTTTGTATATTGTACCCTCAAAGCAACGAAATAAACCACTCATACCAGTTTTGTTGTATTCACAGTTTATATTGATTATATAAAGATACATTAAAAGGTTGAATGTTTGAATATTGAAGTTGATGCAAGATATTTATAAATATATATAAGATTTATTTATGATTTATAATATTGGCAAAAAGATGCCTTTTTATGTCTTAAGTTTATGAAATTATTATGTATATTTTTGTTTGTAAAAAGCATGTGATGGACAATAAATGAATGAAATGAAATGAAATGAAATTTGTCTTATTCTGTATACTCTCGATGTCATTACAGATGTAAACTTCTATACAAGTTGGAATATCTTGCGACAATTACATAACTATTTTAAGAGAGAGAGAGAGAGAGAGAGAGAGACCCAATTGACCGTTAAACAGATTGCCGATGACATGATCGCAAAACCCGACTGACACAATAAGCAAAAGCAGAAAGCATGGAATTCCAATACAAAAATTCACAAAATGAGAGTTTCGTTTCTAATGATAAGGCATAATGCTCGATGCTAATCCGACAGCTTTACATGTTCAAATCCTGCACTGACATTGAAAACAGATCATGGCCTGCCCTTTATGGGGATCATGTTGTTAGTGTTTGTTGAAATACAAGTAATAGCAATACTATGTTCTGGAAATTCAATTCAATTCAATTCATTTATTTTCATACTTCTCGTTTATGTATATTACATCAGAAATAAAAATACAGGTTCTTTTTCCTTGTAAACAATGTGCAAAAACAAACAATGTACATGGTAATAACACAACAACTGTAATGATAACTGGTCGAAATCGAAATGGGGTTGAACAAAGAACAGACCTACATAAAATCAAGCTTGTTTGGCTGTAAGCCTCGAGCAATCAGTGTTTGTGAAAAAGAAACGGAGCACAGATAGAAGATAAGACCAGACGAGTTAATGGTACCAAATAAGAAAAGCGGAGTATACCTATGTCATAAAAAAGAAAAAAATATACTAAAATGTGAACTAGAAATGATGATATAAATGGGTGTGGTAGAAAGTCTGGAGATTATGAGTATCTTTTCCATTTGCATGGTATCGACCTGACTTCATTATTCAAAGGTGTTTGAAGAGAATGTCGAGAAAAAGAACAGTTTCTTCCAATCATGGATTCAATGTCTCTGCACTCTAAAAAGACCCGAGTCAGAACTGACCCGGAACTGGGTCCGTTGGGGTCATACACAGTTCCGGGTCAGAAATGACTTTGAATTTGGTCATGAAGACCCCGAATGGGGTCATCCTGACCCGATTCATGACTCTGAATGGGTCATATCTGACCACATTCCCAGAGACTCCAACCCCAAGCACCTTCTGATCTGGAGATTCTCCCGCCTGAAACCCCTAGCAAACTGGAGACTCCAAGTTTATGTGTGCGAAGCGCGAAGTTCCTAGGTTATAGGTGCTCTCTGGTGCTATCTAAGGCTTATTTTTGCAACATACGATAGCAATAAGTAAGAAATCCTTTCCAACGGGAGACATTGAGCCAGGGCGGGAGGAATTAAATCTCAAACGGGAGAACGGGAGATTTTGCAAAAATTGGTTTTCGGCGGGAGATCTCCCGTCGAAAACGGGAGAGTTGGAGTCTCTGCATTCCTTGTCATTTCTGACCCGGAACGGTGTATGACCCCAACGGACCTATTTCCGGGTCACTGTTCTGACTCGGATGTTTTAAGAGTGTGTTACTCACGGTTGAATAAACAATGGATTTGCTGGTCGGATTCAGGTTCTGCCTTGGTTTCAGGAGTCCAATAATGAGTATAGCTTACACCAGAAATAAAATTGGCATACTCGTCTGATCTATAACACATGCAGTCTCCATCATGAACAATAGCAATGTCATGGTTTCCCGTCTTCACTCTACAGGTGGACACACACTCTTCATCAGAATGAACGCTAAAGCCGGAAACTATGTCTTGTAAATCCTGAAACGTGTGAAGATCTCCCTGGTAGCAGCCAAGAAATCCAGGTTCTGCGTGCATAAAGAAAAAGATGTAGGCAATCTGTCAATCAGTTGCATGAAAAAAAAAAAAAAACTCTCGACGGAAGAATTTCATGAATTTGAAGAATATTAAAGATGGTTTAAACTTGCAGATATTTCATTATTCCGAACTGACATTAACAATTCGCGGCTCTTTCCTAATTCAATTAAAATCATATTTCTTTGTTACTCACAATTGCCGAAATACTACAAGACAAAAAAATACAAGACCAATGACTCTACAGCTTACCTTGTTTACATTCAGACCAATTTTATTTTCATCAAAATACATGGAACAGTTCCCTACGGTCACCTAATCTGTCAACGGAACGATGAAATTCCAATGAAGAAGGAGCTTTATAACATTGTCATAAAATAAACGTAAGACGGGCCGATATTTGCACAATAACGAAAGGCAGAGGGTGATGATCATGAAAAGAGAAATATGGGGAAAAATAATCACTTGTACCCTTAATGGGAATGAACCCTATGTCACAGGACTTTCAAAATAACCGTATGTACTGCAGTAGGTATGTAAAACGAAGTCAAAGTAATCAACTTTGTGTATGAAGCTATGGGGGAAAATGTCTGCATTGTTCAACTGAAAAAAACCCTTCTATCAACGGAGACTGCTTTTGATCAATGATTCTTATTTGTCTTCCTTTTTATGATGAAACCTACTCGCGCACGAGAAAACAAAATTAAGATGACGCCAAAGAAAAGCAATGAGACCCATAAGATGTGCTTGAATTTCCACAAAATTCGAGAATTTGAAACTTTCTCTGCTTGTGTAGTCTTTGCTAATTTGCATGTATGCTCTCAGTTTGAATATATATAAAGTTCGATACATTCTGGCAGAAAATATTAGTTATTTGTTAGCTCTAAGTAAGACTAGACTCAACAAAATGCACAGACAAAAATCCGTGCGTGATATTATTCCATGTGGCTGGAGGGAATGAAAGACAAAAAAAAAAAAAAAAATGGGACACCAGTGATTTTTAAGATTCACGAATCGTTAGATTTCACATTGTGAAAATATGTCCTTGATTTATTGTAAATACGAGGTCAAGTATCCTAATTAAATTACCTTTCAATTCCTAAACCAGCGCCTCCTGAGTAAAATAAGTAGGTGTGATGTAGAACGCTGAAGCTGTTTTGCTAGATTATATTACTTTCTTTGGAGATTCATACTACGTTACGCCACAAAAAAAAATCACAAAAAGTCATCATCGTGATCATACATACAGACAGACAGACACACACACACACACACACGCACACACATACTCACACAAATCACACAATTTGTCGCAGATTATAGGTCTAATTTTAGTATGCCGATGGACCAACCCGGGTTTTATTTTTAATCAACGGTTTCCTCATTTTTGTTTCTGATATTAAGGTTCGAAGATGTGATGTTTTGCATGTTTCATCAATTGTATTTTTTTGGGAAAATCTAAGCTTTCAGTATAGTTTTCTTGAGTTCATAAATCAGCATCTTATAGAAAGGTAATTAAAATTATCCAATTAACCTTCTGAAATCTTTGAAGGCTTCCGTGGATGTAGAACGTTGAGAACGGCGAGAACATGCTTGCCGAAACGACGGGACTGGGTACGCCCTTTTCAGGGCCAAACACATACCCTAGAAAGAATACATGGTGCACCGTTAAAGGGATGGTACAGTATTGGTGGAGATGAGAATTGGGCTTTTAAGTTTTTGCGAGATAGCAGGAAAACACTTATGAAATAGTACAGAGCATACCATTTTACGAGGAATTAAAGGTTTTTTAGATGAAGATCGGGTTTGAAATGACTGAAACATCCCCCCAAAAAGTAAAACAAACCGATCGTTGTAAAGTGTGGGTCCGACACTTTATTAGAATAGTTGTGATTTGGATATTTCAGCCATTTTCAACCAATTTTCATCAAATAAACGTTGAATTCCTCATGGAATTACATGCTCTTTAATATTCATAAGAGGTTTCTCATTATGTCACCAAAAATGTTAGAAACCTGAAATTAGGTCTCAACCAAAACTATACGACCCTTTTAAGCTTTCGACCACCCAACAATTAACATCTTTGACAAGTCCTATTTTATCTTAAAGCAATTATAGTATTTTGCTTTACTTGTAGGTTTTTATGTCCACGATTTTGTCAGAATAATGTGGTAACGTATCAAATTTCTACACTTCCACTAACAAAATGATAATCATTATAAATGTATGAACAAATAAATAAACTTATCTCACCTCGGCATTTTAGTCTCACAGCCTTGTTCCAGGAACACTCAGATCTTTTCGACAGACAGTCTTGAACACGTTCATGCTGAGAACCTGCGCATTGATATATTTATATCTATTTATTCATTTATGTACGTAGTATTTTTTTTCAAAATACACATGGTAGTCTGATTTAGTGCCAAGGGGCCAGCTTTACAACAGAGCCTCGTGACGTTCATATACATTTCGCAATTATTATGCTTTGAAGATTGAGGCGTACAAATGTGTGAGTACTGCAGAAACCGTAAATAAAGCACAACTCAATTAAAAAAAAAAATACCCATAAAACCATTGAATGAAAAGAATTGATAATTAAAGGTAAATTATCCATGTTATCTACGCATAAATCATCTTTTGAAATATAAAATATGAGTATGATATACGAAATTGGGAACAAATTCTAAAAAGAGCCAAAAGAAAAAAAAAAACCAGGTAACAAACACGAAATGATAGCATTGAAACTGTCTCACTACTATTTTTTAGAGTAATTTACAATCTATTTAAAGGTTTGGTATACTCGTTGATCTGAAATGATGTTGTTTTGATATTTCAATAATGAGAAAAAAACTAGACACATTGTCGTAGGCTCTTGGTGGTCACTCAAATAATGAGTGGTGGACAAACACAAGTACGTTCCATATTTTATTCAGTGTAAGTGAGGAACGACAAGAAAACCCAGGCACAACACCGACTCGTCACGTGGACCGACAAATCACTAGATTCGATTCCAATGAAGGAATTACACAATTCTGAAGAGTAACGTGTTGAAGCACTAAATGCTGTCTACGAACTCTAAACTGCAGAACTATCTGGTATGATGTTACTCTGTAGACAAGCACAAGTCGGAATGGATCCCCAAGTCCCAGCCCGATAAATGCACTTTACAATGGGATTCTGAATTTTTAGATGGGAAAGCGAGTACCACAAGTGACAGTGATTTGATCTTTCTTCAGAACTGAGTCAAGTCATTAGAACCTTCCTTAGTGTTCAAATCTAATTTGGTGCATAAAATTCGGATTTACAAAACCTTATAGGGTTATGTTTCTTTCAATCTAATATCATAAAAATCACGAAACGCTGACGCATCCATTTACGCACTACTATCATCAAATTATAAGCAATACTTCAATTACCGTAAGGACATGAAAGCCGTTGAGTCTTGTTCAATCTTGTTGCAGATCTTGACAAAGTTTGAGCTGAAAAATCTTTCACTGCTGTGAAGCCGAGCTCTTTGCAGACTAACTCAGCAGCTCTGATGTTAAAGCCATCATAGCACACATATCTGTCTGACTCCAGAACCACTAAGCCATCCAGGGGAGAAGGTCCATCAACCAGCTTTACGAATGGTGTTTCTTAAAAACGAATGAACATTATATATCCCTTATAGTTACACGTTTGAACTAATGATTTGTACTACTGGTATTGCTTCTGACGTAATTGTGAGTACAAAAGTGCATTATACCCAGGGGCTGCGGAACCGGGAAAAGGGGGGCTTGGGGCCCCATCGAGCTGCAGCCCCCACATAGAAAAAAAAATAAGAGAAAGAAAAAGAGACTCATGACTCTCCGATGATTCCGTCCGGAGATATCTTGTCAGTATCCTTTTGACTATTAACATAATTAATGAATGATCAGCAGCTCAGGCGACACGGAACTGATTTTTTAATGTATTTTGAACTACAATGATATATTACATTCCTTATACTCTCCAAGTTAAAAAAGTTAAGGTTTTTCTGCTTGTGTATATACCATTTAAAGTAATTGCTTTTGATAGATATTATGTTTTCGCTTTAGTGGAAAACTATTAATGAAGAAAACAAATATTTTCATGATGCGGTGCTCCCTAATGTGAAAAACAGAAGGTAATTGCTCTGAGAAATTCCATACTTCACTCATCATTGATGGAAATTATCAATGAATATGGCCCTGCACCATAAAATCACCAAAAAGTCGCCTAACATGAATTTCTCGTCAAGGGCAGATTCTGAACGAGGAGACCTTAAGCTTTAGAATGACATATAACCCAAAACAAATCGACTTACGAAACCTAATTGACGGAATCAACGTATACCCTGTGGGAAAGTGTTTACTGAGAAAGGTGGGTTTGAAGTTTAGCATATGCCATAAAACCATAACTCTGGAGCAACAACAATAATAATTAAATTGACTATCAGATTAACAAAACTTTTCCACTCATTAAACTCACTCTATTAATGACTGATGGTACCTTGAAAAACATTAGTGTCATCATTGCAAAAGCTTTTGAAGTTGAAATAGTATAGTATATGTAAAGGGGTTTCTAAGAAATAAAAAGGAAAATCTAAGACATGTCTAATCAAACTAATCGAGAAAGAAGAGTTTTGACAAAAACGGGAAAACACAATTTCCCATCCGTCTCATGATCCAATATTTGAGAAATAAACAAAATTACGTAGAAGAAACATTACTCTTCCAAAAATATGACAAATACCCTCAAGATTGACAATATGTTTACCCACTGCACCTAATTTGAGTCGTCCACGCAAAATTTTTGGTCGTGCGAATTTTTGTCCCATTTGCGATGCACAGTCATATCAATATGAACTACAGTGTAGTTTCATAGTCTTTAGCTCTTTTCCTGAATGCATTTCGCGTGTCCTCTTGTCGAAGCCGGGAAAGGAGACGAATAGGTGTAACAAATATGATTTAGTTTAACACATAGATACTGAAATACACGAAATGTAGGCTCGAATTCTTTACAAAGATTTGCCCAGCGGAAATCCAATAACTAATCCTTTCTCCTGCTATGATTAAAAGGGGAGCGGCAAAAAAAAAAAAGATAATTTATTGTCAGTTCAAAGACATCTTGAGAGGTATTATTACCACTGTTTATCGTATACATCATATTTTCTTTTTCATTACTTGTACAAAATCAATTTCGAAAGTCTAATGTGTCTAACTTATACTTGAGATACAAGTACCAAGGTGTATATTGCTTATCCATTCATGAGATTTACACAGACTAAATCAAATGTTGAACAGCTGCTGAGCGATTAAACAAATACCATACTACACAAAGTCCATAATATTTTATTATAACAATAATAGAATTATGACAAAGGAATTTTGCATAAATCACAAGGCAATGTACTTTTGCATAAAGGTGTCAGTAGGTCCGACAGTGTTTGTTTTATATATACACTGCGTGATGCGGAGAATGGAATTCACAATTTCAGTTTCAACATTCATTTCATTCATTCATTCATTCATTCATTTATTCATTCATTTTTTTTCCATTTATAAAAAACATATGAATATTCTACAGAAATTGAATACCTACGATTACATCACAATACACAATGAACAATAAGTTTGCAGAATATTTTCAATTGAACGGAAATGCTGGAAATGGGGAGGAATGCTAAAAAGCAGAGTGGAAGGTGCATTCCCCCACAAATGCCCTTTTCATGACTCGATTAATGTGTCGCCTTTAATCAACATGTGAATGCATCTTATTTCGAAAAAACGAAAAAAAAAAAATAAACGTGCATTCATGTTGTTCAAGGAATACCCAGAGTATGATTAAAAGCAACAAAAGTCTCCATCGTATAGGAGGAAATAAATACTTACCCTCGTAACACTTCACATGCATCTTGAAATTCAATGGGTAGGCATACGCTCCATATATGCAGTTTCATTTGATGCGACAGTGACAAAACGGGGGAAGACAAGGTATGATTCAGAATCAGAGTCCGAGACGTTTGGTTAGATATTTCATCCAGTGTGTGAAATCCCATTACTACATTGTTGATAGATTCAATGTCAAAGACAAATCGCCGTCCAGGAGGTGCCTGTAAAACCCAGCTATCGTCGTTAGCAATGCATGGTACTCTATCACACCATATGTCGAGATCTAGTGGCTTTCCAGAACAGTTGAAAGGGAAATCTGCTGGCACAAGGATCGGGCACAAAGAGAATATTACAAGTGAAATTAATCAAGTGATAACATGATAAAAGATTCACATTATTTGGCATTCATAATTATTTAGTGTTTTGCCGCTTTAAAATTCCTCAGTTATTGTCGAATGGAGAAACGGGTGTTCGTAGGCCTACTAATTCTATTGTATTTTTAGCCTATTTTCTCTATCGAATTGAAAGATTAGAAAAGGGTATTATGATACATAAAACCAAATCATTGGTGCAATTTATTTGAACCAAATGACAAATTATGAAAAAGAAAATAAGTGCCTGAATTGATTTGGTAAGCCTGGTACACTGCCAGATGAAATAATTCGTCTTTTAATACAGGTACGCTTTAGCAAGTGAAACGACTGATTACACATATGAAGAGAGTAGGAAAATACCCTTTAAAGGAAGAAAAGTAAAGAATACGTACACGTCGTGATACTTTCCGGAGTTGAAGAATAAAGTAACGGCTCGACGAGCAAGAAGCAAGCGATCAACAAGACCAAGGAAGACATCCTTTTTCTTTGTTTTATAACGATTTGTTAAACCCCAGTCCCTGTTCCTATCGTTGTAAAATCAAGAGTGACTCCAACTCGATGAGTATTATCCCGGCAAGAATTCATCCACTTGACTTGACCTCCCAGAGTAATCATCTAAAATTACACACCGAGTCTTCAATACAGTGTGAGTTAAGCTCAAAGTGATGTTCCGCATCGTGGAAAAATTAAAGTTATGGCAATCATGCTGGTGATTCTAGCCTGTTGATGTCATTGGAGCCAAGGCATGCGTAGTGAGACTGCGCATTTCACTTGGCAACATGTTTAGCTGTTGGAATGTCTGTCTGATTTCCTATGGTTTCAAGAAAGTGGTAAGACACGACTTATCGGAAACCACGTAAAATGTGGTTAATTCTTTTTTTTTTCTAGAAAGAATTCGACACCAGCACTGCCTTAATTATTTTGATGTATTGGTTAATTATCCCCTTGTCTGCGATTATGACTGGTCAAGGGCGTTTCAGTCTTTCATGATTTTTTATTTGCACTATCATACAATGATACATAATTAACACCTCGTTATTCCATTAATTACCTAACATTGTTTTAGTTTTGAACACGACATATAGATTGATGTGATATTGGCAATAATCATTACACACGGAGCTTTTAATGAGGCATTTTATTGTCATCCGCAAACTATGCAAATAATGAAAATATCACAGCGTAATTGGTAAAGTCATAAATCATACTGATTTACATTTATGTCTCTGTCTGTCCTTGTGTGTTTGGGCATTTTTTTTTTCGTGTGTAGTTTAATGTCTGTCATATAAAGGCCTATACTTTACGCATGTGTTGTTATCTTTTAAGTTATGAAAGGATACATTTTCACAACTCTTACACTATGCGGCACGTACAAAGTAGAAATCATCTACTTATTTGCAGGTACTCAGAGCAAAGACAAAACGTAAATTCAATTATTGTCCGCATCCTGCGACCCGGATGCTCACTTCTGATAGATCAATTTGCAATGGCTTTTGGTCACCTAATGTTTTTAACTTTATTATTTGAGCTGACGATTATATTTTCGTCCTACGGTTAGCTAGTAATTCTATAACAGGGCTGCTCTTCAAGCCCTTCCCTGGCATTTCGTTAATTCAATGTTTCGTTATTCTTACGGTTCGTTTTTCGCAAGTTCTTTATTCCTTATACGGTCCGTTAATCCGAGGTTTTGGTTGTTCGAATACAGGAAGTTTATTAAATGAAAAAAATGGTTCATTAATCCGAAAATGAAAGAGGCAACTCATTACAGAAAAAAATGTCCCCAAGAATTTCACGTCCCCATTAGCAAAATTTATAGGATGTTATCCGTGCTCAATCATCGTACAAGAGGCAGTTCTTAGTAGAATTCGCGTTGTTTTTGTTGCTGAGTATGATTTAAATAGCAATAGACATAGTTACATGAATCCATAAGCATATAAAGTACTTATTAAATTTCATGGGATTGCAAGTACGACATTATGAATGTAATCTGATAAAAGTAATATATATATGTATATATATATATATATATATATATATATATATATACATAATATACGGATATGATGTTGGCATATTACCTTTGATATTTCATGTATTTTGATTTACCCCCATTTTGACGTGAAGAAAATCACATCGAGTTAGCTATATGTAATTATTATGCGTGGTACTATAAAGCTTGAAAAAAAAAAAACCAACAACTGAAAATTGTATTAAAGGGAGAACCAAAAGTTGTAGGTCACATGTAGTAGCCGTATATATATATATGTATATGTGTGTCTACATAAGATATCGTATCATAGATTTGCAAATTAGTTCATAACAAACTTACACTTTGTAATCAATCTTTGCTAACAAACGCTCCAGCGAAATAGGTATAGTACGTAATGACAATGGAAATTGATCAAAAAGATTTAATCATAATAAAATCCTTCAACTTCGATTCATTTTCAGTGAATGGAAAAAAAATCAGTGTGTGTGTGTGTGTGTGTGTGTGTTTGCGTGTGTGTGCATTTATGTATGTGTTTCTTTTTTTTTTGGGGGGGGGGTGGGGGTCATTCACACTACCCAGGCCTTGAATTGTCGGGGCCAACCCCATCCTCCTTCAGTTGTGCCTCCGAGATGAGAGTCACATTATAGAATATTTAACCAAAAAAGAAAAAAAAAATCCAACATTATCCATGTTATCATTATTATTATCATTCAAGGGGAGGGATTGTCGGTCTTGCGCAAAATATTAGTTCAATATCTAAGCAATCGCTTTATGCAATATGTAATATGCCTAATTAATCTAAAGTCTATGCTGAAAACCTCCGCCAGAAGTCAGACAGTGGAGTTTACCTACCTCATGTAGTACTGAAGTAAATGTATTAAAGAGATAAAGCCTAGTGTTTATTTCTGTGGTTGAGATTCACAGTGAAGTTATTCATTACTTCGTAAAAGATTATCAAAAATTATGCCATATCATTCACTTGTCATTTCCAAAAAAAATATTCACAATAATAATACAACGTAATTTTCGAAAGAAATTGTCAAAAACAAAATATTCAATATTTTCGTGTTATATATCTTCACCAGCCCGTGAATACTTATATGATCATAAGGTAATAAACTTTGAACAAAGTCATAATGGAATCATAAGGATTAGCAACGCTTGCTATATACTCTTTGGAGAAGGGACCCCAGCACACCGTGTGGCTGCGCAATACAATGTATTTCGGTCACTCCCTATTGTGGACAAGCGCGCTAAACAAAAGCCAAACTGAACATTCGTTGGACTGAAGAGAAAAACTGTGATGTCTGCATTCCTTCCCAGGGTTTCAAGGAAGCAAGAAGTCAGTACCCACAGAGATCCATAATTGATGTGATTCAATCGTTTGGTCATTAATGATAACATGTTTTTTTTTTTTTTTTTGTGTGTGTGTGTGTGTGCATGGTTTCGATCTATTTGATTACATTCTTGTCTGTGATCATTTCTGCTTAAACCTCATTAGTAATGAATATTAGCAACATGATGGGGTTTCAGTTTTTGAAATTAAATCTCGATTTCTGCAATAGGCGTTTAAGGAGGCGCGGAAAGTGCATTGTCTGAGGATGTGGAATAATCAAGCCAAGACTAATATGATTTGTGCATTTAGCTGAAGACTCCAGGTAGTATAAATTATGATTTTGTTGTTAACTGCAATATACTTACCGTCTCTTTACATTTCCACTCAACACTCTCTTTAAAGAACAAGTCTACCAATATACATGTGGTTTGAGTGATTCAGAGAGGTGGAAAGATATCTCTTTCAACCTCTCTGAGTGAATGCAGCAATATTTGTAGAACACATCAATGAAAGTTTGAGGACAGTCGATCTATCGTTTTCAATTTTGTGTCGGGGCATAGCAATGTTGAGAAATCACCTCGATGCAAATAATTTTACCATTTCCCTCTGTAGCTGTCGATATTTGTATTTATTTCATTCTTCATATACACTGTCCTATCTTCTCTCCAGGTTCGTCTTATATTATTTCTGTTGATTTCATTATTGACATATGTCACTGGGTGATGTCTTTTCCTCTGTGCCTCTCTCTTCTCTCCGTTCTTCAACCGTTTTTTTTTAATGCTATTTTTCCATGCCTTCATCTGTTGTTCTTTGTTTTCTTGCATCGTTTGTGTCTTACATTCCGGCCTCCTTTCGATCACTCCCTCTCTCTCCCTCTCTCTCCTTTCTGTTTGTATAGCCTACTTTTACCACATATCTTTGTTCTGTTTCCTTTCTGTTCTTGTTTTCCTCTGTTGTTTCAATTAACTCTTTAAAGAAATCTCTTGTGTACATTTGTTCTATATCTCTTTCTGTCCCTTCATAATTACATCTCTTTCATTATCAGACTTTTCATTTATTTCACATCTTTTCCCCGTCTTCCCTGTCTCTCTGCTTTCTCTTCAAAACACTCGTGAATATGTCCTCCATCCAACTTTTCTCCCACAATCCATGGTTAGGAGCAACAATATTGCAGACGTCTCGGCCAAGGATGGAAGTCAGGTATGGTGGTTTCTTACTGTCAGTGTATAGGAATCTTTGATCTTTAAAGATACAATAGCACAGAGACATAAAGGCGGACATATTGAATGGATCTTTATGTTGCCCACCGAGGTACACGCGAAAACTACGACTGGCGAACGCCTGCTAGGATAGAATTGCCACTGAGCGAATGTTTACATTGAAGTTTATGTTCATCATTTAGTCGAGATTCTTCAGCTGTGTGTGTTCTTACAGAGAATAAATAAAGAAATAAATAAAGAAATAAAGCTGGTGTAAACAAGGAGGTTTCAGAAATGGAGTTCCAAATGACTGTAAACATTCAAACAACTGTCAGTTTTCTTTTTGACGTACAACAGAATTCCACAGGTGCATTTGTGACTTTGATGATCGGGGTTCGATGCCGCCGTCTTTCCGAGCGAAGAGATGATTCATTTTGAACGCTAACATGATGTCGGCTATATTTTGTAGGTTTTTGTATTAAAGGAAATTAAATTTCAGCTAATGATATGGCATATGAAAAAGTAAGTACCTCCTTTCCAGGATTATGTCAGAAAGCGTAAATCTGAGCCCCACGTTGTGAAAATATTTGAACTGCATCCTTACTGGAAAGTCGATTTTATTATCTTTCCGATCATTTCCGACACATGGTATAATCTTCAAGTGTAGTTCTTTATTCATTTATATGTTAAATTGGTGTAAAAATATGTAAAGTCGGATAATTTTGATTCTTATTTCATTATTTTTGTTGAATTTTTATTCGCCCTTCCCTGTGTCTGTATCGTTATGTACCGCTCATGTTTCATAAGAAGGGATAGCGAAACGTGTAACTACCGTCATAAAGACATATCTTCCTCGGAGAATGACTAGTCATGATGCAATGCCACATGAATCAATTGTCTTCCTATCTGTGAGGCAGCTCCAGTTTAGCACATACTTCAAATATTTCTTAGTGGCGGCATCAAACATGGGATCAAAGGGAAAACACTGTTGTTACTCTATCTCTTGAACCTCCTTGCTGTAAACAGTGCGATTATTACAGGATTCTTGAATACATCGGACTCGGCCAGCCTTCTCACTCCGTAATGGGATCCACATTCTCCAGGGTCTTTTAAGGTTGCAGTTAAGATTATAAAACTTCAGAATACCACGGTGAATGCACGTAAGTTCAATTAGGCTATGCCGGTGGAAAAAAAAAAAAGAATACAGCAATCTAACAAAACACACACATATACACACACAACAGCATTACAGACTCTCAGAGGCTGCATCAAACCGCAAGTCAACTCATTTGCCTAAGAGGATTGTAAATAGCTCTGAGATGTTCACCGATTGTGGTTATTTGGTAGTGACAGAAACTTCTGGTGAAGAATAAGTAACATATGAGTACCGGAAGCCATTGTTTGTACATTGTTTATTGCATGTGACCATTTACATCGCTTTCTCTTAGTTACTTTACTTTTATTGGTGATAACATCTACATGCAGCAGAAAATGAATCTTTGTCATGAGTTCCACTGGAAAGGAAGCACTGTGTGTGTCGTACGAGGAAAAAGTATTCCCACAAATATCTAAGGATGCTAGATGTCAAGTAGGGAATGCATTTTGCTACACAAACAAGGAAATATGGACAGAAATGATTTAGTGGTTAGGCTGGAAAGAATTACATTTTTCTCTCTTGGAAAAGAGAAGCTCAGCCGATCATAGCCTACTACAACCAGACGGATATGAATCTGTAGCTCGGATATGAATCTGTAGCTCTTGAGAAGTGACAAACAGTTGAAGACCTGAATATTAGAACGACCCAAGTCCAATTTTTGGCCAAATTCAGTTGGACATGGGAAATTGTAGCTTATGCATGGACTCATCTTGTGTATAAATGATAAATCCTAATTACCCCCGGAAGTGCCTGAAATGAATGAGTTAACTCCTATATTAATGTAAGAATGAAGGACTTGGGTCTTTCTTACATTTATATAATAGCGCCCTCTCTCATCCTTCTCTAATCTCTATAGCAGAATATCATGTATATGAATCAAAGAAGGACCCAAGTCCATATGAATTAAAGAACGACCCAAGTCCACCACACAAAATGGCCTCTCCACAATTAATGTAAATGTTAATTGTCATAATAATATATGTTCTAATTTGCATATACAATGTTGCCTTCCCATCACAGTTAAATAGAATATTATTGGACAAATAAAAAAATATGAAGTCTTTTTTAGTTTACTCGAAATGGTCTTCCATGGACTTGGGTCATTCTTATATTCATATACTCAGTTGCATTCCAGCAGCTGTTTGCAGGCTTGCCCTACTACCCATGAATAGTTTCTCCATTAAAGTTTGCCTATTCCTATTTCATTCCTTACCTCCAGCTTTCTTAATTGCAGGACAACAAGAAATTTGGTCAATGTGTACAAAGTTCATCGCAACTTCGCCAATAGGTGCATTTTGAAGAACCCTTATGATCACAAACTCTTCAATGACAATGACAAGTTTCGGTAGGAGAAGACAATGGCTATTAGTGTCCTTAATCAAACTCTAGTCCAAACTAAGTACACATTTGACCGTTGTTGACGGCGTGAAGGAGATTCTTTCAACAAATGTCTTTTTCCAAGATGACAGTAACCATCATTGTCCTGGCTTTGCAGCCTCCAACTGACTGAAGTAAATGTTTTTGAAGGCTCAATAGACTGCTATTATTTATCTATTGTCATAATTATTGATTTAATGAAACTATCAGCAGTTGATTATTACATACATATAGTTTATTGGATGGTAATGATTCGAATACCAGGTAATATCGGCCCCATAACGAGTGCAATATTCCCTGTATTCCATGAATTCAATTCAAACCAGTTCAAATCTATTTCATTTCCACCATCAAAATAATAATAATTATGATAATAATAATAATAATAATAATAATAATAATAACAATAATGCAAAGTACGAAGTATCCGTAAGTATGAATTTGCCATTTCATACATATTTAGCCATTTAAGAGGAAAAAAAATACATCATGAGATACATGGGATACTATAGTACATATATGCATACAAATAATCATACAGCGTGTACATGGAGAAAACTATATAAGGCTTTGCAATAGGCACCAATAATAAATCAATAAAGTGATGGGAAAGCGTCACCTGTTAAGAAGCAAACCTTGAAGGATTTAGATTACTCGTAGAATGAAATTACGGCATTTAAAACTGATATGATGGTACTGATATGAATTATCATAGGCAATACTTGTTGAAAAGTTGTACAAAAAATTATTACAAACATAAAATAACATAGTAATATAATGTCAACGACACAAAGTTGTTGTTGTTGTTGTTGTTCATTTTCCATCTGTGAAGATGGCTGGATTGCCCATATTCAGCTACACTAAGCTGGTCTTCCATGGGGTCCAGTTGGATGTGGGGTGGGACCACTTCACCGGGTTAGACACCCTGCTCTTTGCGATGAATGAATGAAGCGGGATCTTTTACGTGCATGAGCTGTGACTCTCTCATACACGGGACCTCCATTTTATGTCCTATCCGAGGGACAGAGTTTTTTGAAAAGTCTTTTCAATTAGCCGTGAGTACCGTTATGGTGACAAAACAACACTACATGCGGTACATAAAGGTTGTCAAGCAAGACAAAAAAAAAGAAGGAAAATGCACTTATGACGAGAATAGACGTTAATATTGCAACAGGATGAACAAATAACACTATAGCACAACCATGAACGAGAAGGTGGAGGAAGAGAAGGAGGAGGAGCAGCGAAGGAAGGAAGAGAGGTCTGGGAACGTGCACTCCATCGCCTGGACAGGTGAAGTACAAAAAATATCACAACTTTATCATCTGAAAAAAAAAATCTTTCAATTTATATCTAAATATCATAAACGTAACAGAATCTATTATATTGTTATCTAAGCTATTCCTAAATCTGGGTCCCTTACGAAAAAAAAAAATAATGATGATAATATTTTGAGAATGCACAGTTCTTACCTTCATAGGCAAGATGTAGTTCATTGGATAGTCTTGTGGGATAGGTATGTTTATGTTACCTATTTCAATGTTTTAGGCATATTATTACAGTAAAAAGTAAATGATCCGGTCAAGCCAAAGTGAATGCAAATATTTTATTTTCAAAACTTTATGTTCAAAAAACAAATAATCATTATGAGCTCGATGGGATTAGAGGTTGACAATATTTCTGAGCGCCATCTTTTGCAAAAGAAAAAAATTTGTCTATCAATGACTGTGCGTATTACCTCAGCCAAGGGTTCCACAATTCAAACACAGTTATACTAAAACTGATTAAAGTGTCACTAATTCAGATGAAAGAAGATAATATTCATTTTCAATCTGTTCATTTCACCAATGTTACGCAAAATGATTTTGCAAATGTCATCAATACAATATTTCCATGAAAGCTTATTGTCAACCTTATCAAACACCTAACAACTTGATGCAACATTGAATGTTACCTAATTGATAGTGGAAAAATGAGCAAAGAAAATGGGATTCCATCGGGATTCGAACCCGAGACCTCCGGATGGTAGCCCGGTGCTCTACTGACTGAGCTTCAACCTGGGGGGGGGGGGGGTGTTTCATCAACGTTTGTCGGCGCTGACAACTTGAATCACCATAGTCACAGTCAGTGACCAGAGCATCTCAGCCAATCAAAACCAAGGATTTTGCTGAAATTGGTCAGCGCCGACAGTTGTCGGTGCTGACAAGCGTTGATGAAACACCCCCCCCCCGACAGAAAACCGAAGGATAATTCAACCTGGGGATAAATGCGAGGGATTACCGAAGACATGCGTTGCGTTTCTATGTAAGAAACGCAACCAGAAGGAAACTGACCAGAAATGAATATAATTCATTAATGGAAAAATGAGCAAAGAAAAAGAAAAGCTGTGCTATTCTGCTCGTTAGTGTACTGTTTAACTGGCTGGTTGTTGTTTTTATTTGTTATTTGTTTCTTTTTCTTTTTCTTTTTTTGGTGGGGGGGGGGGGGGCTTTTGGCTTTTTGATTGTTGAGTCCGGTTGCGGCATCCAATTCTCTCTTTCGCATATAGCCGATATCAAGCGATATCACATTGCGATACCGATATCTGGTCGCTCCCTCTTGGGACGTACGTGTACACTTCCGGTTTTGCGGTTTACCCACGTGACGTCCTTCATTTATAGATATTTTCCATAATTTCGTTGTTTTGCATCATCGGCCCAGCATTCATGGGCCGCTTTGCAGAAGAATCCCATTCATCCAATCCCCCGTTTCTTCTGTACGTATAATATGCAATGTATATGCAACTTGTAATTTGTGTATTTTTATATGAAGACGGAAATGAAAATAAACAAACAAACCGTGCATCACAAAACGAACAAAAAGTTGCACACACTAATTTGGGGTGAGGACTCAAAATAGGTGAAATGGGTCAACCGAGCCGATCTTGCCTTTTGTATATTTTCTGGAAGAGTAAGTCTTCTTCTACATTATTCTAAAATTTGGGATCATAAAATGGGCAGGAAAGTACGTTTTGTAGCAGTTTCTCTCTACCTTTTAGCAGAATAGTGTCATTTAGTGTGTCTTTAGAGTCCTCTTTTCATTTCTTATACACACTTGTACACACTCTCCACTTTCAACTCCTATAACTTTTGAAAGAATGATGCTGCTGCTTTCAAAGTTAGCATTAATTAAGGACAGAGTGTGTTGATAAGGCATGCTCAATTTCAATGTGATCTGATAATCCCTTCATTGTTGTTACTGCAGTGGCTTACATCCTGTTTTTTGTCCCATTCATCTCACAGCAAACACGGCTCGGTAAAGATTACGCGCTTGAATAGACACTATACTTGAGAGCCTCTTTCCTCAGCTCACACTTTTCCTGAGTGTGTGCTTTCTTTCCAGTATTTAGATATGTTAGGAAAGTCCATTTGATTTGAGTTGTACATCATTTTATTAAAGCCTAAAGTATGTTCTTTCAGAATATTCTCTTAACTTAAATTTCATGTCCGGCGACTTTTTGTTTGTTTTGTGGTGCAGGGTCACAAATGTAAAGTTACAGATTAGAAATAACTCTATTATTCGACAGATTATAAGACAGAATTTAATACGAACTGTGAATGCTAGTACTTCGGCGTTCTATTTGCATAAAAGCGTACATTTACACATCGCGCGTTCATAACCGGAAGTTTATATCCCAAGAATTAAAGGTAAAAAGAAAATAGAGCGCCGCACGCGTTCAGATTCTGAGAGCTATATATGCGATAGGGAGAATTGGTACGCGGTGTACGCCACAGAACTCTGGTGTACGCCGGTAGAGTCACTGTATGTGTTGTTGTCGTTTGATGGCGCTCTCTCGGTTTCCTCGTGCAATCGCGGACGGTCCCCGGCTTGTCCAATAGTTATGATTTCACTGTCGCGCTTACTATTGGTGGTTAGTTGTGCGAGTTGGCATCAACCTATCACAGTTTTTGGTTTGACAGCATACATACTTGGCGTAACTCTAATCTGGATCAAACTTTAATCTCTATTATTATTAACTTTATATAAATTGTATACTCAGTACATAATGTAAATAAGGGAAACCTTCAAACAGCACAAAAAATGTAGATGTTAAACAACTACAATACAATAAATAGTACATACCAATTTTGTGTTATTTTTTGTTACCCTGAGTACATCCTATCTAATCAACAAATACTTTAAGTCTAATATATCAATCTAAAGAACTGTGATATTTTAGATTTACTGCTTTGGTTAACAAAAATATTTTAATGAATAATACACTTTTCTTCAGGACAATTAAGTGTACTACTTATGCTAAGGTTGGGCACTCCAAGATTATTTTGTGACTTATTTCTACTGTGTTGAATATTTATGTATTTGTTTTATAAATAAATCACACTCAAAGAGTTATTTTCAGAAACAGACGTATATCATCATTATATAATCAGCTACTAAAGAATAATCATTATTAATTCTAGCGCGGGGCGCAGTCTGCTCGCATATACGGTACGTTGAGACTGAACAGAATAGCTAAATCTGGTCAGCCCGGCTCTGTACAGGGATATTTCACGGAGCACGCGAACGATTTGCGAAGGACGCGAATGGCAAAATCTAACATTCGGAAAAGTTTTCTCCGAATGTGTTCCGACAATGAAGCCGAAAACCATTTTTACACAGTTTGTGCGAAGTTCTCACGACATAATATGTGCGTATGTCGTGTGTGCCATTGCTATAAAAGTACAGCCAGTTACCGCATTACACGAAGAACACGCGACAGAAATGCGAACAACGCAAATTTTTCAATAATCATGGGAGAAATGTTTCCAAGGAGTCTTGAGTCTTGGTCATGAGTCGTAGTTTTTCTCTTTCCTGAATTTCTCATTTCTTTACCTTTCATTTCTCTGTTGTGTGTGTGTGCCGAAAGTTTTTCTGAGGACCTACCCGCACAAGCATTTGATAGTTCGCAGGTTCCCCCACACATTATTTCATGTTTCAAATATCAAACATTTCGTTCTCTTTGCTGGTTTTTACAATTTTTTTTATTAAACAGTTGTTTGATATGTGACTGTATGCTACGATCTTGATTTGTAGAAAACGTATAACCTTAAAGAGGTCACACAAATTATCATCAAGAGTTTGGATTTGCCCCTAAACATGCGCCAAACGATCGTTTGGGGCGCGAACAGTTTGCGGTTATGTCGTAAAATGAGCAAATCACGATCCAGTTCTAGGAAAGGGTTCGAAAAAAAAGAATGATAACAATTTTCTGAAATATCCGCCGAAGTAATACAACAACTAACGACGCTTCTGAAGCCCCGCTTTCGTTTGGCGATCTTTCTGCAGACTGAATGTTGAACTTTGCCATTCGCGTCCTTTGCAAATCGTTCACGTGTAGCAACCGAGAAGCCTGTCCGACATACTCTCGGACTGATTTCACGGAGCAACCCTAGGGTATGTCGGGCAGTCGGTGACTTCTCGGTTGCGCTCGCATTCGACCTATACCACTCATTTGCCAAAGAGGGCACTCTGTTCAACACATTGTGTAAGTTGCAAAACACCTCGGACTTGCGAGCGCAACTACGAGGTACATGTACTATACGTGCTAGGTACTGTCACTGGGAAGGCCATCTGCGGGAATCCTCGGGTAGCAAAAATTGTTCCCCGCAAGTCACAAGCAAGGCTTGCCAGGAAAGGTGTGACGGGTCCTTGAGCCGTGATGTTCAAACTTGTTCCGGGTGAGTCGCGGGGGTTGCCCGCAGAGGTCCACGCAGAACACCAGTAGAAGGGCCGTAGCGGCAGCACCTCGCAGGCAATTCCCACGCAAACTCGTCTAAATCCGTGTCCGTCCGCAGGATATTCATATTTTTTTTAACAATTCAAGCAATCATGATACAATAATTGTCTATGACATTTTGCTCCTGCAACAGTTGCCCCCATGAAATATCTGCACGCTAAGATAATAATAAATTCTAGTTACAGACGTCAACCTAACCCTAATCCTAATCCTCGACAACTTCAAACTAAACCTAAAACCCTATCACACCCGTAACCCTAACCTTAAATCCTTGGAGAAAATGAGACCAAAGCAATATTTTTTCAGGAGCAAATGTCTTGTCGCCATACAATTCAGATAAATCATCGACTTACAGATTAAATTTCTCCCCAAGAAATGTATACACAAAATTTATAACGTCGACAGCGACATTCAAATTTAACACGATAGTGTTTCAAATACGTAGAGTCTATTTGGAGTGCAGAGACCTATCTCACCGCTCTTAAACTCGCGTAAACAGTACCAACCTCTTTCTGGTTTTTGTATTTTGAAGTCAGTGACAATACTGCTCACGTGCTCGAAATCTCTCGTGTATCGATCGATACTGATGAGACCCTCCTCGTGCTTCACCCAGGCTACAATGACCGAATCATCTCCACAAACAGCTGGCCAGGCATACGTACCCTCCTTCTTCAGGACATTATCCTTTTTCCCCTTATCATCAAAGCACATGACATCTGACGAGTCTGTCAGAATCAGTTTCCCAGTGGTGTGAAAGGAGAATAATTGCAAAGGTAAATATCCATCACATGCTATTTCCCTGACTGCCGCACCACCCTGTGTGGTGAAAACTTGGATCTTACGGAGCATCCTATGCACCACGTAGATATTATCATCTCTGTCCACAGTAAGACTACCATACCCTCCTCCGTCATGAAAGCTCGTCGTCTCAAACGGGACGTTAAGCTTCTTCCACTGTGGAGTGTATAGTGACATATTGTTGTATTTATTACTCACAGCACATCGGCCATCAGACAGGAATCCAATTTCATTGATACTGACATCCTTCAGCACGGTCTGCTGTAACTCCCCATCAGGGGAGTAGAGATGGATTCCGCCTTTACTCGATCCCACTGCCATCTTACCATCTGGTGCACGAGTCATGCAGTTCATACTGTCTTTGCTAGGGAGCTCTACATCTGCTTTGACATTCGTCAAATCTCCTAGACAAAGTTCATTGACCTTCACGTGTTTACTAAATGAAATCTTCTTAGCCCGTTCTGTCACACCTCTCGGTGATTGGTCGTCAGGATCATCTCGTTCCAGAAAGTTCTTCAAGTCCTTGCACAGCGTGTCGCGTATAAACAAAGCGTCTTTCTCCAGCGGTACCCTCTTGCCGTTAGTTACAAGTTCTTTCATGGTGTTCATCATATGACGAATTGTTCGCCTTCTCTCATCCTCCATGACCCGTAATTCCCTCTCGAAGTTTTCAGAGAATCTTTGCACTTGACATTTCAGGGCATTTCTTCTATCTGACAACCGCTGCACGTTCTCCTTGTACGTCTCATCGATGTCATTGTTGAGCTTTCTCACCACGTTTGTTATTTCATTGCGTTGTGTCTTTATGAACTCGATATGGTTTTCAATAGCTGTTTTCTTTGAGTTTACCCTTTCTCTCAACTCATGAGTGGATGCCTTTTCTAGTTGATGTCCAGCTTGCAAGTGCTCAAGCATCCCACACATATTGGAAATGTATTCTCGGCAATCGATGCAGAAACAAAAATCAGAGCTGGGACGTGTGTTCCACTTCCGTTGCCTCCCGAGAGACACTCTCGAGAGCACTTCACTCACGGGCACCACTTTGTGGTGGCAGAATGCTTTCCAGGTGTTGTGTTGTGCCGTGCACGTTTTACACAAATTTGTCCCACAGTCCTGACAGTAGGACACAGCTGGCAGCTTTTCGTACATCTCACAAACTGTGCACGTTTGGCTCTTGGTTTTCACTTCGTCCACTAGAGAACTCAGCGGTACATTTGTTTGTAACTTACTCACATCTCCACTGGGTAAGGGTGTTTCTTTCCTGCATACAGGGCATGTTATAGTTTGTTGGTTTGGCTGAGTTTGAAAGACACTTTCCAGACAGTCTTTGCAGAAGGTGTGAGAACATTTCAGCAGTTTAGGTTGGTTGAAAAGTGTCAGACAGATTGAACACTCCAAATTCTGGCTGCTGATTTGATGAAATGTTGCCATGGTGTTATCTGTAAAATACATGTATGTAGCAATAAAATACATAGGGTTAACGTTGTTATCATCAAATATCAGGAGAATCATTACACCAGCCCTTATGGAAAGAACACAGTTTTACCACACTATGTAACACAGTGTACAACACAGTGTGGAACACAATGTGTAACACAGTGTCGAACACATGTGCTTGATATGTGTTTAATATGTGATTTTGGGACGTGTGGTAACACTGTGTATTTACCACAGTGTGAAACACAGTGTTACCACATGGTCCAAAACATATATTGAATACACTGTGAATCAAACCACAGTCTCACACACTGTGACCACAAGGTTATAACCACATAGTCCACTACACTGTGGTAGTCATCACACAATCCACCACACTGTGGTAGTCACCACATAGTCCACCACACTATGGTATTCACCACATGGTCAACCACACTGTGGCAGTCACCACATAGTCCACCACACTATATTTACCACATAGTATACCACACTGTGGCAGTCACCACATAGTCCACCACAGTACACTGTAGTAGTCACCACAGAGTCATCAGGTGTATCAATACATAAGTCACCACATATAGTCATCAGGTGTATAAATATTTGTAATGCATGAAGGCACGGTTACTGACTAGATAACACTGTTATTGAATATGAAATTACCTTTTCATAACAAAATTTATATATAAAGAAACATTATTAGACAATATTTCAAAGGAAATCCCATCATAAATACTTCAAATTTAGAAGTATTACATGAATTTTTCTAAAATTTATGTTGCTTTTTATGAATATTCATGAGCTATGCAAAAATCTGTACCACAGGAATACCACAGCAAAACCACAGTAATACCACAGGAATACCACAGGATTACCACAGACATACCACATGAAGTATCACATGCTGTACCTCAGTACTCCCACTTAATAGGTGATACTGTAGGAGTATAGGACAGCTTAAGTACTGCTTAAATCAATTGTCAATTCACAGCATAACTCACCTATTAATGAGATTCTGGAATATGCGTTTTGCTTTATTTTTGCTTTGTTTTTGTTTTTTATTCCAGTTGATACTACTGTGTGGTACTGCTGTGTGGTATTGTCCTGTGATACTCATGTGGTATAGCATGTCACGAAAAAAAAAAAACCCACAAGAATATTCTGTTACATTTTTCTGTAATTAAGTGTACAAGAAAGCAGTTGTACACAGTGTGAATCCGTATTACTGAATATTCTCGGCACACTACCAGAAGAAATTATTGTGTACAAGTAACCAGTATTAACACAACATTAAATGCATGATTTAATCATCTGAAGGTTTGATAAATGACATGTATAGGTCATATTCTCACATCATATGAATCTGTTGTTCCATGCCAGTATTTGAAATTTGAAAGGTATCAAGTGAAATTAGAAAAATAAATAAGTATTGAACATTTGCAACTACCGTGTATTTAAATTGTGTTATATATTGTCCAGCTATAAGTTATTGGTTCATTACTTCATTGGATAATAAGACCAGTTAAGTTGCTTTACAAACTTGTTAAAAATCTCTGGGGAGTAAATGTACTGGTGAGGTATATTCTTTTAATTTGATACATACATGTACATTTATTAATGAACTGCAATAATTGAATCCTTTGACCACACTGGTAAAATGCTCTCCCCCCCCAAAAAAAAAAAACCCAACACAAAACAAAAAAAAACAAACGACCCCCCCCCCCAAAAAAAGCCTTGTTTTATAAGGATTAACATGCCATGCGGTAGTACAAGATCTGAAATCCCATACTGACAGTACTATAGCAAAGTTTAATATACACCACAATGTGGTAAACATGAGTCGTTGTGTGTCAAATTACTAGATGTTTAAAAAAAATAGTTGACGCCCATGAAAATATAACTTTCCAAAAATGTACACAGTAGGTAGCTAATATAGGCATACAATTTTGTTGTATGCTGTTTCCTGCAATATTTTTGAAACAGTACCCAACAAAATTGTGCGTTATTCAGCGGCTACCTACTGTGTAAATGTGAGGAAAGTTAATTTCATTATTTTTTAGTTATACAAAAAAATGCAGTGTTTTTTTCCTAAACATCAAGTATGTGGATATTATTGTGTTAAATTGATGATCTGAAATCCCACTGTGTAACAACATTCATGGACACAGGAGTACACATATTTCTATGTATACCACACTGTGTGTTCAGTATGTCAAGTACGTGGATGATGTAGGTGAATGATCTGGGGGGCGTTTCATGAAGGAACTTGTCGGATAAAATGCCCGACAAGTCAATTATATCCGACAAGTTCAGAGAAATAAGCCAATCAGATTAAAGAATTTCTCAAAAGTTGTCAGATATCATTGACTTGTCAGATATTTTATCCGACAAGTTCCTTCATGAAATGCCCCCCTGAAACCCACAAAGTGACAACACCGAGCACAGGGTTTACACATAGTTCAATATATACCACACTGTGGTAAGCAAAAGTCACAGTGTCCGACACAAGTCAGACACAAGTCTGTGTGGATTATGTGGTAAATGAATGATCTGAAATCCCACAGTGTGACAACACTATCAACACAGAGTGTACACATAGTTCAAAATATACAACACTGTGTCAAACATGATTCACAGTGTGTTCAGTATGTCATCTATGTGTGGATTATGTGGTAAACCACTTAAACTGAAATACCAGACTGCGGTAGCATTATGAACACAGGGTTTACACATAGTTTGGTACGTACCACACTGTGGTATATGTGTGCCACTCTGTGCTCAGTATGCCAATAATGTGGTACACTATATGTGATATCAAATTCCACACTGTGACAACGCTGTGACCACATGGTTAGCACATTGTTTACACATAGTCAACTATGTGAACACACTGTCGTAACACTATGCCACACTGTGGTATATGTGTGCCACTCTGTGTTCAGTATGCCAATTATGTGGTACACTATGTGATCTCAAATACCACACTGTCACAACGCTGTGACCACATGGTTAACACATTGTTTACACATAGTCAACTATGTGAACACACTGTGGTAACACTATGTTTGTTCCATAAGGGAGGTGTAAGCATATATCAGACAGTAAAGGGAAAACATTCGCCGCTAAGCATGCATTACGATTTTTTCTCCTATAATGACGGAATGGGGTACAACGTACAGTATGTGTGTTAATACATGTTTCCTTTGTAAGTTTTACACACAAAAAAGCGTCTGGTTTAGGTCAATTCATTTAAACAGAATCTAACCTGTTCTCTAATGGACTAACAGGATGGCGTAAACGCAAGTGAGATTAAAGGCAATGTTACTTTATAAAGACCTTATCCTGAGTATCAAGAACTGGTCAAACAATTTCCAGATTGGTTTACTTCCGAATTAAATTTTGCTACTTTATGCCGAGACATTTATGTGGAAGTAATTAAATTACATGTTCAGAGCCTGTCGGATGGTCAACCAGAATTACTTTCGATGACCGGTGTAATTTTTTAGATAATGATCCAAAAAGAACTGCGCGAATGACGCACTCGCAAAGTGGTAAACTGGGTGAATGTTATCACCCCGCTCCCCGTGTCCCTCACAAAGAGGTAGCTTTCCCCATCAAATTTTCTTTTGGGGCGCTCCTACTTCCTTTCATCTTATCAATATCGAAATTATCACAATTCCAAAAACATATTCGTACTTATCAATTTAAATTCACACAAACACACACACACACACATACACACAATCACGGTGAGCCTGTTTGGGGCATTCAGTTCCATATTCAGGTGATCAACTTCCTACTTTGCGTACTAGATTAAGCACGGTATGTTAAGGGTAGAACATAAGACGGCATGCAGAAGCGGGTTATGAAGGAGAAAGTGGTAGGAGCGTCATCTGTTTCTGATAACAGACATGGTGGTTTGTACCACGTACACACGCCTCGTAAACACGCTCCTCGAGTGGTCAGAATTAAGTACGTTAATTCGCATATATGACTGTATAACTGTCTTCTTCATCTTTCGACGGGCTGCCAAGATTAACATTGGAAGAAGACTATTTCGTCGAAATGTGTGGATGAACGACGAAAGTAAAGGAAAATGGCAGCTAAGAAGGCTGCCGGAAAGCTCAAGCAAGGTAACGGACAATGGGCTAACCGACTACGGGCAGCGTCTCCGGTCAGTCACGACCAAGGAGACCCTCGGTGTGCAGATGATCAGCCAAGTGAGACATTCCCATTGACCATGGACTACGTGAAAGAAGCCTTGCAAGCTCAAATAAAGGAGGCATTGTGCTGCGACGACGTTCTCCAAAAGCTGAATGACGTGATCTCGGCCGCCATATTGGAGAAAGTGACACAAAGTGTATACCAAGCAATCTCGCTGGACCCTGAGCAACTAAAGGCTGAACAGAAATCGATGAGCGAGCAACTCAAATACCTGGAACGGAACCTCAAGAAGGTTCACAATGCACTCGATGAGCAAGAGCAATACTCCAGGCGGGAATGCCTCCGGTTCTACGGCATACCGGAAACAACCGATAAAAACACTGACAACCTCATCATGGACGTCTTCAAGACCCACCTGGACATTTCACTCGACCCTACATGTATTTCGAGAAGTCATCGCATCACACCGAAACCCAGAAGCGGAGTCGAAGGAGAGAGACCTGGACCAAAACCGATCATAGTCAAGTTCGGATCATACAACGCTCGGCAGACCGTTTTCAACGCCAAGTCCCGTTTCAAAGGGAGTCCCATCTTTGTACACGAGGATCTAACATCACACCGAAGGAAGCTTGTCCACGCAGCAAAGGACAAGTCATCAGTGAGACGGGTGTGGACCAAGGACGGGAGTATCACAGCGCTTGTCAGAACCGAAGAAATGAATGACAGGAGAGTGACCATCGGCAGACATTCAGAGACTGCGATAAGACATGACTACCACTCAGACTGGTAAATATGACCGGTAAACCATAAATAATGAAATTAAAGTATCCATGTATGATGTGTAACAAAAGTGTTAAATATAACCAAAATGCACTGTTATGTTCCGGTTGTCGTAGATGGTGCCATTTGAAATGCACTCCGTACAGCAAGGACGTCTTTGTAACTAACAATGATTGGTTTTGTCGTTTTTGTTGTTTCCAGGAATTACCATTTCATGCTGGCAGTGATATTACAAATGTATCTGAAGTGAAGAACGCACGTATAATGACAGTCATAATGACCCCAGTAGTACAGTTGGGCAGTTACATGACATTACGAAGATGGAGAAAAAATGATGGAGATGATGGAGAAAAAGGAAAAATTATGTCATTACATTTGGAAAAACAAATGAAGAAACTACGAGTAAGTCCTGGGCTGAAAGTTGTTCATCGTAACTGTGTTTCTCTCATGAAGAACATTGACGAACTCCGTTTATGTCAAAGTCAAGCATCCATGTATCAACGCGAAGCGAAACTCATTTAAATGAGCTTATTGATGACAGAGAAATTGCGTGTAACGATTATTCATTGATACGGAAAGATAGAAACAGAGCAGGTGGAGGTGTGGCAGCATATAATTATACGAAGTGATGTATATTATATACTGAGAAGTGATTTAATGAATGAAGATTTGGAAATGTTAGTGATTGAAATAAAGCCTGTAAATGTGAAGTCATATCTTATGTTTCATGGTACAGACCGCCTAACGCAAATTTGAAGGTTTTCAAATCGTTTGAATTGGTATAACAGAGAATAGAACTCGAGAAAGTCTTTAACTACGGGATATGAATTCTGACGCAATGCCAGAAAATAAACCGTATCAAGCAATGCAGTTGCTTAAGTTAACGGAAGGCTTTGGTTATGTGCAATTAGTTAATTCGGCGACCAGAGTTACGGAAAACACGTCGTCAACGATTGATTTAATCACGACAAATACTGCTGATATTTTATCCACATCTCTGAGTGATCACTATCTTGTATATTGTAGCTGGGGTAAAAAGTGCGTCAAAAACAAAGCTGAACACAAAATTATATAAGATTTCTTGAAATCTAAAGAAGGTTGATTATGATTTGCTAAAAGAAGATATATCTGTGGAATCATGGGAACACATCATGAGGCAGCGTACACTGCATTCAAAAATGCAGTACGTCTGGTGATAGACAAACCCGCTCCCCTTAAGAAAAAAAAATAGCTTTGTGTTACTGATCAAGTCATCTCACTCATAAAGGAAAGGGACAATCAGAAGCATTTGGCAAAGAAATCAAGCTCACCTGCTGACTGGGAAATATACAAGTGTCTACGAAGCAAGGTTACCGCTCAAATTCGTATAGAGAGAGAGTATATTACTAATAATATCATTAACAGTAATGGTCAATCTGACAAGGTGTGGAAATCGTTGAACTTTGTTCTCCCGAAGAAATGTGAAACTGGTAGAATAACACAAGTAAAGACAGAAGGTGGAGAAATGTTGGGTAAAGAAGAAATAACTGAATGTTTCAATACATATTTCAAAAATGTCGGTTGTCAGAGGTAAACGGCACGGAAGGTTTTATTTTTCTCCTTTTCTCCTACCCTCTTATTTACGGTAGGCGACCGTCTAGGTAGAAAGAATTTATAGGCCAACAGCTAGCGAGATCGATGGTTTGCAAGCTGCAGTGTAAAATGTTATTCATGTATGTTCTGGCATTGTAATTACGTTACAATAGAGAATTGTGAAGGTGATTAAGAGTGTTGTGATAATTGTGTAGGGTAGTTGTGAAGGGTTAGTGACAAGTGTAGACTGTAACCGGTTTGTATGAGTATTTGCGAAGATTGGCGAGTCTCTTGGGTTTAAGGGTGATGAGTTGCAGGATTTCATAACCAGAGAATGGGAGAATGCTAAGGAAGAGCGGGCGAGAGAGAGGGAAGCGAGGGCAGAATAGCGAGAATTGATTAAGTTAAAGTTGGAATTAGGGAGGTTAAGGAAAACTCAAATAATGGGAACAATAGTTGTAATGGTTCAGTTGTACAGGCCCCGAAGCTACCGACGTTTAATGATAGTAAGGATCAGATGGATGCCTGCCTTAACAGATATGAGAGATACGCAACCACACAGCGGTGGCCGGAGGAGGCGTGGGCCACGAAACTCAATGCTTTACTTACGGGGAAAGCATTAGAAATGTACTCAAGGTTGAGTGATGTAGAAGCACAGGATTATGGGGTTGTGAAGAAGGCGCTTGTTGCGACACGGATTGTCGCCCCTACACGGATTGTCGCCTCCAGCTCGGGGCGACAATCCGTGACGGGCGCTGGCGGCACGGATTGTCGCCCCCTACACGGATTGTCGCCTGGCGACAATCCGTGACGCTTGTGCAGTTCCCAGTTTTTGACATCGAAGGCGACAATCCGTGTTGGCAAAAAAATTGTTGCGACACGGATTGTCGCCCCGTCACAGATTGTCGCCCCGGGCTCGGGGTGGTTCCTCCGGTGTTAAGCTTTAGTGGGATGGGTATGACCGAGGAGGTACTAGGCTCGCCTAGTACCTCCTTGGTATGACTGGTAAGTTATGCTTATGTGTGTGTGTGTGTGTGTGTGTGTGTGTGTGTTAGGGTGTGTGTGCGTGTGTGTGCGTGTGTATTGTGAGCTGCATGGTATGTGATGTGTATGATTTGTTGTGTGTGTGTGTGTGTCTGTCTGTGTGTGTGTGTAAGTGTGTGTATGTGTGTGTGTCTGGAGTATAATAATACAATATGTAGAAACTGTGCATGTGTGGTGGTCATAGTGGTAGTGGTTTGTTTGTCTGTGTGTATACGTGTGCCTGTATGCTTACGTGTGTATGTGGAATATAGCGGCGCTACTGTGGCAATACAAACGCCTTCAGAGTGTATGAGCACGTGTTTAAAAAATTCACACCAGCGTTGATCTAAAAATAGTATGGGTGTGTGAACCAATATCAGCGGTGAGGCAGGCTAGGCGAGAGAGAGACCGAGAGAAAATACATACGAGGGAGGTACCCTCCCCAAATGTTATTTGTCTTTGTTCATTTTTCACTGCAGTCATTTTCTTCCATCAGTCTTATAAACTAGAACGTCCATACCACTATTCTTTGTCCCAGAATAGGTTTGGCATGCTTTATGCATGGGCGAATAATTTCCACACGCCGTAAAAAATTTGTCAATCGTTAGTTGATTTTAGCACAAACGAACTGCCATTGCACACCGCTAATACATACGTAATACAAACAAACACCAACAAACACTCAAACAAATCCTCATTATGCAAATAAACCAACTCAACACTTTTTTCCTTGATATTCATTAATTTCATTCAAATCATTCATAAATCGACTCATTCTGGGTGTAACATGAAAAAAAAAAGTTACAAATGGCAATTCGAAACAGAAACAAATCCATTTGTCAATTTATACCACAAATAATCTCACTTCAACATAGATAACTCGATTATAGACCAACCCTACTAACAATTTCTTCACGAGAAAGTTTTGACATGTAGGGCCCTACCAAACCTATATTCCATGAATACATTGGTTTGGATCATGTAACACCTTCTTACTTACAAGGGCATATACATAAAAAAAACACAAATACACTACACGAATCTAGAATGAAATCAGTCATAAAAAACCCGACCACCCCCTCCCCTCCCCATCCGAAACAAATCTAGGGCCTACATCTATCCTAAATATTAAATCCTACCAACATCTGTCATACCATTTATAACTATCCTTCTTCAAATCCAATCCCCAACCCACCAACCCCTGATTAAACAAAACCTAAATCATCCCACACCCACATTCACCAACCCAAATACATACACACACACACACACACACAAACACACGAAGGTTCCGTTATTCCGAAGTTTCGTTTTTTTCCGAGGCTTCATTTTAATATCCGAAACACACAATTCCCTATACGCAGAGGTTCGTTGATCCAAAAATGAAATTCGGAATAACGAACCTTCGGAAAATGAGCCTTCGGACGAATGAGCCTTCGGACGAATGAGCCTTCAGAGTAACAAACTTTTGCAATAACGAAATGTAACCCCCTTCCCACATACCGACGCACACCCGAACCGATACCACATTCCTTCCTGATGAAACGATTTCCCAATGTTGATAAATAAGACATAATGGACCGTATGCAGAAAAGCAGCATCTGCCCGCACGCAAGGTCCACTCCGAATTTTATACAAATCTGCCAAACAAACTCATCAAATTCAAAGCTGCTGATAAAATCAATATCAACGTTTATGCCAGCAACAGCTTACTAGTTATCCCTCCCCACGCGCAGCTAAAAAAACACATACGCAAAAAACTGACATAATAAACACATTCTTCCATCACACACACACACACACACACACACGCACAAACGAACACTAAATTATCATGTGCACGCGCACATACACACTTCCTTGAAACCTCACCATGACTTTTTACATGGCATGTTTGCATGGATGTAGCCATGTAAGTTATGTGTTAGTATTTCAATGATTATGTCCAGAACGATATTACCCAGCAAAATGTTCTTCGAGGGCGGGCGACAATCTGTGCCGCCAGCCCCCTACACGGATTGTCGCCAGGCGACAATCCGTGTAGGGGGCGACAATCCGTGCCGCCAACGCCCGTCACGGATTGTCGCCCCGAGCAGGAGGCGACAATCCGTGTAGGGGCGACAATCCGTGTCGCAACAGCGCTTCTTAATAGGTACTCTCTAACAGTGAGGAGGTTCGCACGTGTGTTCTGATTAATGGCACGGTTAGAGAATTCCAAGTGGCTAAGGTACAGGTGGATACGCCCTATTATGAAGGGAAATTGGAAGTTTTGGGCGTGAATAACCCGATTTATGACTTGATACTAGGTAATGTTCCAGGAGTGAGAGGACCAAGCCAGCCAGACCGGGAATGGACGCGGATACAGCCCTGGCAGTGGAGACGCGGAGCCAATGTCGTGACGTTACCAAACCACTGAGGGAACTGAAGTTGCCTGGTCACAAAGAGGCGATAACGGTGGAGCAATTCCGGCAAGAGCAGGAGAAGGACGCCTCGCTAGGGAATATTTGGAGACAGATCGAGTCAGGGGAAGAGAAGGGAAGCCGAAAGGGCAAGATGGATTACCCCATCGACACTGGGCAGAGGGTGACAACATTCCATGCAAACCTGCTGAAAAGATATCCGCGGAGAGATGATGACCAGCAGGACAATGCAAAAACAGGCACCCCGTTCGACGTCGCCGCAGCCTCGGTCGTCGAAGAGGACGACGAGCCCCACACCGATGACGCCGAAACGCACACGGACCAACCTAAACCAAAGCTTCTGAAAGTACCAACACTACAACAAACTCAAAACTTCGAAGATGTGAAGGTAAGCCATGATCACACGAGTAAACGAAAATCAGAAGTAATTCAATTACTGAACAAGTACTCTGATTCGTTAACAGATGTCCCCGGGGTTACAAACGCAGGCTGCCATGACATCGAGCTGACAGATCCGAGGCCAATCCAGAGTCGGCCATATCCATTGCCCCACGCCCTAAGGGAAGTCGTGAAGCGTGAGGTAAAAGAGATGCTCGACTGTGGAGTCATCGAGCCTTCGACGTCGCCATACGCGTCGCCGATTGTCTTAGTGTCCAAGAAAGACGGGACCAATCGATTTTGCTGCGACTTCCGCAAGCTTAACGTCGTCACCGTCAAAGACGCAGAACCGATACCGGCCCAAGATGAGATATTTGCCAAGTTAGCAAACGACCAGTACTTCTCGAAGATAGACCTGACAAAGGTTATTGGCAGATGCCACTAACAGATAGAGCGAAGCCACTGACCGCGTTCGTCACCCCTGATGGCCTCTATCAGTTTCGTACTATGCCATTCGGCCTCGTCAACGCCCCGGCCGCTTGATGAGGAGCATACTTCGTAGAGTGCCGTGCGTCGATAATTTTATCGACGATATCCTGATTCACACCGTCACTTGGGAGCAGCACCTGGACGTGCTCGAAGTAATGCTACGTCGTCTTAGACATGCCAACCTCACGACCAAACCAAACAAGTGCTTCGTCGGCTTCAACACCATTGTTGTTGTTGTTGTTCATTTTCCATCTGTGAAGATGGCTGGATAGCCCATATTCAGCTACATTAAGCTGGTCTTCCATGGGTTCCAGTTAGATGTGGGGTGGGACCACTTCACCGGGTTAGACACCCTGCACTTTGCGATGAATGAATGAAGCGGGATCTTTTACGTGCATGAGCTGTGACTCTCTCATACACGGGACCTCCATTTTATGTCCTATCCGAGGGACAGAGTGTTTTGCCTCTTGCTAGAGGGGACGGTATGTTTACACACAACATTGCTCAGTCCAGACTCGGGTTCGAACCCGGGCCGCGTGATCGTGAGGCAGACGCGCTACCGACTGAGCCAACTCACCGCCCTAACCATCGAGAAGTTTCCAGTCGCATACGCGAGCAAGAAGTTACTACCTCGAGAACGTGTTTATTCGACGATAGAGAAGGAGTGCCTTGCCGTGGTGTGGGCGGTTCAGAAATTCGAGCCTTACCTGTACGGGCGTGAATTCGTGTTAGAGGTCGACCTCGAACCTTTGCGGCCGGGCGATGAAAAAGGGAAAGGAATCAAACGCCCGAGTGCTCCGATGGTCGTTAGCCCTACTGCCATACCAGTACCGAGTAGAGGCTATCAAAGGGAAGGAAAATGTCGGGGCAGACTACTTGAGCCGTATTCATCCCGATGAGTAGATACAGGGCACAAATACAAAAAAAAAAAGGTGCAAATAATTCAGAAGTAACTAATAGCGCAAAGTTGAGCGAAAAGGGAGACTGAAATGTGTAGGCAAAAGGTGGGAGCGGATATACAAAGAGAAAAAAAAAACATAAGAAGGGGGTGAATTGTCAGAGGTAAACGGCACGGAAGGTTTTTTTTTCCTCCTTTTCTCCTACCCTCTTGTTTACGGTGGGCGACTGTCTAGGTAGAAAGAACTTTTAGGCCAACAGCTGGCGAGCTCGATAGTTTGCAAGCTGCATCCTTCTCGCAGCGCGGTAAGAAATGCTTGGCTGGGTTTCCCGCGAATTTTGTTATGATTCATTTGGTTATCAATAAAGGCCGCAGCCCGGTATTTGAATAAAGATAATGTAAAGGAAGGTGAGTAGTCAAATTACGGGTTAATAACTATTGTATTGGTATGGGAGTGAAAGGTTAAAATTCAGGGAATCGCACTGATTGGCTGATTGGAGAGTGATAATGTAGGCAAGGTTTAGGGCGAGAGAGGGGGCGTGAGAGAAGTTAGATAGCGGTGAAGGAGGAATAGAAGAGGAGAAGCTAATCCGACGCGGGAGTGGAAAGACCGTTTATGCCCATTGGGAAGGGTCCAGGCTCGTCGAAATAAAAGGGAATCCAGTATAAGTCTCCGCTGAGATCCGAGCTAAAAGGCTGTGAGGGAGAAAGCGAGAGAGAAATTGAACCTGTGATATTCCGAGGCTAAAACATTCCTGCTGCTGAGCGGAATTGCCAGACGGGGCACTTGACGACAACTCCGAGGGCAGACGACAACTCTCTGCGCGGGGGAAGAGCAGAAATAAGTCCGCATCCTTATATTGCTACGAGCTGAGACAGCCGCATTGCTACGAGCTGAGACAGCCGCATAGCTACGAGCTGAGACAGCCGCAGTACTACGAGCTGAGACAGCCGCATTACTACGAGCTGAGTCCGGGACAAGCCGCTGGTCGGTGACACAGTTAGAGTCGTCAACAGAGAGACTCCGAGGGCAGACGACAACTCTCTGCGCGGGGGAAGAGCAGAAATAAGTCCGCATCCTTATATTGCTACGAGCTGAGACAGCCGCATTGCTACGAGCTGAGACAGCCGCATAGCTACGAGCTGAGACAGCCGCATTACTACGAGCTGAGTCCGGGACAAGCCGCTGGTCGGTGACACAGTTAGGGTTGTCAACAGAGAGACGCAGTCATCACGGGCCGGACCTGACTGGTCGACGTCGACACCGTCGCGGCACCCTAGCGATCTACAAGACGCACGAGGGCGTCCTCCAGCTCCGTTCGCGACGTCATAGGACACCGATCTCGGCCAGAGAACGCCTGATAGTTGATAGTTACAGAAGCTCCGTAGGCAGTAGTATAAGTGTAGTATAATTGTAACAGGGAGTTTGATGAGTTTAATTTAATTTAATGAATTCAGCGGATTATTCGATTGAAGTATGTAAGCAGATAATTCATTTATTTCATTTCATTTATTTCCACAACTTGCACAACTGGTTAAAAGAAAGAATGAACAATACAGGACAACATGTCAATCATATACAATACAGGGTGTGGAGGAAGAAGCAAGGCCATTGACCTGTCAAGGCTTCTCCCTAGTAAACAGTAACAATTATGACACAACACAAAAAAGAACAAAACAAATCAAAACAAATCAAAACAAGACAAAACGAAAACTACTGATATATACATATATTAGCATAAAGGGAATTATTACAGGAAGGCATTATTGCACGTATATGACTTTACAACATATTCTTTATATTTTCTCTTGAATGCAGATATAGAGACACACTGCTTAATATTATTTGGGAGACTGTTCCACATCTTAGGGCCAATATATATTATTGTGGATCGTGAGAACTCATACTTGAAATTGGGCAATCTATAATCTTCCCCCCTTCTTGTACGATATCTACTTACTTCATTATTCTTTACAAAATCAAAATCATAAAAACATGGCAACATATTATTTCTAAACAGATACATAAAACAGACAGTTTGGGACTTATAAATATCAATTATTTTTAGAAAATTTAATTTTTCAAACAGATGACTGGAATGCGAATATGGTTTCGATTTCGTTATGATTCTTATTGCACGCTTCTGAAGAACTAAAATTCGATTCAAATGGCATATTGCACTGTTCCCCCAAATAATGTTGCAGTAGGTAAGGTGCGGCAAGATCAAGGTTTGATAAAGTCTAACGAGTATGTTGAACGGTAAAATATGTATTAGCCTATTCATAACACCGATTGTTTTCCTTATTTTCACACACACCATATCAATATGTTCCTTCCACATTAATTTTTCATCTATTACTACACCCAAGAATTTCACTGACTTAACAAAAGAAATCTTATAATTATCAACACATATATCAACTTCATTTACAATGTATTTGTTTCTAGGCTTAAAAAGCATACAACATGTTTTATCCACGTTTAGTTTAAGTCTATTTGCTTGAAACCAATCATTAACTAAACAAAGTTCATGATTAAAAGTTGAACAAAGAACATTCATATCATTACCAGACAAAAATAAACTAGTGTCATCTGCAAAAGCAATAGAGTGAAGTAACTTACTTGAAAAATGCAAATCATTAACATATATAAGGAATAATAAAGGCCCTAAAACAGATCCCTGTGGAACACCGATATTTACACAACGATAATATAGACGATATACCATTTATGGACACATATTGCACTCTATCACATAAATAACTCCGAAACAAATTCAATGAAGTACCTCTGATACCATATATTTCCATCTTTTTGATAAGAATACTATGATCCATACAATCAAAAGCTTTAGACAAATCTAAAAAATAATCCAATCAAAAACTTCTTATTTTCAAAAGACTGTGCTATTTTATTACTTAATTCCATTAAAGCCATGTATGAAGAATACCCTTTTCTGAAACCAAATTGTTTCGAATATAAAATATCTCTTTCAAGTAAAAATTTCATCAGCTGATTATATATCAACCTTTCAAATATCTTCGAGAAAACAGATAAAAGAGAAATATGTCTATAATTTGTTAAAAGATCTTTATCACCTCCTTTGTGGACAGGAATAAGTTTTGCTATCTTTAAACACTTTGGAAACACACCATCCTTTAAAGATGTATTAAACATATTGCACAAGGGATTTACAAATAAAATGTGACCGTGCACCTCAAAACAAACATAAAGTCGCACACACTGATTTTGTGTGAGGACTGAGAATAAGTGAAATGGGTCAACCTAGCCGAACTTGACTTTTTCATGTTTTCTGAAAGAGCAGGTCTTCTTTTACATTATGCCAAAATTTGGTATCATAAAAAGGGCAGGAAAGTGTGTTTTTTCAACAGTTTATCTCGAACATTTTTGTAGAATAGTGTGATTAGGTGTATCTTTAGAATCCCTTTTCCATTTCTGAAAACCTTGTCCACACTCTACACTTTCAACTCTAATAACTTTTGAAAGTATAGCGCTACTGCTTTGAAAGTTGGCATTAATTATGGACAAAATGTGTTAATGAGGCATGCTTAATTTCAGTTTAATCTGAAAATCGCTTCATTGTTGTTACTCTTGTGGTTTACTAATGCTTTTTGTCCCATTCATCGCACAGCCAGCACGGTTTGGTAAAGAGTAAGCGCTTGAATAGACACTGTACTTCAGAGCCTCTTTTCTCAGTTCACACTTTTCCTGAGTTTGTGCTTTCTTTCCACTATTTAGATAGGTTAGGAGAGTCCATTTGATTTGAGTTATAAGTCATTTTAAAGGTTAAAGTCTGCTCTTTCAGAATATGGTCTTAATTAAAAATTCATGTCTGGCGACCTTTTGTTTGTTTTGAGGTGCAGGGTCACAAATAATACTCCTCTTTATAACATATATCAATATCATCATATCCAGGACTTTTACCTGTTTTTAAATTTTGTACAATTTTAAGAATATCACATACTTGTATAGGCCTTAAAAACATAGAGTGAGGATTATTACTTGTTGATAAAAATTTCGTAAAATGTGAAGAGGTAAATGGAACTGTATTTACAATTTTTTAACCTATATTGCTAAAAAATACATTAATGTATCAACAATGGCATATTGATCACACAGAAATTGCCCGTTCGGTTGCAAAATGCGATATTGCACTTTTTCCCTCTCCTTACAAAGAAGCCTGTTTATAATTTTCCACGTACCTTTAATATCATTATGAACATTCTTGAATTTATTATAATAATAATTTCGCTTCTTTTGCCGTAACTCAGCATTAACTTTATTTCTACATGCAATATAAACAGCCTTTCGATACTCTGTTGGATTCTTTAAATACTTCGAATACAATACATTTTTCTTATTACACATTTTCCTAAGAGTATTATCAAACCATGGTTTTTTATATTGATTACACTTCCGTTTACTTTCAATATATGGAAAACACTGATTATACAATTGAGTTACCACTTTCATAAATTTATCAAATTGATCATCAACATTCCCCTGCATTACATCATTATTCCAATCAATCTCATTTAACTTTTCACAAAATTGCATCATATTATTATCACAAATATTGCGTTTATAAATCTTTTCAGGACTTTCAATATTACCGAAATCATAATAACAAAATACAGGCAAATGGTCGCTTACATCTGTAACTATGATCCCTGCCCTTTTGACTATTTCAGGTCTATTTACAAAAATATTATCAATCAGTGAACTTGAATATTCAGTTACTCTAGTTGGTTTAAGTATCAATGGACTAAATGAGTACCTCTTCAAAACATCAACATATTTATCAACATCTGAGCATAACGTAACATTCAGTAAATCAATATTAAAATCACCGGCTAAAAGACATTCTATCTGCTCACCACACACTTTGCTTAATGAGTTCTCCAGATATCGTAAAAATTCAGCAATAGATTGAGAAGGTGGTCTATAAATAGCGGTAAGTATAACATTTTTATATTTTGTACGGATTTCTACAAAACTTGAGTCAATACTGTCATTAAATACATCAAGATCTTTACGTTTTACAAACTTTACTTCATTACTTACATAAAAACCAACACCACCGCCTCGTTTCTCCCTTCTCTCGCTACCCACGTATGAGTACCCATCCAAAGGCATCCCTTCATCTTCCGTTAACCACGTTTCGGAAAGAGCAATGACAGAGAATTTATTTTTGGCGGATAAAATTATTGTTTCAAACTTATGAAAATTGTTTTTAAGACTTCTGCAATTAAAATGAACCAATGAAAATGATTTACCAGTGCTGAAAGATATGTTATTATATTCATCTGGCAAGAGATATGTGGCTTCATTGACAGATTCATCCTGAAGACTCCTCACATTGTCGATATTATCATATCTGCAATCATTGCACTCAGAATTATTGACATTTAATGTAAAACTATTTTGCCTTCAACATAGAATACATCTCTCGTATGATGACATAAATCAGTACCACGAACAGTTAGACACAAAATGGGTTGACACGAATATAAAAGAAATACAAGCAGTAAGAAAGCACGAAGGGGAAAATCATTGATACACAAAAGAAATGCAATATCAATAAGTGTACTTATGAGCATTGAGTTGAGTACGGTAAGTATGAAGAAAGCAAAAAAAGCAATATGTCTCTTATATTCCAGTAAAAAAGTATACAGTAAATTGGAATGCAACATCAGTAAATGTTCTGTGTCCATAATTCACATTCACAGTTTATTCAGTTCATCTCGACCTCTGATTTTCCGTTTGATCGTTTTTCCGCCAGACGCTGGCAGCAATACACAGATTCTGCCGTCGATCGACCACGCTTCTTTGACTTTTTCGTGGTGTTTCGCCGCCCAGAGAAGATCCTGATTGGTGGAAGTTAGTGCATCATCAATTGCCATGCCGGAGCCTTTCAATTTCCTACGAGCGTGTAGCACTGCACTCCGCTTACGGTAGGAACAGAATTTGACAATGATAGCTCTCGGGCGCTTTTCTGGTTCGCTGTTCTGAGTCTGCGCAGTGGCAACAGTAGCAGTGGTAGCGGAGGAATCATTCGTCATGCCTGGTTTCCTTGAAGCAACGCGGTGTGACCGTTCGATGTCATCCAGCGTGAGGGGTACTTGAAGTTGCTGGGAGACAATCTGGCAGATGACTTCATCAGTCCTTTCACCGACAGATTCTTTTACTCCATAGAATTTCAAATAATTCCGACGCGAGTACTGGTCTGCTTCATTCATAGCTCTCTTCAGGTTGTCAATGGAAGTGGCCTGAATCGCTAGGGAGTGCTTTAATTCATGAAGCTCCATTTCTCTCTTCGATGAGTTAATTGACATGCTTGTCGACAACTTTTTCCAATGGCATTGAAAAAGGCATCGCTTTTCAAATAGTCTTGAATAGCTTGAACGACCGTGGCTTCGGTGTTCATCTTGGTTTTGGACACCATTTCGGATTATGGTGAAACAAGTAGAAATCTTCAATCAGAATGGTGGCAGTATGTTCGCACGGGTAGAATGAGATGAGGGTAGTTGGAGGGTAAACATCCACCCTGATGAGATTTTCCGTGATGAAGACGATGCTATATCATAATATGATATAGTAAACATATTATGTTTCAGGTTTAAAGGCAGGGTGACGTACAACACAATGTCCGCCATCTAGGCATAGAGAGCGTCGAATCCACAATTAATAGATATACTGATATCGATGCATTCCAAAAACTGTTCCATTAGATGAGAATTTATGTTGCATTGCGTGACGATGAGATTTGTCATGAAACATAGAACCCGCAGAGGAATAAAATTTTTGTTTATTGTCTTTTGAACTCAAAGAAAAATCTTCAGGCTGTGTTATTTACGTGGTCTATACTAGAGTGAAGTAGCGCAGTAAGTTCCCCCTGACATCGGTAAAACAATTCAAGAAAATGTTGAAAATAGTGTGTATGCGGATGACTGCAGGGACATGTTGTCCCAAAACATGGACTGTGAAAATTATTTCAGTTTTATAGATATTGAAGAAAACGAAGTACTGAACCATTTACATAATCTTGCTACTGATAAGGCCTGTGGTCTGGACAATGTGCCCGCAGTTATCCTAAAGTCCATTGCTGAATATATTTGTAAACCTCTTACTTATATTTTCAATCTGTCGATGCACCAAAACAAGGTTCCGTTGGCATGGTAAGGGTCTCGTGTCACGCTCGTACACAAAGGTGCGGGTCAAAGATCGTAGGTTAACAATATCTATTTTATATCGTAATTTCGTGAGAGATTACGTCATATATGAGATCCCGCTAGTGCGCGCGCCACTCAATTCGTTAGTCGCCGCCATCTTGCTTACACGCGAATTTCTGTGCATCGGAAAATTCGCCGAAATTGCACTTGAAAATTCAAGTTTCGTTCGAGTTGGATAGACATAATAGCTAAAGTTACCTCAACGGGAGGTTTTGCCAGGTTTTTTTCTGGTTTTTACGATCATTCTTCAGCTGAACAGCAACGGAATTTATGTCTTCGACCAACGTTCCAAACGTGGGCGGCGCAGCCGCACCACCGCTGCTGACAGCAGTTGCGTCCCCGGCAGCCACCGGCGGGGGTCGCGGAGAACAACACGCACAAGAGTGCAAGCAGAAAACTGCGACAGCCAAAGGTAAAACGCCTACTAGAGCCGGCAAGGCAGGTACTAGTAATAGTACTACTGCAACTACAAGCAGTGCTAACCCTAGTGGTAGTACTGGTGCAAACAAAACAGTGAAACCACCTGCCAAACTGGCCTCTAAAGTTTCAACTTTGGAGGATAGACTCGGCAAGCTTGAAGGCCAATTAGCTGTGGTTGTTCAATTTGTGGAGGCACAGTCGGCAAAGCAGACACCAGCCCGTGAAGGCGGTGGCAATGGAAAGAGTATCAGGACTCGTTCTGAATACTCCCCTTCAGACTCGGCAGATACTGACTGCCATTATGATGATGAATATGCGGCACCACTTCTGGGCCGAGATATGGATGAACACTCTGTGATTATCCAACCAGGTCAAGGGGATAGTTGTCAGGATGACAAATTTGATATTGAAGAAGGCGAAGTTTCCCCTCCTGTAGTGGAAAAAGTTCCAAACATTGCAGCCAAATTTGCTGTGGCTGAGGAAGTTGGTCCCCCCATTGACCCCGAAATTGCTAAGTCTACAGCCTACCTTCTGACCGACCAGCTTGAGCCCAAAGTGGTAGATGAAACGATCACTAAATACCCCATTCCCAGCAACTGTGAGCTGGTGGATGTGCCGAAAGTCAACCAAAGAATCTGGAATGGGCTACCTGCCTTTTCAAAGACACGAGACCTCAAATTTCAGAGACTCCAAAAGAATCTCACGAGAGGCATCAATGCCTACATACATACAGTGTCAGCACAGGATATTACTGAACAGCAACAAGATACACTAGCACTTCTGTGCAGTGCGAACTTTGAGCTAAATTCCTTACGTAAGGAATTCATGAAACCAGACATTGGTTATCAATTCCAACATCTCTGCAAGCCCTCTACACCGGTCTCCAAATTCCTTTTTCGGTGACGACCTGGGAAAGCAAATGAAAGACATAAGAGATGAACAAAAAGCAACTGAGGGTGTCCTCAGGAGTGAGCATAGCAGACAATACAAAAAGCAGCGTTTCAGCCCATATGACTATGGCAGGAGTGCATATGGCAAGGGCAGGAGCAAGATTACATCAGGAAGCTCGAATTTGCCCCAACAGTACCGCGACGCGGGCTGGACTACATCTCGTGCAAGCACAAGTGATGTGACTAGGCCTACAGGTGCAAAAGGACCGTGGACTGGAGCTACCAGCCATGCTTTTTTAGGCCAGCGCCCCAAGGGGAGGGGGAAGCCGCCAGCTCCCCACACCTTCACACATCCCAGCCAGCACCAACCGCACTGCGGGAGCAAGCAAGGCTCAGGGATGAAGAGAGCACGATAACCTCCAGTTCAACTGACGAGGTAAATATAACATCCCTTTCTAGTGATCATGCAAAGCTATGTCATCATGATAATGTAGAACCTGTGGTAGGAGGTCGACTGAAGCAATTCTTCCCAAAGTGGCGCAAAATTACTTCAGACCCACATGTGCTAAATGCTGTAAGTGGTTACAGGCTTGAATTCAGTAAAGAGATGGGTGTACCATCTAGAACTAAACCCCCTTACCTTTTTCGATGTGATAAAGCCAAAGAGGCTGATATTGATCTCGAAATTTCGAACCTCCGTAACAAGGGAGTAATTGAACAGTGCCAGAGGGAAACTGGAGAATACGTGTCTAATATTTTTACACGGCCTAAAAAAGATGGGGGTACACGCGTTATCGTAGACCTGTCTGATCTCAACAAACATCTCCAGTACCAGCATTTTAAGATGGAAAATATCCATACTGCTACTGAACTCATTTCAGGAAATAGCTTCTTAGCTTCAGTCGACCTTCGGGACGCGTACTATACAGTACCTGTGCACCCAGCACACAGGAAGTTCTTAAAGTTCTCCTGGAAAAATCAAATTTGGCAATTCAAAGTACTGCCTAATGGCCTGAGCACGGCGCCAAGGTTGTTCACTAAACTACTGAAACCTGCATTCACATTACTGAGAGAGCAAGGGCATGTAGTAATTGGGTACCTTGACGATATACTCATTATTGGAGAAAGTGAGAATCAAACTTTGCAAACGGTTTTGGAAACCACTAGCATCCTTGCACAACTTGGGTTCTTGGTACACCCAGATAAATCAGTAGTATGCCCCACTCAAGAAATACAATTTCTTGGTTTCATTCTCAATACTCAGATCATGACAATTCGACTGCCTGATAACAAATCAGAGGAAATACAGTCCTTGTGCACTGAACTTATGCAAATAGCAAACCCCAGTATCAGGCAGGTGGCTAGAATTATCGGGAAAATGGTAGCATCATTTCCCGCAGTCCAGTATGGACAGCTCTATTACAGGGCGTTAGAAAGGGACAAAATCAAAGCTCTCAAAATGAATAAGGGGCATTTTGACAGAAAAATGAGCCTATCTTTGGAAGCAAAACAAGAGCTGCATTGGTGGATAGAGACAATGTGCAGTCTGCTTTCTAACCCTTACGACACCCTAAACCTATGCTCGAATTGTGCACGGATGCCAGTGGCAAAGGCTGGGGGGCATCTGATCATACCACCCATACAGGGGGTAGATGGAATGAAGAAGAGCTGCAAAAAGCCAGGGAGAATAAGATTAATTATCTGGAGACCCTGGCTGCTGGCATGGGACTCAAGTCCTTCTGTTCTAATTCACAAAACATTCATGCCTTGTTACGGCTAGATAACAGTACTGCTGTTGCGTACATTAACAACATGGGAGGCATTAAATCCCTTGACTGTGATCGGGCAGCCCGAGAGATTTGGCAGTGGTGTGAAACTCATAAATTTGGGTCACAGCAGCACACTTGCCAGGAAAGCTGAATGTGGAGGCAGACCGCATGTCTAGAAATTTCAATGACCGCACAGAATGGATGCTTGACCGCACAGTTTTCCAAGAAATAGCCTCACGTTTTGGGACACCAGAAATAGACCTATTTGCCTCCAGACTTAACAAGCAGGTAGAGAACTATGTCACATGGCTGCCCGACCCACATGCCAAGGCTGTTGATGCCTTTACTCTCGATTGGGGAAAGTAGTACTTTTATGCATTTCCTCCTTTCTGCTAAGTTGCTAAGTGCATTCAAAAAATCAAATCTGATAATGCAGCAGGGATACTAGTAGTCCCAAAATGGCCAAGCCAGCCATGGTTTCCTCTCCTAAACAGGATGATGAATGAGGAACCACTTGTTATTCATAGGAGTGAATCCTTACTAACATTGCCAGTTTCTAACACTCCTCACCCACTTCACACTCAGATTGATCTTCTTGCTTGCAGGTTCTGTGCAACCCCTTCAGAGATGCGGGATTGAATGCACGGATAATTGTTGTAATGGCCTCCTCTTGGAGAAAAGGGACTAAGAAACAGTATGCAGTTTACATAAACAAATGGAAAGCATTTTGTGACAAGAAATGCAGCAACTACTTGTATTCAGATGTTCAAGCTGTCCTGGAATTCGTGAGTGACATTTTCTTTGAAAAAGGGGCAGGTTACAGTGTCATAAACTTAGCACGGAGTGCTCTATCTTCATTTGTGATACTTCGAGATACTATGTTTACAGTTGGAAACCATCCCTTTATCCAGAGGTTTATGAAGGGAGTCTTTCAGCTACGCCCACCCAAGCCTAGATACATGGAAACGTGGGACGTTAACCTTGTTTTCAATTTTCTTCGTTCTTGGTCCCCAGCGCACGTATTGGACCTGAAAAAATTGACGCTTAAATTGTGTGTGATTATTGCATTAATCTCAGCACAAAGGATTCAATCATTACACTACCTAAGCTTGGATGATATGGTGTTAAGAGAGAATGCAGTCACTTTTCACCTTCATGATCTCCTAAAACAGAGCAAGCCTGGAAATTACTCACGCAGTGTCAAGCTCCAGGCATACCCACCAGACAGGAGACTTTGTGTGGTCAGGTACTTGCAGGAATACATCAGAAGGACCTGCAGGATCAGAGCTAGTGAACGGTACCTTTTTGTTAGCTACAAGAAACCGTATCACAGGGTATCCTCTCAAACAATCGCTCGCTGGATTAAGGAGGTTTTGGAGGCTGCGGGTATTGATACAGGGATCTACAAGGCGCACTCTACTCGGGCAGCGTCTACCTCCGCAGCCATTACCTTAAGGGAAATTTCCCAGTATCTAAGATACTTGCGCAAGCCGGTTGGGCCAACGAAAGAACCTTTCGCAAGTACAACAACAAGCCCTGTCATGCTGAGAAAAACTTTGTAGAAACAATTATCAAAAAATAGACTGTGAAGCCCTAAGATTTGAACAGACATGTCTTGAACTGCCTGAACTTGTGAACTCTTGGAGACACAATATCTATGCAGCATTCAGCCTGAATGAGAATTGCAATGGAAACTCTATCTAAGGTATGCTCCCTACCCCTTTTTTTTTGGGGGGGGGGGTGCCTCGAGAATGTAACCACTGGCTTCGAAATCTCATATATGACGTAATCTCTCAAGAAATTACGATATAAAATGGAAGATTAAACGAGAACTTACCGTTTGAAGTTCAATATTAATTTTATGAGTAATTGGAGGGTGAGATTACGTCCCGCCTCACCCTCCCCCAAATTTCAAACGGTAACTTAATCTCTCGTTATCTTCCTACATCAGTGGTCACATTCTTGCTTCTAATATTGAGTGGCGCGCGCACTAGCGGGATCTCATATATGACGTAATCTCACCCTCCAATTACTCATAAAATTAATATTAAACTTCAAACGGTAAGTTCTCGTTTAATCTTCCATTTTACCAGTGATAGCGAACATTATGGAAAAAACTCATATTTGTGACCGTGCACCTCAAAATGAACATAAAGTCGCACACACTGATTTGGCGTGAGGACTGAAAATAAGTGAAATGGGTCAACCTAGCCGAACTTGACTTTTTCATATTTTCTGAAAGAGCGGATCTTCTTTTACACTATGCTAAAATTTGGTATCATAAAACGGGCAGGAAAGTGTGTTTTTTTAGCAGTTTATCTCGAACATTTTTTGGTAGAATAGTGTGATTAAGTGTGTCTTTAGAATCCCTTTTTCATTTCTGAAAAACCTTGTCCACACTCTTCACTTTCAACTCTAATAACTTTTGAAAGGATAGTGCTACTGCTTTGAAAGTTGGCATTAATTATGGACAGAATGTGTTAATGAGGCATGCTTAATTTCAGTTAAATTTGATAATCCCTTCATTGTTGTTACTCTGGTGGTTTACTTCTTGTTTTTTGTCCCATTCATCGCACAGCCAGCACGGTTTGGTAAAGATTAAGCGCTTGAATAGACACCGTGCTTCAGAGCCTCTTTTCTCAGTTCACACTTTTCCTGAGTTTGTGCTTTCTTTCCAATATTAAGATAGGTTAGGAGAGTCCATTTGATTTGAGTTATACATCATTTTAAAGCTTGAAGTCTGCTCTTTCAGAATATGGTCTTAACTAAAAATCCATGTCTGGCGACTTTTCTGTTTGTTTTGAGGTGCAGGGTCACATTTGATCAATTGTACAATTATCTTCAAGAGAAAGGACTTCTGGCAGTGCATCAATCAGGATTTAGTTAATTAATGTAACTGAATACTGGCTTAACAAACTTGACCAATGAATGTCTGTAGGCGTAGTCGCATTAGACATTCGACACAGTAGACCATGCTACACTGTTACGTAAGATGCGCCAGTATGGCCTGTCTGATTCAGTAGTTGAATGGTTCTGCAGCTACCTGACAGATCGCACCCAGTGCAGAGTTGTCAATGGGGTTCAGTCTAGACCACAGACAATTAAGTGTGGAATCCTCCAGGGTTCGAATCTAGGTCCCTTACTGTTCATTTTGTATTTATATGACTTACCTTTGTGCATAAATAATAGTATGGTATCTCTCTATGCAGATGACACATGTTTGTATTACTCTTGTAACAACGTTAATAGATTCGTGACAAATGAAGATTTAGATAAAATAAATGCATGGCTGTGTAAAAATAAGTTGGCACTAAATGCCCCCCAAAAATGAGTTTCTATTGATTGGATCTGGAAGGAGACAAAAGGGTATTTCAGTTTCTTGTGGAAATATTAAGGACGTGGTCATTAATCAGGTCACGCATATCAGATACATTGGTGTACACATTGACCAGTACTTAGACTGGACAAAACATGTTGAATGCTTGCAGAAAAAAAAAAACTGCACAAGAGTTTGTATTTATTGAAAAGAATAAGACCTTTTATCACGCAGCAAATGGCAATGATATTCTACAAAACCATTATTCTGCACCAGATGGATTACTGCAGTCTTATATGGGGGAACATGGCAAAAGCATATTGCGAAAACCTACAGAAAATATAATTTAAAGCACACAGAGTGGTTATACGGGTTGACTGGAAATTTCCAAGTGAAGCCCTGTGTCAGTTGATTCAAACAAGGTGTAATGGTATCATTGATCGTCTTTGGGATAACCGCGATAAACAGTTGTTATGCATTATGTATAAGATTGTAAACGAAAACATGCCTTCACATATAAACGATTTATTTAGTATAGACAATATTTGTATGGTTTGAAGAAGAGAACCCTCCAGTTAGATGTACCCAAACCAACCACAAATTAAAAAAAAAAACAGTTTTTGATATCGTGTTGCCCAAATGTGGAATAGTTTGCCAAGCGACGTTACACAAAATGCTTCTTTAGTTGCATTCATAAGAACGATAGATAAGTTTGATACAAAGGTAGGATTTTTAAGATAATCACTTGCAGTCTAATGATGTGTGTGTGTATTAAGTCTTATGTTTGAATGGTCCCACTTTTATTTTTTTCTTCTTTCCGTTTTTTCATTTATCTCATGAATATTATGTATATGCATATTTTCTTTTTTTTTCTGATACGTAAGTAATTTTATAGAATTATGTCAGTATAAATGGTAGTATTCTTTAAATATGTCATTGATTTTACAGTGTAATTTTTTTTTTCTATGTATACTAAGTATAAAATGTTGTATTATGTTACTTTGATTTGTTTTTTCCTCTTCACGGACTCAATGAAGAACAGCCATTGGCTGAAGTGAGTGATCGTGTCGAAATGAAATAAACTGAAACTGAACTGAACTGATAAAACAATGCCATATTTCTACACCATCCACACGCATTATCCAATACATTATACATACACAGACACACACACAGCACACACGTATTTTTCATATAGGATGTCTATGCACTGAAGCTGTATCTCCTCACAGTGACAACACAATTATCATGCTCTTTGTGATCATGTATTCTTCGAAGAATCATGTATTTCTACATGTCCTTGACCATGTTTTTTTTTCTATTTTTCCCCTTTTTCAGTTCAAGACATTTTATGATAAAGTCTAGTTGGCAGTGCGCCCAAACGTACAATAAAACGACAATTCTAAATTGTAACTCCTTGATGACACCACACATAAAAAAGCAATCCGAAACTGTCCACACGATATGTCAATTCAAAGACCAACTGACAGACAACACGAATTCACAGTCCCGCGAGTGTACGTCAATCAGATTTGCGAAAATTTGAGTCTCGTAGTATACATGAACAATATACGAGCTCAGAGAGCAATTCTATAGCTTTGTTCAGAGAACTTCGGGTATTAATGAGACAGCGTGGTGACCATTGCTGTGCTGCACTCTAGATTGATAAACAATACATGAACGATCAAGGTGAAAAGCAAAATAGCATATCGTTTTATCCAACGCCATCATAAAATATATTTTGACTGGCTGATACTCGATCGTTACTTTTATACATAGTGGACGTCCATTATGTGGAGTTTTATTTATGATGTTTGTGCAATAGCGCCATTACAATATAATAATACAACTCTATATCATGGATATGAATGTGAATTGGGTTTGGTCTGTTCCTATAGTATTACGAAGGAAGCCTCTTTTCATTTCCAAGCTTTCCTTGTTTTCCTTGACCCAATCCCCTATAGGCTAAACTCCCTTCTTCCCTCCCAAACTTTCCATAGGTCACGCTCTTAATAAAAAGGGCAAGCTAATGATGCATCATAGTGTGGTACCTTGTTTTACATTGTTGTAAATCTTAAGCGTTTAACAGGCGAAGATTCGAACCCACTCCGAACCCACCATTTTGAAGAGTAAAGTAAGATGGGCCATCAAGAACAGCCCTAAAGGAAAAGCGCGCAGGAGGCGTAGATAGCATAACAACAGAAGCTATCCAGGCCTGTGGAGAGACAGGAGTTGAGTGATTACAACCATCTTTCAAAAGGCTTGGGAGGAAAGGAGAGTTCCAGTGGATTGGCAGAACGCTGATGTGGTACCTATATGGGAGAAAAAAAAGGGGAATAAGGATTGTAGCACCTACAGGAGCAGATCACTCCTCAGCCATGTAGGAAACGCACCAGAGTGAAATCAGAACATTTTACTGAGCGACGCTCAGCTTGGCTTTAGGGAAAGGAGAAGTTGTACTGACGCCATCTTTGCACTGAGACAGCTGAGTGAAAGGGCCCTAGAGTATAACAAAGCACCCCATCTGGTGTTTGTCGACCAAGAAAAGGCATTCGACAGAGTGAACAGAGACAAGCTCTGGAGGGTCTTGGCGCAGTATGACATCAGCGGGAATCTCCTAGACAATGCCAGAGCTATGTACACCAATAGCAAGAGCGCAGTTAGCACCTCTAGTGGACTTTCCAACCATGGTTCCCCATGTCATCAGGGGAGAGACAGGGGTGAGTCCTTTTTTCCTTCTACTCTTTACCATGAACATGGACCAGATCAAAAAGGAGGCCAATCCATATCTGGAGGCACTTCACGAATTTATGTCTGTTGATGATCAAGCCATAATAAAAGACAACACGGAAAAACTGCAGGAGCTCACAAACCAGCTCAACGCACGCTGTGAGACTTGAAGCGTGAAAATCAGTGTGAGCAAGACTGGTGCCACGACAGTCAGCAGGACCCAAAAGAAGCTTGAAATCAACATCAATGGAGCTCAAATGAAAAGCAGACGACTGAATTCAAGTACTTGGCAGTATATTTACAGAAGATCGGAAGTGGACAGAGAAATAGAAACACGCTGTCAGAAAGCAAACTTGGTCAGCTATGAACTGCCCCCCTTCTTCGACACCCCAATATCTCGATGTGCACCAAGGCAAAGCTGATTAACTCCATCTTCCTGCCAACTCTCACTTACCAGTGCCAGACATGGCCCCTGATAAAAGCTCTTGAGCAGAAGTTGATAACATACGAGATGAAGTGCTTCAGGAAAGCCGTGAACAAGACCATGAGGACATGATACGAAATGTGGTGATCAGAGACATAGTAGGCGCTACACCTGTCCTACACCATATCAAGCAACAACGGATCAAATGGTTTGGTCACTTTACACGGATGCCACCCAACCAGCCACCCTTACAAGCTTACAACGTGAGATGCTCTGGTGCAAGAGCAAGAGGCTGACCAAGGCGACGCAGGAGAGACTCTGTGGCAGATACCCTGACTGCTCACGATATGTCCCTTCTCCAGGCTACCTGCCTTGCAGCAAACAGACGCTTACGTCTCCGCGACGTCCCCGGGTACAAGCGGAAGGAAAAAGTAAAAGTAAAGTATTGTAGGACTGATTTTGGCATTATACAGCTGTAAATAGAAACAGGACAGTTTCAAAACAACTCTCGAATAGATAATGAATATTATGGAATATAAAACTCTCTTTCACAGAAAAGACACAGTAGTATCAAATGATGGAAATCCAAATGATAATAAAACTTATTTGACATGGCATTTATATTTCATGATTTATTTTGGCCTCTTCGTATACGAAATTGGATACATGTTCATTATGATTATCTACATCTTTCTGGATTTAGAGATTTCAAAAAATGCCCCACCTCCCCCCCCCCCCAAAGAAAAATAATAAAAAACTCTCCCAGAGCCGAAAGGTTACTTGTACTATCTCCATCTCAGAAAGGTCTTGTAATTCCAACTTGGAACTCTCATCTAAGTAAAATCTTAATACTGGCCTAATTTTGTGTTATATTTTAATGACCTCTCTTGATCAGACCTCATTTGAAAATCCTCAGAATTTCGGCTTTCGTCTAAAACTGACATTTTCAATTCAAATGAAACGTATTTCAGCTATGCTTCTCTGTGAATTATGTATTCTGATGTGCTTCCACCTCTGAAAGTGACAAATGACAAGAGTATGTCAAATTGTCACTTATGAGTTCGTTCGAGGGCAGGTCAAGAAAGGCTTTCCGAGAAATGTGAAATTTCAAAATGTCATATCTTCCTTATTCTTGTCTGGTTTTGTTATTTTTATGTTGTTCTGTGGGGAATATTTCTCTCTTTCTTTGAAGTTTTTTTTTTTTTTTTTTCCGGTGGAATTCTTCTTTAAAAAATGTGAGTCCCCATCTTGACCAACATTATACCATTCCTTTAAATACTTTCATATCAAACTATAAAACATTATTAACAACATTAACAAGCAAGGGGTACGGATTAAAAAACGAGATACCTACAAGAGGGACATGAAACAACACAAACAAATAAACAATCACAAAGGTAGAGTGAAAAGAAAAAAATAGAAAGAAATTAAAGAAAAAATGATTTAATCAAAAACCAACAATGAGGAGGGAAATAGATAGGTTGGCTACAAGTGTGGAGATAAAAGAAAGTCTACAGTTCTTTTACAGAGATTTGCATTGACAAGATAAGGAAAAATAATTGAATATCATTAATGGCAACAAAGCAATTTAGAGCGCAAGGTAAGGAATCAACCGAGCAACTGCACAATAAGTGCGACTTTGATTCACATTTTCTCTTTCTTTTGAAGTTTATCCATTTTTGGGGTGGATATCCGCTTTAAGTTTTTTGTAGATAATTAGAAACCACTTATGAAATATGAAACAGCTAACATTCTAAGAGTAATTTAAAATACATTTGATGATAATCGGTTTATAAATGCACGAGATATCCACAAAAAGTGAAAAAAATACTCCTAATAAAAAGGCGGTCCCATCTTTTATTATGGCGTCTTTGTTTTTGGATATCTCAGCCATTACAGAAAGTTTTCATCAGATAAATCTTAAATTCCTTTTAAAGTTGAATGCTCTTTTATGTTTAAAAAGAGGTTGTTGCGATGTCAAACACACACACACACACAAAAAAAAAACCCACACGGAAATGTTAATCCAAGTCTCAACCAAAACTATACAATCTCTTTAATCAGTTGCTGAATACTATAGTTTTACAAACGTTGAAGTTTCCTACGGTACCTGGTTTTTCCCCTACCCCCTCCCCCCACCAGGTCCTCCTGTTTAACCAGTAAATTCCACTTTAGTTTATGCTTGTTATTAAAAGGTAAGTGTGTTTAGAAGGAAGAAAGACGAATGAACCGGAAACTTGAAAGTCGAAATTTATGTGCACGATTTAAAGAACACACTTAGTCACTTCTATTTTAGTCCAGATAGCGACTGCGTGCAGACATCACAGCTATACACGCACATAAAACTTACGCAAACACGCACACACATACATGCATATGTGTGTGCACAAGGAAAGTACAGCATGTAGTGGCAGGTGCGCTGAGTTACTGAATTGAATTGAATTGAATTGAATTGAATTGAATTGAATTGAATTGAATTAAATTGAATTGAATTGAATTGAAATGAAATGAATTGAATTGAATTGCTAAAAATGCAACGGACTTTACACTCGAGATATAGTCATTACAGTAAACAGTTCCAGCACGTTTATTTTCATTGCGTGAAATACTAGCATACATGAAATGGGTTAGTCAAATACCTGTAAGTGATTGGCTAAACACAGTCACGTGATGGAGGCACATTTGTTACGTTCGCCCATTGGCGAACATTTTTGTCATGTTGTCCCATGGGAAAACAAATGACAGAAGGCCTAGGACCGCGCGCGCACAGTGAATTTTGCCTCTGCAACACGCGAACGAGCGATCGAGTGCGTTGTGCTGGTTGTTGACGTTGACGTATTTGACGTATTTTACTAACCCATATAACTTAACAGATGATGACTTTTGTTGTCGGGAACATGTGCCAAACGTTCCACCCTCAGGGTTTGAAATGCTATTTCGGGAGGCTATAAGTCCCTCGACTTCGCCTCGGGACTTATAACGTCCCTCAATAGCATTTCAAATCCTTCGGGTGGAACATTCGGTATGTTCCCTCCAGCGCCAGTCATCATCTATATAATGAGTACTGTCTGTACACAAGTATACGAGCATATATCTACCATCAAGTTCATAAGGAATTCAAAGTATGAGTACTATTGTAATGATTATATGGAAGCATTAAAGGGAGTATATAGTTTTGGTTGAGACCTTACTTCAAGTTTCTAATATTTTTTGATGAGATAATGAGAAAGCTCTCATGAAATATGAAAGAGTATGTAATTCCAAGAGGGGTTCAACGTTTATTAATATGTTTTGATGAAAATCGGTTTTAAAATGGCATTCCAAATAAAAGGTGGGACCCAACTTTTATTAGGTTCACATTGTTTTACTTTGTTTTTGGATGTCTCAGCGATTCCAATACCAATTTTCATCTGATAAACTTTGAATTCCTTTTGAAATTGTATGCTCTGTACTATTTTATAAGTGGTTTCTATAAGTATCTCACAAAAAGTTTAAAGCCAAATTCTCATCTCCACCAATACTATGCAATCACTTTAACTCTGTAACCAGAGATAATGCAAGCGTACACTGCAAATCGATCCACCATGCATTAAACGAGGATAATGTAAAATAGTAGGATAAATGATTGTAATTAGGCAAGTTATTATCATTAAGTAGCATTACTTTGAGTTTTTGTTTGGAAATGAACAGCGAAGAACATTACATTAAATCTGCACGAAGATCATTCCAGAATTTGGGTCCTTGAAAACTAGTGTGTTTTTTTGAGCTAAGAGTGTGCGAGTACCTAGAAGGTGAAATGAATCCCTTTTTCTTGTGAGGTAAGCATAAACCACATAGTTACTTTTAAACACATGCATAAATACTTCAGGCAAATCTTTGGCTGATATCTAACATCCAAATGTGCGTAAGTAGTATAAAAATCATTCTTATTTAAGACAGAAGGCAATACTTTGTATAATGGTTATTCACAGACTATAATACCACACAACGTCTGCGCTACAATCGCAAATGTCCCCATAATATTGAGATTGCAAGATGGACAATTTAGATTTGAATCATATTTTGTTGCAACGAGTAGGGTGAATAAATTATTCTCCTATACAACGACGTAGTACTCGACAACGTGCCCTGGTCAAAAATAATATAGAGCCAATAAAGAAAATCAACAAAGCATTTCTGTTGGTTTCTTATGGTGTTTCTTGGTTTCTGTTGGTAATCGTTTTTTGTTTTGTTTTTTTGTGCATGGGGACCAACAGAAGAACCCAACAAAGGGCAGAAGAATTGCATTAGGACAAATTGCAAGATACAGATCCCAACAAGTCCAATAGAAACAAACAGAAATAAGATCTAATTACAGCATACCAACAGATCCAACAGGACCAACACATGATAACAAACGCTTTCCTCTCGGCTGATCTCACTTCTTCCCTCCTATATAAAGCTGTCGATATGCCACGCTCTTGATAAAACAAGGGAAGGTAATGAAACATCCATTATATTCTGTCAGATAAACTTAAAGCAACTTGTTGAACGAGGGAGGTGGATGAGTTCTCCCACTCTCCTGATAGGAGAAGATCAGCATCAAGAAAGATTATTGAGACTGTTTTCATTTGCATCAGATTACTGAAGTATGATATAACATTGGAAGTAATATACTGATGAAAAAGATAGCAATGATAAGAAAGAAAACAGAGCCTTAAAGGGAAATACAGAGGAATAACCAGGACTTTTAAGGAGACACGAATCGACAGCTGAAAGTATCGACACATCAGAGTGGTAGGCGCTATTAGAAAAAAGCATGATGCGACTTCTGACAAGCTGGTAATATGTAAACAGAGATTGTATTACCGTCCAAACATTCGACAATTGCTCGCTTCGTATCAACTCTATCTAGTTCTTTGCAATGCCAGAATGATATGTCTCCAACGAAATAGCATGTTTGCGTACCCTCTTGCATTAAAACAAAATCCCCATGCCACTTTCCAATGATCACAACCTATTGTTAAAAAAAGACATAAATCAAACCATCTCTCATATAACCGTGACAAAAGAATCAACGTACAAAAGATCACAGGAGCATAATTATAGGCTAGGATTTCGTACAAACAGTTTATGCCGTTTCCAAGAAAACAATAGGAACATGCGTTCAAATTCAAACGTTATCATCCACCGATCGATATCGGTCTTTCAAATTAAAAATCTAGTCATTTAATTTCTTTTCGCAAATTGATTTACACACACACAAAAAAAAAATCCATGGTATTCATGAATTGGACTTTTATCTCATCATACATATCAAGCTATATTCAAAACTTGAAGACTTACATGATAAGATAATGAGTGATTGTTTCTACGTTTTGTCAGCTCAAAGCGAAATTGTTGATATACTGTGAAATCATGTCTACCTTCGATTTCAACTAAATGTGATGGATTGTGAAGTTATTCAACCCGGGCCCTGTTTTATGAAGAGTTAAAATTGATTATATATTTGATTTCAACTGTAAGTCTATGGCAGCCTGTGTAGTGAGGAAATCTAAAATTGATTTTATCTTTTGATAAAACGGGGCCCCGATATACTTGATCCGACTGCATATCTTTTCAAATATAATGGTGATAATGTTATATTGACTTTGTCTTTATCGTATGGAATGCATGGCCGGCTGAAGGGGGGGGGGGCACATAAGGTGTCCCACTTTTTTAACCCGGAAGTACGTACAAATTGTAAGTGGCACTAAAAAGAAATAGATTTTGCTTGATTTTGCTGTTTTCCTTGTTAGCTCAGGAAACCCGGAAGTCCCCCCCCCCCCCCACACGCACACACACTTTTGAAAACTCTCCTCCGGCCCTGGAATGTCCCGGACTTGCTAAAGAATGCAAACACGATACCAACATAATTATCAAAAAGAAGATAAACCGCATGAAAGAAATCGTTTCATTAAGTATTGCATTCTATTTCAAAAGTCCTGGAACGGATTGTACACGTATATATATAATATACAGAGCGTATCGAAAAAAAAAAGATAATCCAACTTTGGAGGGCTGCCATTTCTTAATTGTCAGTTATGACGAGCACAATGTTGGTTGTAAGGAATGTGGAACTCTCCTTCTTTCCATTGATACCAAATTATGCTGACAATTGTCATGCATGACTGAGCACATGGACTTTAAAGACAAAAATGTCAAATTGCACTTTTTCCAAGTTTGCGTGTTATTGTGAAGGAACAATGCATGTCTGACTGCATGGATGAGATCTGTCAATGAAAGTGGTAAAATCATCAGACCAGCCTGCCCGACTGCAGATTCGTGTTTTAGGGTTTCTTCTAACTTTTTATGGTTCATAACCTTCAACATAGCCACGTTGTCGATATTTGGTCCTTCCCATTAAGGCGAAACCATTATCCATTTTACTCTCTTCATATTCAAGACATGGTTTGCCACTGGGAGCTATATGTTAAATATGAACAGAGAAAAATGGATTGTGTGGATTGGCCTCTGTGGGAGCGACCAAGTTTTCAGACTAAAGGTCATGTTAAAGGTTATGGTTATGGACCATAAAATGTTAGGAGAAAACCTAAACACAAAACCTAAACACAAACTTGCATTCGTACAGGCTGGCCTATTTGGCAACTTTCATTGACAGATCTCATCCATACAGTGAGACATGCATGGTTCCTTCACAATAACACGCAAACTTGGAAAAAGTGCAATTTGTCATTGTTGTCTTTAAAGACCATGTGCTCAGTCATGCATGACAATTGTCAACATAATTAGATATCAATGGAAAGAGGAAAAGATCCCCTTTCCTTTCAACGAACATTGTGCTCTTCGTAACAGACAATTAAGAAATGGCAGCCCTCTAAAGTTGGATTACCTTTTTTTTATACGCTATGTATATTTGAAAGTGAACAACTTCCTATAATCAATCTCATTTTGGGTTTAAAGGAAAAATATAAGAGTGATTTAGCACTATACAGTTAATAGAGACAGTTACAAAACAGGTCTGATATAAAGAGTACGTGAAAACTATTGTCATATCTGGGATTAATGTAAGACATTAAATTTGATACAATGCAATGAAAAAAAAAACCCTCTTCATTAAAAACTTAATGATTATGGCATCAAATAGTGGCTAACTGGTTTTCCATTGACATTGAGTTTGGTGAATGTATCTATTTAAAAGGAAACGATGTGAATAAAAGTAGAAATAACACTTGCATTCGAGAACCTGGAGAAAATAGGTCAATGCTTTTAACGCAGGATATAATCTCCGTCTCCCTGATTGGCATTTCAGATAACATGACATCATATATATATATATATATATATATATATATGTATATATATATATATATATATACACCGTGTAAAATGGCAAGACAAACGTACTGTCCTTTTGATTGTGCTACCAATCAAATTTACACTTGAAATCAACGCGGGAAACGATTTTTCCTTCAGTTTGCGTGAGAGATCGTCCCTAGAATACCTTCTCAAATTCTATTTCTTAGATTATTAGGAGCATAAGCCATAGAGAAATGATTCTTTTGGGAAAGAAGACGATCAGGGCAGTCGCAGTAGTCGGGTTAATTATGTTACAATTTTAAAGATAATATAAAGTTTTGGTACCTCAAAAGTTTCCCTGAATTTCCTTGTCTTAGTTTGTGTTTCAGGTTAAAGTACCTTTCATATAACTAACACTGTGAGACTTACTCGCCCCAAAGTGCTCTCATGCCTCGGTAATCATGTAATAATGGTTTCGTACCAGAGCCGTGTTGACTCGACGCGGTAACGCGAGCACGTATTGTACGAAGCCATTATTGCATGATAACTGCGACCAGCAGCCCCATACATTGCCATACGCATAGCTAAATGGGGCTGCGCTTTGTAGCATTCAGGATCATGACAGACTAGTATCGAGGGTAAATATCAACTTAAAATCCAAAAATTTCTTCAATTTGAAGACTTACCTGTTAAGTTGAAGTATTGAAAACAAGCTTCGGGCAACACATCACATGCGCACAAATTTCAAATCCATGAATGGATAAGATGTCTGTATGCGCATGTGCTGGCCGTCAATTCAGTGTAGCTCTCCAAAGGTCCTCTCGACCGAGTCACATTCAGTCATCAATTCGAACAGAAAGGGGCTATTGGCAGAACCAAACGTTGCCCGAAGCCTGTTTTCAATACTTCAACTTAACTGGTAAGTCTTCAAATTGAAGAAATTTTTGGATTTTAAGTTGATATTTACTCGCGATACTAGTCTGTCATGATCCTGAATGCTACAATGCGCAGCCCCATTACGCTATGCGTATGGGACTGCTGGTCGCTATGTGTATGGGGCTGCTGGTCGCAGTTAATTGCATGATTACTCAGACATGAGAGCACTTGGGGCGAGTAAGTCTCACAGTGTTAGCTATATGAAAGGTACTTTAACCTGAAACACAAACTAAGACAAGGAAATTCAGGGAAACTTTTGAGGTACCAAAACTTTATATTATCTTTAAAACTTGAAGTTTGCTCTTTCAGCTGTAGTAGCTTCATGGTTTTTTTTTTCTTTGTGTTTTGTTTCTGCTATCAATAAATATTCATTTTGTGGTAAAAATGTGACCCGAATCAGTCTCCTGAATTTCATTTGTCTTTTCTTTTCTTTAAACCGAAAATTTAATTGGGCTGAATTTTAAACGTAACTAAAATATTTCATTTTGTTTTTTATTTTTACAAGAGGAAGGTTGTTATAATGGTTTCATTGTTTCTCCTGAAGCTGTAATTATATATTTTCAATTAAAATGTACTTCATTAGTTCTTATTAATGTCTAAAACAAAATCCTAATCAGTTTTGTGCGAAAATTCTTTTATGTATTTTTGTCATCAATGCATTGGTACATGTTACTACATTTCTGTTTATTGCCGCTGATTTATGTTACTGTTAATTGTGATAGAAACGTTATGTTTCAGTCCCTGTTTTTCATTAAAATCGGCATGCTGTCGTCGTATCATTTTCTTGTAAAGTACGTGTATCGTTGAAAGCCAATGGAAGCCAACAAATTTTTGGAAGCTTATAGGCATAATTCCACTGTGACTAGTTTTGATTACAGATATCTGGGTTCTTAGCGACATCAGTTAGTGTATCGATTTGAAGCATGATCTTTTTTATAACAATTTGTCAGTTCGTTCTGCTTTTATTGTTATCTTTATACATTGGCGACCTCATCTTTTTTCCCTAATAAGAAAACCCCCACCCCGTAAAAAAAAAAGAAAAAGAGAAAATATGTTGCAAAGCTATAGATCCTGTATTGTTTTATAGTTGGCATTTAATAGTTTGAGGACTCAAGTATAGCGGATATCGGAACAAACAGCTTGGGTTTCGAAAGTAAAATGAGGTAGCAGGAAGCGAGGTATCAGAGGGGTTGTGAAAATTCAAAAAATGGTGGACAAAACGAAAGGAAAACCCCCTGAATATCATGTACACGCTGAGTGATGAAACATATTCACACAGTGTGTCCTTTTTTTCTCGTAGTCGTGATAGTCAAGTAGGATTTCTTTAAAAAAAAAAAGTTCTCTGTTTAAGGTCTCATACAGGCAAAAGTTGAACACCAGTTCTTTTTACCTAAAAAAAAAAAATGATAATAATAAAGAAATAAGTGTACTGATCGGAAAAAAAATTCAGTTCCCAAACATACTGGTTTTTCATTGACATTGAGTTTGGTGAATGTATCTATTTAAAAGGAAACGATGTGAATAAAAGTAGAAATAACACTTGCATTCGAGAACCTGGAGAAAATAGGTCAATGCTTTTAACGCAGGATATAATCTCCGTCTCCCTGATTGGCATTTCAGATAACATGACATCCTATATATATATATATATATATATATATATATATATATATATACACCGTGTAAAATGGCAAGGCAAACGTACTGTCCTTTTGATTGTGCTACCAATCAAATTTACACTTGAAATCAACGCGGGAAACGATTTTTCCTTCAGTTTGCGTGAGAGATCGTCCCTAGAATACCTTCTCAAATTCTATTTCTTAGATTATTAGGAGCATAAGCCATAGAGAAATGATTCTTTTGGGAAAGAAGACGATCACGGCAGTCGCAGTAGTCGGGTTAAATATGTTACAATTTTAAAGATAATATAAAGTTTTGGTACCTCAAAAGTTTCCCTGAATTTCCTTGTCTTAGTTTGTGTTTCAGGTTAAAGTACCTTTCATATAACTAACACTGTGAGACTTACTCGCCTCAAAGTGCTCTCATGTCTCGGTAATCATGTAATAATGGTTTCGTACCAGAGCCGTGTTGACTCGACGCGGTAACGCGAGCACGTATTGTACGAAGCCATTATTGCATGATAACTGCGACCAGCAGCCCCAATTGCCATACGCATAGCTAAATGGGGCTGCGCTTTGTAGCATTCAGGATCATGACAGACTAGTATCGAGGGTAAATATCAACTTAAAATCCAAAAATTTCTTCAATTTGAAGACTTACCTGTTAAGTTGAAGTATTGAAAACAAGCTTCGGGCAACACATCACATGCGCACAAATTTCAAATCCATGAATGGATAAGATGTCTGTATGCGCATGTGCTGGCCGTCAATTCAGTGTAGCTCTCCAAAGGTCCTCTCGACCGAGTCACATTCAGTCATCAATTCGAACAGAAAGGGGCTATTGGCAGAACCAAACGTTGCCCGAAGCCTGTTTTCAATACTTCAACTTAACTGGTAAGTCTTCAAATTGAAGAAATTTTTGGATTTTAAGTTGATATTTACTCGCGATACTAGTCTGTCATGATCCTGAATGCTACAATGCGCAGCCCCATTACGCTATGCGTATGGGACTGCAGTGGTCGCTATGCGTATGGGGCTGCTGCATGGTCGCAGTTAATTGCATGATTACTCAGACATGAGAGCACTTTGGGGCGAGTAAGTCTCACAGTGTTAGCTATATGAAAGGTACTTTAACCTGAAACACAAACTAAGACAAGGAAATTCAGGGAAACTTTTGAGGTACCAAAACTTTATATGTGACCGTGCACCTCAAAACGAACATAAAGTCGCACACACTGATTTTGCGTGAAGACTGAAAATAAGTGAAATGGGTCAATCTAGCCGAACTTGACTTTTTCATATTTTCTGAAAGAGCGGGTCTTCTTTTACATTATGCTAAAATTTGGTATCGTAAAACGGGCAGGAAAGTGTGTTTTTATAGCAGTTTATCTGGAACATATTTGGTAGAGTAGTGTGATTAGGTGTGTCTTTAGAATCCCTTTTTCATTTCTGAAATACCTTGTCCACACTCTTCACTTTCAACTCTAATAACTTTTGAAAGGATAGTGCTACTGCTTTTAAAGTTGGCATTAATTATGGACAGAATGTGTTAATGAGGCATGCTCAATTTCAGTTTAATCTAATAATCCCTTCATTGTTGTTACTCTGGTGGTTTACTTCCTGTTTTTTGTCCCATTCATCGCACAGCCAGCACGGTTTGGTAAAGATTAAGCGCTTGAATAGACACTGTACTTCAGAGCCTCTCTTCTCAGTTCAAACTTTTCCTGAGTTTGTGCTTTCTTTCCAATATTTAGATAGGTTAGGAGAGTCCATTTGATTTGAGTTATACATCATTTTAAAGCTTAAAGTCTGCTCTTTCAGAATATGGTCTTAACTAAAAATTCATGTCTGGCGACTTTTTGTTTGTTTTGAGGTGCAGGGTCACATATTATCTTTAAAACTTGAAGTTTGCTCTTTCAGCTGTAGTAGCTTCATGGTTTTTTTTCTTTGTGTTTTGTTTCTGCTATCAATAAATATTCATTTTGTGGTAAAAATGTGACCCGAATCAGTCTCCTGAATTTCATTTATCTTTTCTTTTCTTTAAACCGAAAATTTAATTGGGCTGAATTTTAAACGTAACTAAAATATTTCATTTTGTTTTTTATTTTTACAAGAGGAAGGTTGTTATAATGGTTTCATTGTTTCTCCTGAAGCTGTAATTATATATTTTCAATTGAAATGTACTTCATTAGTTCTTATTAATGTCTAAAACAAAATCCTAATCAGTTTTGTGCGAACATTCTTTTGTGTATTTTTGTCATCAATGCATTGGTACATGTTACTACATTTCTGTTTATTGCCGCTGATTTATGTTACTGTTAATTGTGATAGAAACGTTATGTTTCAGTCCCTGTTTTTCATTAAAATCGGCATGCTGTCGTCGTATCATTTTCTTGTAAAGTATCGTTGAAAGCCAATGGAAGCCAACACATTTTTGGAAGCTTATAGGCATAATTCCACGTGTGACTAGTTTTGATTACAGATATCTGGGTTCTTAGCGACATCAGTTAGTGTATCGATTTGAAGCATGATCTTTTTTTATAACAATTTGTCAGTTCGTTCTGCTTTTATTGTTATCTTTATACATTGGCGACCTCATCTTTTTTCCCTAATAAGAAAACCCCCACCCCGTAAAAAAAAAAGAAAAAGAAGAAGAGAAAATATGTTGCAAAGCTATAGATCCTGTATTGTTTTATAGTTGGCATTTAATAGTTTGAGGACTCAAGTATAGCGGATATCGGAACAAACAGCTTGGGTTTCGAAAGTAAAATGAGGTAGCAGGAAGCGAGGTATCAGAGGGGTTGTGAAAATTCAAAAAATGGTGGACAAAACGAAAGGAAAACCCCCTGAATATCATGTACACGCTGAGTGATGAAACATATTCACACAGTGTGTCCTTTTTTTCTCGTAGTCGTGATAGTCAAGTAGGATTTCTTAAAAAAAAAAAAAAGTTCTCTGTTTAAGGTCTCATACAGGCAAAAGTTGAACACCAGTTCTTTTTACCTAAAAAAAAATGATAATAATAAAGAAATAAGTGTACTGATCGGAAAAAAAATTCAGTTCCCAAACATACTGGTTTTTCATTGACATTGAGTTTGGTGAATGTATCTATTTAAAAGGAAACGATGTGAATAAAAGTAGAAATAACACTTGCATTCGAGAACCTGGAGAAAATAGGTCAATGCTTTTAACGCAGGATATAATCTCCGTCTCCCTGATTGGCATTTCAGATAACATGACATCCTATATATATATATATATATATACACCGTGTAAAATGGCAAGACAAACGTACTGTCCTTTTGATTGTGCTACCAATCAAATTTACACTTGAAATCAACGCGGGAAACGATTTTTCCTTCAGTTTGCGTGAGAGATCGTCCCTAGAATACCTTCTCAAATTCTATTTCTTAGATTATTAGGAGCATAAGCCATAGAGAAATGATTCTTTTGGGAAAGAAGACGATCACGGCAGTCGCAGTAGTCGGGTTAATTATGTTACAATTTTAAAGATAATATAAAGTTTTGGTACCTCAAAAGTTTCCCTGAATTTCCTTGTCTTAGTTTGTGTTTCAGGTTAAAGTACCTTTCATATAACTAACACTGTGAGACTTACTCGCCCCAAAGTGCTCTCATGTCTCGGTAATCATGTAATAATGGTTTCGTACCAGAGCCGTGTTGACTCGACGCGGTAACGCGAGCACGTATTGTACGAAGCCATTATTGCATGATAACTGCGACCAGCAGCCCCATACATTGCCATACGCATAGCTAAATGGGGCTGCGCTTTGTAGCATTCAGGATCATGACAGACTAGTATCGAGGGTAAATATCAACTTAAAATCCAAAAATTTCTTCAATTTGAAGACTTACCTGTTAAGTTGAAGTATTGAAAACAAGCTTCGGGCAACACATCACATGCGCACAAATTTCAAATCCATGAATGGATGAGATGTCTGTATGCGCATGTGCTGGCCGTCAATTCAGTGTAGCTCTCCAAAGGTCCTCTCGACCGAGTCACATTCAGTCATCAATTCGAACAGAAAGGGGCTATTGGCAGAACCAAACGTTGCCCGAAGCCTGTTTTCAATACTTCAACTTAACTGGTAAGTCTTCAATTGTTATGGTAACGACAAGAATACAGCTTCCTGATTGGCTGTTTGCTGTGGGAAGTTGTCATTCCAGCAAGAGTTGTTATCCTAACGCTGCGTTTACATACAAGTATGCTATTCGGGGCTCGTTTTGGAGGGCACGCGAATGGCTTGAATCGATTCGAAAGTACCGAATAGCATAGTATAGCATAGTGGAAATCGAGCTTGTTCGATAAGGCTTACGATTTTAACTTTCTGCGAAATAACAAAACACCACATATGAAATGATATAGACGAAAAACATAATGCCTCCGGCACCATTATATATTCGTGGCGGAGGCATAAAAACATTCTAAGAGAAATTAAAGTTTATAAGATAACAATCGATTTTGGAATGCCTCAAACATCCAAAAACAAAGTTAAACAAACTAATCTAAATAAAAGATGGGTATCAGAATTGGTCTGTTTTAGATATCACTCATTTTAAAACGAATTTACATGAAATAAACGTTAAATCCGTCTTAAATTACATGCCCTCTCATATTTCATACGAGGTTTTCGCTATCTTACAAAAAAAAAAATGAATTTTGAAGATAGTTTTGAACCAAAACCATAAAATACCTTTAAGAGTACCACGTTTAATCGTGCATGCGCTATCGTTTCATTTTTCTCCCCCTATATTGTCTTACACGTCAAGAAATTCCGGAAAAAAGAAGATCATCTAATTTAAATATAGCGCACACGTAAAACGGACTCGTAATAACGCATGTTATTCGTATATTACAGATGTTACGCGGCGAAATGAATTTTGCATGAGGTATAAAAGCTAATGTTCCATTCGAAATTACCTTACTACGTACGAAATGGCGACTGGAAAACTGTATATTTTAGAGACGTTCCAATTAAGGAACACATCGGAGGGGAGGAAATACGTAGCAGGAGTGGTTCTTGACGTGAAGCCTGAATCGGCGTTAATTCTACCAGTATATTACAATAACGCAGGCACTCCACTAGAAGAGAAGTTAAAGAAACTCCAGGTGAACCAACGCGTCATTGTCACTTCGCTGATAAGAACTGAGAAAAACATACGGCTAACAAACAATTCAAAGGTATGTTGTACATATAATTATCAATTACTCTCGGCACGTTTATACTTAGAAATAAATCACAAATTATGAATGAGCATGACAAAAATCAAACAAAATGAACGTCATGCGCTTGAGTATTATCGAAATACTAGACTAACTCTATTTTCATAAAAATTACGATTCTACGATACAATCAAAATAAGCAATAACGAGCATTTCGGGGTTTTTTTTCCAGGTTATAGAAACATAAATTACATATTAGTGCGTCCTAAAACTCATCCTTTCTCACTCCAATACCTGCACTTTCTTCAATGTAACAAGAGTACGAGCAAGCATGAACTAAATTAACACTTATACCCCTTTCATAAACTTATCCTCCAATTATCCGCATAAGAATAATGCGGACAAATCAATAAAAAATGCGTTCACAAACTCTGATAATTATCCGTATTATTTTTACGAGCACCCGTCCTGAAAAAGGCGGATAATCGTCATGGTGACGTTTGGTTCTGCTAACAGTCCTTTTCTGTTAGAATTCATGACTGAATGTGACTCGGTCGAGAGGACCTTGGGAAAGCTACACTGAATCGACGGCCAGCGCATGCGCACACAGACATCTTATCCGGATCCGTTCATGGATTTGAAATTTGCGTTGCCTGTTAGCTCTCCCGAGGTCCTCTCGAACGAGTCACATACAGTAAACATTCAGTCATCAATTCGAACGGAAAGGGACTATTGGTAGAACCAAACGTTGCCCGAAGCCTGTTTTCAATACAATGTACTTCAACTTAACTGGTAACTCTTCAAATTGTAGAAATTTTTGGATTTTAAGTTGATATTTACCCGCGATACTCGGTCTGTCATGCTCCTGAATGCTAGAATGCGCAGCCCCATTACGCTATGCGTACAGGCTGCTGGTCGCAGTTAAAGGACAAGTTCACCTTCATAGACATGTGGATTTTGTGAATGCAGCAATATTAGTAGAACACATCAGTAAGAGTTTGAGGAAAATCAGACAATCTATTCAAAAGTTACGAATTTTTGAAGCTTCGCTCAGTCACGACTGGATGAGAAGACTACTATAGCTTGTGATGTCACATGTGTACAACAATATAAAGAAAGAATAAAGAAAATTCAACACATTTTCACTTTCCTCGCATAACAAAAGAACACTCAACTTCTCTCTTTCAGAAAACAAGGAGATTAATATTACCCTTAACATGTCAGCAACAATTCGAAGAAATGTGCAGATTATTCAAAAAGTAAAGTTGTTTGAAATTCTCTTTTTATTTTCCTTATATCGTTGTACGCATACATTGTATGATATCATACACTGTAGTAGTCTTCTCATCCAGCAGTGATTGCGCAGATACGTAAAAAATTCATAACTTTTCAACGGAGTGTCCGATTTTCCCCAAACATTCACCGATGTGTTCTGATATTGTTGCCTTCACTCAATCCACATGTATATGAAGGTGGACTTGTCCTTTAATTGCATGATCACTAAGACATGAGAGCACTTTGGAGCGAGTAAGTCTCACAGTGTTAGTTATATCAAAGGTACTTTAAACTGAAACACAAACTAAGACAAGGAAATTCAGGGAAACTTTTGAGGTACCAAACTTTGTTATCTTTAAGGAAATACTGTCCAACCTCAATAATATCCTCTAACCATGTCGTTCGAACAGTAGCCATATCTGGACAAAATGATATTGCTGGATAAGGCAGATACATCTATTAGTCCAGGCGCAGGGACCCCCCAAAAAATGACTTCGTTCAACCCACCCCGCAGAAAAGGTTTGACTACATGGGGTGGTCGGTTGGACCCTCTGGAACACCCCTAGGTAGTACGTGATTACAAATTGTGGTATCAATAAAATTTTACAGGCCACTTTAGTTGCGACAAGACCACATTTTTCGAGAGAGACTCTGCGTACGCCAAGACTACTACACGTACCACTAGCACTGCTACAGGCGCCAATGCCAGTGGTGTGTGTAGTAGTCTTAGCACACACTGACTTTTTCTGCGACAAACATGGGTTTTTGCCTGCAAACTAACTTTTCACGCTAAGCTGAAGTCGGTGTAGTGTAGTTTCCAGACGTTTTTATTTCGTCTTTATTTCTCCGAGTTGAGCCAAGTCGAGTGAGAGCGCATACCTAGTGATTGTGACGCCCATACCTAGTGATTGTGACGCCCAAACCAATTTTTGTGGCAATCACTTGGTATGCGCCTTCACTCGGCTTAGCGCAATACAATGGGCTTCCGCATAATACACAAGCTGCAACTGAGAGAAATGAAGACGAAATAAAAACGACTAGAAATTAAGACTAGGGTCGGTAACGCTTATCGCTATTGGGGCATCGAAAATGACAAAATTATCACAGTTTTGCATTTATTTCATCAAAACGCCTTCAAACTATATAATTGTGTGCATGTTGCTAGAGATGTCAGCAATACAATGGGATACATTGTAAAGTCTAATATTGTGCATTGTTTCTCTTCCCTTTCGTGCACAACACCCATTGTAGATCTGATCTTAAAGTACCTACCTCTACACTGTAAATTAGCCTGGATAAAAGAGAAAAGACACCCAAGATTTTTCCCTCATTCTCTCCTTAGCCTTAATTCATTACTGCACGTTTTGATACAAGTTTACATATCATGAATTTTCATTTTATTCTATATTTTATTTTACAATAGCTAACGAACACAAGAGTATGCTCAATTCTTTGATAGATAATCCAGTGCACGTGTATATTCCTTCTTTAGAAAGGAATTTATTGGCATTTTTTTAAAAACTTCCTTTAAGAACATAAACAATCAATTGCTTTCCTTTGCTCTTTTCCAAGATTGTTTTGAATAACCATCACTCTGTAAATACCCAAAAGAGCTAACAATAGAATATTGGCTTTGCTCTCTGTATTAACCTATATTTTCAAGGGAAATTTGTGTCCATACATTCTTAAAAACTATTTACCTATACTTTGAAGTCAAATTTGTTTTGACGACGGATGCAACTTTTTTCATGCATTTTACAATTTGAAAATTATATCTTTCTTTCAATAACCATTTATTATGCCTTTGCTTACAAGTTTTGCTGTAACTTGAGAATGCTTCAAAATATCCTTCACGTACACTGTATAATGTCGTACACTTATGCAGAAGGAATGGCATGCTTATTGAGCTTTTTGAAATTATGGGCTTTAGTTATTGACAGCTGAATCCTGATTGGATAATACTCGTTGCCATGGCAATAGGAAAACACCTTCTTTTACGATACTCAATAAACTGCTGTATTATATTTCTTTTTAAATTGTATCTATAAGATGAAAAAGAAATCCAAAGTTTGCAGCAGTACGAGGCATTTTGGGGGTTACGAATCACCTTTAGGCATCCAGTTACCATGGTAACCATGCACAATATTATAATTTACAATCAATCCCACTTTTTGACTGACATCTCTAGCAACATGTACATATATAGTTTTATGCAGTTTTGATGTATTCTTGAAATAAATGCAAAAACTGTGTAAGCTTGTCGTTTTCAGTGCCCCAATAGCGACAAGCTTTACCGACCCTAGTCGTAATAACTAGCTGTTTTCATTTCGTCTTTATTTCTCTGAGTTGCAGCTTGTGTATTATGCAGAAGCCTGCTGTATTGCGCTAAGCCGAGTGAGGGCACATACCTAGTGATTGCGATTCGGTCATCGCAAACACCAGGTATGTGCTCTCACTCGGCTTGCTTGAACTTGGAGAAATGAAGACGAAATAAAAACAGCTAGAAACTATACACTACACCGACCACAGCTTGGCGTGAAAAGTTACTTTGCAGGCAAAACTCTTGTTTTTTCGAAGAAAAAGTATGTATGCGCTAAGACTACTACACGCAGCACTGGCACTGGCGCCTGTAGCAGTGCTAGTGGTACATGTAATAGTCTTGGCGTGCACAGACTCTTTTACGTTTGTTCCAACAAATCATGATGAAAAGTGGCCAGTAAAAGTACTGACACCACAAATACATGTACCCATCTTCCACCCTGTCTGGTCAAACCTTTTCTGCGGAGTGGGTTGAACGAACTCCTTAATTAACCCTAACTACACGTAGGACGAGCTATTTAGGTAGTTGATAGAGCCGGGGGGGGGGGGGGGGGGCCTCCCAGGCCCCCCCCCCCCCTCCAGATCTCAGCCATTGACCGCGCGATCGCAACGAAAATTGGCACATACTTTTCAATTCAATTCAATTCGCGTTTATTTCATTCAAACAGATAAAAAACATTCAGACAAAGTGTATAAATAAATTCAAATTGACAATAAAAATGTAACAGAATGTGGAGACAGCAAGAAAAACAAAGTTTTATAAGCAGCTGCCACCATAACAAAAGCATTTATAATAAAAGTCATATTAAATTGTACAAATAAATATGCATAGATATTAAAACCAAAGAGATTGAAAATACATATTCAACAATAGACACATAGAGACAAAAACAAACAAACAACAAACAAACACAGAGTAATACCCGAATGTATAGATTACTTTTCTTTTTCCAATAAGAATAATTTAAATCTTCGTTTAAAAACATTTAAAGATGGACTCATTTTAATTGACTGTGGCAAGTTATTCCAAATTAGAGGTCCTCTATACAAAACAGAATATAAACCAACATTTGTTCTATTAAGAGGTAAATGATAATTCAGAGGATTTCTCAAACAATACGAATGAATAGCACTATTTAACTGAAACAAGGAAGAAAGACTTGGGGGAATACAATTTTTAAAACATAAATACATAAATACACCAATAATATATTTGTTCAATTCAAAAATATCTAAAACATTACATTTCATAAAAAGAGGTTTAGTGGAGGCAAGATAATTGGCGTGACATATAATTCTCACTGCTTTCTTCTGCAGACGGAAAAGTCTGACCATAGAATAATTTGATGTATTTGCCCAAGCAATGTTTCCATATTGAAGTTGACTTAATATAATAGCGTTATAAATCATGCATAAAATATTGTGAGGAAAATATCGTAATTTGTATAAAATACCGATACATTTAGAAATCTTATTGCAGACTGAATCAATATGTTTATGCCAAGATAATTTATTGTCAATAATGACGCCAAGAAATGACAATGAATTCGTAATTTTTATAAGATTGTTATTCATATAAATTGCTGAATTCTGTATATCAATTTTCTTATTAGTAAAAATCATACATTGAGTTTTCTTCACATTCAAAACTAATTTGTTCATAAGAAGCCAATCATAAATTTTTTGAATCTCTTCATTAAAATGTATCAATAAAGTATTAATATTATCATCAGACATAAACATACTGGTATCATCTGCATATAAAATGAACTGTATTTTTTCTGTGACATTGCAAATATCATTGATGTAAATGAGAAATAAAAGTGGACCAAGTATTGAACCCTGAGGCACTCCACATCCCAGGCTACACAACTCAGATTTACATCTATTAACCAATACAAATTGTTTCAGATTATCCAAATAACTTGAAAACAATTTGAACAAATTACCTCGGATACCATAAATATATAACTTATCTAATAAAATAGAATGATCTAAAGAATCAAATGCCTTGCTTAAGTCTAAAAACAAACCAATAATTGATTGATGAGAATTAAGTGCATTAGTTACTTTTGAAATAAGGTTAATCAAAGCATGGGACGTGGAGTGCCCAGAACGAAATCCATATTGACATGGTGTTATTATATCATATTTGTCTAAAAATAACAGTAATCTATCATATATACATTTCTCAAGAATTTTAGAAAAAACAGATAACACAGATATAGGTCTATAGTTATTGACATCATGACTTGGACCACTTTTAAAAACTGGTATAACTTTGGCAATTTTAAGTTTGTTTGGAAAAATACCAGTGGATAAAACACAATTAAAAATGTCACATAAAGGATAACAAATTACATGTATTACTTTTTTTACAACATCTATGTCAATGTCATCATAACCAGAACTTGAACCATTGTCACAATTACATACAATCTTTACAACTTCTCCTGGGGTAATAGGGCTAAAAAATGCTGTATTCTCATTTTTCTTTACAAACTGAGTATAATTATCATTAGTACAGACTTGAATTGTGTTCTTCAGATACAAACCTACATTAACAAAATGATCATTAAAAACTTGAGCAATTTCTTTACTTTTTTCAACTTTCCTATCATCTGCCATAAGATAATCAATACTAGATTGTACATTCCTTTTGCCCAAAGCCTTATTAATAAGTTGCCAAGTTTTTTTAATATCAAATTTCACTTCCCAAAACCTGTTCTTAAAAAAATCATTCTTAACACGCTTAATCTCATTATTCACTTTATTACGAAATTGCTTATACACCTTTTCTCTATAAATTGTTGGATTTTTAATGTATTTTTTATATAAAACATACTTCTTATTACACAATTTTCGTAAATCATTATTAAACCACGTTTTATCTATACGGCGTTTACATCTGCACTTCTTTTTAGGAAAACATTTATCATATAAATACATAAATTGAAAATAAAAATTATCATATGCAATATTAGCATCACAGTTATCCACATGCCAATTAACTTTCAATAATTCACCAAGAAAATATTGCATATTTCTCTCATTTTTCAATCGTTTCTCAAAATATTCAAAATTAGCACTTTCACTCATTTTGTACCGCCTCAAACAAAAAACTGGAAAATGGTCAGATACATCTGCCAAAATAATACCAGATACCTAATAATTCATTTCATTAGTGAATATATTATCAATTAGCGTAGCTGAATGATTTGTAACACGTGTAGGAAAATGAATAATTGGATAAATAGCTTTAGTCATAAACATATCAAGGAATTCACTAACTTGTGGGCAAGAATCAATATCATATAAATTAAGGTTAAAATCTCCTGAAATATACAATAACTTATTTTCCTTAATAATATTATCTAATATTGCGTTCAATGAAAATAAAAATTGAGGCAAGAGAGCATTTGGCGGTCGATAAACAGTAGCAAATATAATATTTTTTGGTTTAAAATCAATTTCAATAAATATACATTCAATCCAGTCTGTGCATAAATCTAAATCAACTCTCTGTACAAAATTCAAATCATCGTGGATAAAAACACCAACTCCTCCCCCTCTGCGATTGTCGCGAGAATTTCCAACAAAATTATAACCTTCAATATCAAACTTAGGATCATCACTTTTTAACCAAGTCTCGGAAATTCCAATAACAGAAAATTGTAAATCAATACCACTCAATAATGAACACAGATTATCAAAATTTCTTTTCAAACTTCTTGAGTTTAAATGTAAACAGGTGAAACCTTTCTTGCACAAAGACAAATTGCTATTATCCTCTAAAAATTCATTAAGTTCATGTGGAAGAAAACATTTTTTATTAGAGTCAGATGAATCATTACAGACAGAAGACAAATATTCATTAATTTTGAAAATATCATTTTCTTGAAGTTTTTGTTTATACAAATCAATATTAGGCATTACAAGGACAAATGTTACAAATTCAACCAAGAAAAAAAAAAAAGAAGAAGAAGAGAAAGAATGGACACTTAACAAAAGAGAAGAATAAAGAAAACAAAAAAATCAAAGAATCTCAAATTCAGACACAATGAGAGGAAAAAAAAAGAAAGAAAAATATTAACCAGGTATGTGAATATCAGGAGCGAGTAAAAACCATCGGGGATTATCGTAAAGATAACTCGCAAAATTACATGTACATGTATATAACAATTGATACTGTTTAGAGACATATATAGTACTAGACAACTGAAGCATAACATTGGCAAAGTGTAAGGCTAAACGAGTTCAACGAATCATCTCAGTGAGTTCAGTTCAGACAAGTTTCTGATGGGTTTCTTGATCAGGCGACCATTGTCTTGCTTTACCATTGCAAAGACACGGCCATCTGATGTCCATGAGGTAGTTACACTTGTGTGACGGGATGTCAGGGAAAGTAGATCAGCGTTTTTCTTTGTCAGATCTTCAACAATCACTATGCCAGAGCCTTTCAGCTTCCTACGGTTCCTCATCATCTCGAACTTGGCCTTGTAGGAAGTGAACTTCACAATGATGGAAGGTGGGGAAGCTCGACTCGCAGCGTTCGCGTAGGATGGCTGACCATCAGGCAACTGAGAACGACGACTAGGTAGGCGATGGGATCTGTCAATGTCGATTGGCCTGACAGTGACTCCAATGCGCTGGGCGATGTCACACACGACTTGGTCTGTGTTTTCACCTGGAGAAACCTTCACTCCTTGCAGACGGATGTTGTTCCTCCGGGAATATTGCTCGATGTGCTCGAGTCTCAGACTGGCGTCCTGGATCTTCGCTGAATTGCTTTCAACAGATGACTCAAAACTGCGAAGCTGGTGAAGCTTGGAGTCGACGGCAACCTCCAGCTCATGTAGGGCTGCCATCTTCTCATCCAGCAGTTCACGGAATCTGTTTTCACTTCTCTCAATAGCAGCATGTATCTTCATCCTTTCTGTCTCCATGGCTGCGGTAACTGCATTCTGAACCGCATTCTGAACTACAGCCTCGATGCTTTTCAGGTTATCTGGGCTCAGGCTGAACGTTTTGGGCAGGTGTGTCACCGTTGATGGAGGAGTGCCATGAGATCTACATCTACCCTCTTGAACAGGCGTAAGAGAATGAGAATCAGACTTCATTCGAGGCCGTAGGTTGGGTTTTCTCGTATCAGTTTTGTCGACTGACATGATGAAGGTTTCAAGGTAAATATGACCGATACACAGTAACACGAAAACACTCAGGTGGGACTATTCGAGAGACTGGTACGTATGACGTATACACTAACGCGAATACATAGGTATGGGACACGGTTTACGTTCAAACCTCTGATATGCGTGTTCAGCTGATAAACAAATTCCGTGTAAAGTAGATTTAGGTCCCCCGATGGTTTCAACAGGTTGTCGAGGTGAGTCTTTGCTACATCACAGGTAGTTGATCAATGATGCAGGTAGATTTAGGATTCTCACAAACACGGAAAACGGAGACGATCCCACGATTTTGCACGCAGTGAGCACGCAGACCGAAAAAACCTTCCCACCTATTGCCTATGATGCAAAATATAAAATACCATGAAGTTAATTTTTCAAAAAATCATCATTTATGCTAAATTATGCTAATTTATGCATGATGATGCATAAAATCAGACTATTTGGTATAAAGCACAAAAAAAGCTCAAAACAGGCACATTTTTTGTGTAAATATTCTTTTTAGTGTCCTTAGCAAATGTAATTTTAAAAAAGTGTGATTTCAGAAACAATTCTTAAGTATTTTATTGTTTTTTGAATGTACAGTATTTCTTTGTTTTTTCAACTTTATGTTTTTCATTGTTTTTTCGATGAAATTTGTCTGTGATGTCGCTGCGAACAAGAAAATACGTTATTCATTGATTTTAATCAATAAAACACCAAAATAATCATGCTTTTATGAAATTTGAAAGTAAGCACAGTTTACATTGAAATTGTACACGAATTAACGTTTTTAAGCAATTTTTGGTCTGACATGCATGTAGATATCTATGCGTAACTCTGGAACTGCGCGCCTGGGCGTCGCAAATTTGGTGTCAAAAGATAACGGAGACTCGAAAGAAAAAAATCATGAAACGTCACGGCGATAGCTTTTTGCGATTGCGGAACGTCGAGGGGGGGGGGGGGCCCGAGAGGCACCCCCGGGCTAGTTAGGGTTAAGCCCCTTACAGGAATTAGCGCCTTGACTATATGCTCACGCATGACACTTGTAATCAAATTGTGTTTGATATTATTAATTGACTACCGGTATTTAATATTATAGTTTACAAGGATAGACAAGGATCCATGAAAATTTCTTTGAGTGTAGTGAAGGAGAGTCATTTTTAGAGCAGGATGGAATCATACTATCAGACCCTCTCGAACAATTGGTCAAGAACACCTTTCTAGCTGCCAAGGTGATTTGGAAGCAGAATAAACAATATTCTCCAAAACAGACTTTTCTGACCTGGGAAAAGACTGTTGTACTTCAACAAACTGTAGGGGAATAAAAGAAAGGAAAACTACATCCATGTAAACATTCATAGTCTAAAACGGAGCATTTTTTGAACCATTATTTCATTTTATTTTGATTATGCATTAGTTTTGATTAAAATAAAAGTTGTTTATTTGTGCACAGTTATGCTCAGTGATTGCTACGTAGTATGTGAATAAAAAGTGTAATGTCTGTAACATTTGTTTAAAATTACATTTTGAGTAATTAAAAGTTTGAATATCACAATAGAAAGTTAAAAGGCTGATCTATATGTTATTTATAGATCACAAACTGTATTGCAGGCAATAAGTTGCTTAAATTCCAATATGATAGAAAAGTCAACAAATTGTTAAAGTAGAACTCCATACTAAACAAATAGTTCTCAAATTGGCCTCAAATTGGCAACTCCTGAAATATACAATCTCATGAAAGTGCTATGGCAACATTGTCAAATGTGTATGAATTACCATCCAAAAGAAAAGGATAAAAAATATTAATACTTGCATGTGACTCTTCCCACTTAATGAAAGTGGACAAATATGTAATATCCATAATGCTTAGAATGTAATGTCTGTGATGCCACAATTATAGCTCTAGGAGGTACATGTGCCATCTATTTCAATAAATTTGATTTTATTTTCTTTAAATATTTCTTTACCTTTCAATTTATTCCTACATTGGTCTAATCATGTGTTTAAAGTCACAGACTTTTCAATGATTGTATAGACATGCAAAAACTCATGTCCAAAAAATGTAATGTGCGTAACGGCCAACATTTTATGCAGTAAGTGCCATATAATGTGGTGAAATGGATTTAAATTTTCACTGTTTTTCGTTTAGCCTCATATGTGAATGATTCCATTGTATGAGTTCAGAATGAAAACATTTTTTATCTTAATGACCTTTTGAAGTTGCAAATTTTGTCTGAAATTTAATGTCCGTAACGCTGGAACTGCCCATGTCTCTGTGGCGTAAAGATCTAGGAAACAGATGAAAGAAGGTCACAGTCATACACTTACTACTAAAGCGATTGTATAGTTTTGATTGAGACCTTATTTCAGGTTTCTAACATTTTTTGATGAGATAATGAGAAACCTCTCATGAAATATGAAAGAGCATGCAATTCTATGAGGAATTCAACATTTATTTGATGAAAATTGTTTTTGAAATGGCTGAGATATCCAAAACAACTAACTTTATTACGATCACTTTGTATTACTTTGTTTTTTGATGTTTCAGTCATTCCAAACCCAATTTTCATCAAATAAACTTTGAATTCCTCTTAAAATGGTATGCTCTGTACTATTTCATAAGTGCTTTCTTGGTACTCGCAAAAAGTTATAAGCGCAATTCTCATCTCCACCAATACTGTACCATCCCTTTAAAGATAAAAGACTTGAGGATGAAAACGGGACATGTTCAATAAAAGGTCAGACTATTGACTTGGTAATCTATAGTAATAAAGCCCTTAGCATTCAGAAATATCAAAGGTGTCACATTCAGTGGATATCAAATAATGACTTTTATCACATTGTGTATGGTTCTTCTCTTAAATTCTTGATCTTTCCTCACAAAAATCATCCTGTTCATTTCACTCTGCTCTCTTTTCCTTTTAAAGAAATGTTATGTCCTTCCTCTTCAACGTTTGTTCAATTTATGCTGCATCAGACCCATTCAATAGTCCCTCAGCATTATACTTAGATTTTGTATGAAACCATGAGACTTTTTAGCACGAAAATATACATTGTACATTGATATCAGGGACATTCCATTTTATTTCTGAGTGACAATTTAGTTCTCATAATGGAAAAAATTTGAAGCACCTTGCCACTTACCCAATCAGCGATCTTGTATAGCCCCGACTTCATCCACATAGGAAAGCAATACTTCTTAAATACAGGGAAATCGTTTTGTACATCCAGGATAAAGACAGGTGTCCAACTGTCTTGATTATCACAGCTGATTGCTTCCCCACACTGTCAGTCTTCTCGACGTGTAGTGAAAGCTCCCAACGAGCTTTCTAAAAACTGTGGATTACTGAGCTTTCCACCTGAAAACAATGAGCATACAGTTCATTTTAATGAAATTAATTTATCCATTTCAATTTATACAGATCATCACAAAAACTGAAAAATTTGAAGTCAATGAAGAAATGGTCAATGCTTTCCTCAAGCCGGAATTCATCACCATCGCCGACGCCAAAGGGAGGAGAAGTGACAGCCTATCGAGATTCTCCCTTCAGGGAAAAATTACACAGGTACATTGCACCAACCCCCCCCCCCCCCCAACAAAAAAACAAGGAAAAGTGTTCATTCATTCAGTCAATAGTAACAAAAATCCTTTAAAAATATACATTGTACACAGTGGCCAAAATTCACAAAGGTGATACAATTCAAATTATGGTTTAAATCATGTAGACAAATTGTAACAAAACGAGTTGAATGAAGAAGCAATCACTCCAATTAAAGGACAAGTTCACCTTCATAAACATAAGGGTTGAGAGAATGCAGCAATATAAGTAGAACACAGTGAAAGTTTGAGGAAAATTGGACAATCGATGAAAAAGTTATGAATTTTTAAAATTTTTGTGTTGGAACCGCTGGATGAGGAGACTACTACAGCTTGTGAGTCATATGCGTCAAACAGTATAAAGAAAATGTAAAGAAAATTCAACATAGTTTCACTTTTTTCACATAATAAAAGACCACTTGACTTGCCTCTTTCTAAAGGTAGGGGGAATAATATTACCAATAACATATGTCGGTAATGAGTCAAGGGAATGTGTGCTTTTTTTCAAAAGATGAAATTTTGTGAAATTATCTTTAAATTTTCCTTACATTGTTGTACGCATGTGACATCTAAGTTATTCATACACTGCAGTAGTCTTCTCATCAAGCGGTTACTGCACAAAAACTTCAAAAATTCATAACTTTTGAACGGACTGTCCAATTTTCCTCAAACTTTCAATGATATATTCTACTAATATTGCTACATTCCCTCAATCCTTATGTTTATGAAGGTGAACTTGTCATTTAAGAATTGCTATAAACTCTCTACACACAATTATATAAACATACAGATAACAAGCATAGATGTTTTAAGCCAAGGAAATAAGCACTCTTTCACAATTTTTTTTTCCAAAATCCTGTTAATATTTGTCCTTTTATAATTTTAGGTATATGACTTCATTTTATATTATTTATATTTGTTTTCTCATCTACAAATGTACATGTACCAGTGACTGTGTACAACTTTGGAATTTGATAACTTTGAACAATGCTGTCCCATTTTCTGACAATTCTCTCATCTATTATACTAAAGTTTTTTGTAAATTTACTGGATTCACATGTACAATACACATGTATGAAAGACCATTGATCCTTTAACCACCACAAAGCTTGCCAATCATAATAGCACCTACAGTACATTGTACTTGAATTCCTGCCAACTGAACTCAATAGGAAATACCAAGTTTTGTGAATACTATACTTCATTACCATCAATGTGCTATGTATGTAAATTCTGATTTATAAAAATGATCTAAATTATTCATTGTATATTACAAAGCACAAATTTGTATGAAAAGAAGTCCCCTTTATTCTGACATGTAATTTCACTGAATTATTTGTCATACAGATGAATGACTGCGTTCAAACGGACCGCTACACAAGACGACGACTTGAACTTTCAAATGTGAATGACAGCGTGAATGTTGTTCTCTGGAATGACGCTGCCATCCAATCTGAAAAAGCAGCAATTGGATCGTCGATTAAGATCACATGCCTCACAAAAGCGAACAACCAAATCAACTCGACGTCGTTGACTGTTGTTGAAGTATGTGCTAAAGAAAATCTATTAAAAGATTTTATAACATTATACAGAAATTATAGTATTGGTGAATATTAAAAAAAAAAAAAGGTTTTAATAGAGGTGGACTATAGAGGGTCAGTCTTTGGTCACATTTTCAGAACATGCTCATCACACCTTAGTTTGAAAATTCAACCCTAAATATGGGAAAAAGATTAGTATCATGTATATAGAAGATCTAGTTTTACACTAAAATTATCATTATCGTCAGTGTGTGGCACCCTCAATACTCGTTAGTCACACGTAGATTGCTGGCGCTAAGATCGAATGAACATCATGGAGGTCACTAGGAGCACTACCTTCTATTGTCAAGCAGTGAAAAGTGTCTTGCCTCCCGTCGATCATGATAGTGTCAGAAGGAAAACTTTGAAGGCGTTTTTCTAGAAATTCTGATTTCCTCAACCACTGGACATCCACTTATAAAGTCAGTGATATCTCCGCAACCAAGTACTTTTATGAGTTGCGTTATACATGTATATGATATTAAAGTAGAAGAGTAAGGGAGTTATGTCATGCTAATTTCAGAAAATTGTCCTCCCCGAATGCCAGATCCTTTTGTTGTAGCGTGTCACAATTTTGCAAACATTTTTTACTCATGTCAATAATTACAAATTGTATGACTGTCAACCTACTTAAATCAATATATCAATATTGAAAAATGTCATTTTCATGTTTTATTCCAGACTACATCAGCTCCATCAACAGAAATGAGAGGAGTAATAATCGGCCTGGACGATGACGATGGGTAAGAAGAAATGTCTACAGTCTTAGATCAATATTATTTACAATAAAAACCAAGTAACCCTTTACATCACATCATGAAAAAAAAATGTAAAAGAAAATTCTTTCTCATACCTAACTAAATAAATTTGAGCAACTCCATACGTACAAAAGAAGCATAGTACAGCATTGATTTGTGCATGACGTCTTAATTCCGCACACTTGGCACAGTTATCTTTAAGGGACATTCCAGACAATTTTCATAATTTCATATCATGTAGTACATACATTGACTACTCCATGTATAGATTTGTGAAATTTATTGTGGTTCTTGAGCAGAGAAACAATACTTTAAAAAACCTTAAACAAATTACACTGAACAAGGATGATGACATAGGAGGTTCACATATTTCAGAAATGTAGTCAGTGTAATTCCATTACAATATCACTTGCTTGCGAGTTCACATGTGAATAATCTATGCATGCCTTCTTCTTTTGTTCTGCTTCCTTGAGCCCCAACTCATGCATTCTTATGGTGACTCTGCCATGTCATCATCCTTGTTCATTGCAATTTGTTCTAAATTTTGAAAATATTCTTATTCTTCATCCCAATTATCACAAATTCTTAAAATCTGTCCTCAGTATTACTAATTTATAGTTGTTCAAATGTAAAAATCTGTAAATCATCCGGAGGTCTCCTTCAATTGCCAATTATCTAATAAATGAACTAATTTTCATGACAACTACACCAGGTGCCCCATTGCAAGAAAGTTGCAATCAATTGCAAATAATTGGTAATTTTGAAACAACCATTCTGATTGGCTCAGGGTCTGCCCTATTAAGAAGACATGCATGCAACAATGATTTTGATTGGCCAGTGACAATCAGTTGCAAGTTGCGTTTAAACACAAAGTTTCTAGCAACGGGGCCAGTTATTAATATCTACACATGCATTCATTTTTCTGTCTTTCACCATTTTAACATATTAAATGTGAAGAAGTAATGACACCTTTATATTTCTATTTTTTCTTCCAGTTACCCAATACACGCGATCCTTGAGAGCGGAGCAATGCTCGAGATACCTGAAAACATCCACTTTGATGCAAACATCCCACTACCTGCAAAGATTTTGTACAAAGTTACAGAAGATAACATTGCTCTGAGTATTGTCATCGAATAGATTTTTTTTTTCCATCTGTAATTACTGATGGTCAATTCCACAGAAAAGTTGCATTTTATGACAATCAAACTATTGAGTATAGATGATTATTGAAGCTTAATTAGATGATCTGACAACATCATTCCCTATCTAAGCAATTCCTGTTCTTTGTTGATAACCTTTAACTTACCCGATACATTGAGATTGCCAATAGTAAAAAAAAAAAATAATAATAACCTTTGAGCAGTTATGGCCCGTTTCACGGTTAGGCGCCACTTTTCATTTTTTTTCAGTTTTCAGTCTACTACACAGAACAAGAGTAGATTCATGAAATGTTTTGATATGCATTAGACCCCCATGGGGTCTACCTCCCATAGCATAACGAAAATGCAACTCCAAAGCATTTGATCACAGTGAGGCAAGATGTGCCCAAATCGGACCCACGGTGTGTCAACCTGGCAAACATCCCTTTTTTGCAAACTTTGCCATTCTGTATCATATCTAGCTATGAGTTAAGTGAACATATCTATGTTAAGTGTATGAGTAGCCATAATGAATAATATCAGAGTTAAAAAGTTTGAACTCCTTTTTGTTACATTTTTTCCACCCCAAAATTCTCTTGGTGGATGTGACATTGTCCGTTCACATTTAATCATCTGCTTATATGGGTTGTGTAAGTAAGAAAACACAGGCAAGTCTCAGGAAAATAATGTAAAAGTAAAGTATAGCTTTGTATGAGTGACTGTAGAAAGTTTGTTTGTGCTTCAGTTCCATCTGATGAAATGACAGTAATTTGAAAACAAAATTTAAATGTCCGTTCACATTTTTGTCACATCCACCAAGATTTTATAAATCTATAACTTTTTAATGGTTTAGATTATTTCTAAAATTTTTGCATAAATCAATGATACACAGTTGGGTGGCTATCCCTCTGAAACAATTTAGGATTTGAAATTCAAATGCTTTTTTTATTTCACAAAACATGGTGTCCATTCACACATGTCACATCCACCAGCCTTTCTTGTCAGAAACACATTTTGGTGTGCATCTCAGTAAATACTGGTCCAATTAACTTTAAATCTCAACACATTTTAGACTCTTTGGTAACCTTATAAATGCCACTGATTTTGAGATTACTATGAAACTAAAAATTTGAAAAACTTAAAAAATATGTGAAATGCCCTGGTGGATGTGACATTTTAAGATGTGAACGGACATTTCCGTGAATATCGCGTAAAATCTAGGGACAACTTATTTTTGGGGGGACAAAATATGTTTAGATTTAAAAAACATGTCTTTCCCAAGATATCTAGATATCAGACACCCACTTTTATACCACATTCACTATAATTTTACATTAGAATACTTGTTCACAGTGAGGATGTAGTACAATTTTGTCACTGTGACTGTGAAAACTGATGTTCTACATATTCTAATCAATTTTCCAGATAATTAATCTCAAAAAGGCAAAAGAATATAAATGTTATTTAATTACATTGATTAGACCTCTCCTGTATACTGTATTTAATAAGTTTAAAAATGATTGAATATGTGGTGGATGTGACATTTTGGGGTGTGAACGGACACACAGTATATCTCCCCAACGCACAGCATTTTTCAGCATTAGTTCCCAATGCTTCACACAGCATCAAGACTTGAACACAGTGTGAAATGATCCACAACGATTGGAATGGTTAACTTAGATTGAGGGGTGAAAAAAAGTTAAATTGATTTATATAACTTTACTGCAACTGATTGAAAATTGCCCTTCAACATAAGTAAGCACTGGTTATGCAGTGTTCTAGTAGTAGCCATGACAAAAAATAATGGGCATTCAACTTGGGTCAGATTTAAACCAGCTATCTCCTGATGTTAAGTTTCCAGTGAAGGTTCAGTGAAGGTGATTCACAGAGATAATGGTATGGGTCCATCTCACTGAAGGGGTCCATTTAACCCCACTTTGCAATGCATTTTTAGAAAGAAAGGAATTCTTGCATAGTTATTCAGTGTTTTAGGAGTACATGTATAACCAAATGTGTGATGAAAAAAGCATGGCCATATGATACTCAAGCTGGATTTAAATCGACCATCTCCTGATTACCAGACTGGCGTCATATCCACTAGACTACCAAGCTTCCGCTACAGAGCCGTGCTAGTTCTACAATGTACATGTATGTGATCCTGTGCAGTAGATACTGTGTATTTACCTGGTATTCAAATAAATGAATTCTTACATCAAGTTGTGTGGAGCTGATTGACAAATTGCCCCTTCTCGATGTACAGTAAGCACCAATTATTCAGTGTTTATAATTGTAGTCCTAATAAAAAATCATGGGCATACAACTCTGGAACCAACAAGCTCCTGCTCATTAGGCAGGCATTGTAATTCATATCCACTAAACTGCCTCAACCCCACCAGCCAACCAGTGCTCCTTCCATTCTTTTTAGCAGAGGGTAAGTCAATATTTATGCAAATAAATAAACCCTTGTATCAAGTTGTTTTTATTGCAACTGACTGACAAATTGCCTGTTGTTGACAAAAAATAGCATTATTCAGCATTAGCCATGATTAAAACAAAAAATACACTTGCTGTATGTGCTTCACAAGATTACATGTTATAGCCAGCTATCAAAAGCTCATTAGGGTTGTTCATTATTCCCAATGTTTGTTATTCTGAAACACACAAATTCCCTTAACTTACAGGTTTGTTCAGCAAAAAAATGAGAGAGGTTTTGTTTTTCTGAGGCTTTGTAAATCCAAGAATTAAATAAAGGTCATTATTCCAAAGGTTCATAAATCCAAATATGAAATAAGGCATGTTATTCTGAAGGTTTGTTCATCTGAAGGTGTAACAAGTTTTGCTAACCCTAAATTATTATTTTTTAATCTGAATACATAATGATACTCATAAAGCAAAAAAGGAAATAAAGTTTGTTATTTCCAAAAAAAAAATGAATGGTCTTCAATTGACAAAGAATGGCTTATCCTGGTGATGATGTAGGAGAGGTGGAAGGGTGGTATATGGATGAGGAGGAGAAAATTCTTCTTTTTACAGAACACAAACTATAGAAATAAAGATTTCATTTTGTCAATATGTAGGGCCTATGTATACCCTGTGAATTAACATACGAACAGTGGTGCTTCAATATCACCAAACTATGGCAAATTAGAAATGTGATTTTTAACTGACATGATAAAGTTTAAGTAATGGGTGGAATCCTGGTAGGTGACATACAGTGTATGCGAGAGTTATTGTAGCTTTTGCCTGTGCTATAGATTTACAATGCATAATGCACACAGGGTCATGACCACATAATCTGCATTTTTTGTTATTATTATTGAGGATTGGTCTTTATACCAGGTTTTCACTTTTAAAGTTTGTCATAGGCAGAAACTATAGGTAGGACAGGTTAAGGTATTAGATTAAGACTCACATTACTTGTACCTTTTCTTTTCGATACCCTGGGAAAACACTTGCAACGTAACTGCACATTGGGGATTTTCATCACAATAAAAATCTCACATTCACCGCGTTGGATATCATTTACTGTGAGAAAAATTGAGTGCATAATTGCTCTATCAGAAACATTATGTATCAGAAACATTATGTATAATCAGAAACATTATGTATGACTTCATTGGTTAAAGAGTAAGGATGTCATTACTGTGTTGATGAATTTATTGTTTTATTCATATGCAGTTCACATAGATTGACGGTAAAAAAATGTCTGTTCACATTTGATTTTGTCACATCTGCACCAAGGAGTTTCAGGCATTCATACATTGAAACTTGAGAATACAACTGTATGTGGACCCTTGTGTGCAGTGATTTGCATTCTAAAATGTGGTTTTTCTATGTGGTTCTTCCAAGTAGGATTACTGTTACCAGTTTATGATAAAGAAAGATTAAAATTCGGAATTCTGTTCACAATTTTGGCATCACATCCCCTGTGTTGGATCCAATTTACTCTAAGAAAATTAAGTGAACTGTACAATTAACAGTGTACATGTATGTCTGCAAAAAGACCTAAAAATACTTTGGTCATTCAGTGCATGTGAGCCAATAGAAATGTTAGTAATGATTTCAACTATTACTATTAAGTATAAATTGAAGAAGAGTAAAAATGTCTGTTCACATCTCCAATCCGTCACATCCACCACTTATAAGGAATTTCAGGCATTCATAACTTTTACAGGACATGGAACCTTGTCAGCAGTGACTTGTACTTTGAATACAGCATTCTTGATGGTACTGCATGCATTATAATCATTGGTTGCAATGCAAGGTGTGCAGGAAAAAAAAATAAGGAAATTGGTGTTCCGTTCACATGTCACATCCACCGTGTTGGATATTACTGATATCATTTATGCTGACAAAAAAAAAAAGCTTTCTTGTGAAACATAATTTGTTTCTTACTGTAAACTGACTTGTGCTGACTGTTCATTGGGTAATAACTTGGCTTATTTCTTTTGTTTATTGCTCAAGGTGTAAAATGTCCGTTCACATCTGTTTTTGTCACATCCACCACATCCTCCAGCTGAAATTTTAAATGTAAAAGTTGGACACTCACAATGTTAATATTAGGTGTGTGTATGTCCCCCAACATAAGCATTATCTCCATGAAATATTACACATCCTGAATGAGGAAGTGTAAAACAAGAGAAACTTTTTGAAGTAATTTACTCTATTTCACACCATATTTTTCCTTCAAAGCGGTACAATTTTCCAATAAATCCAAATAAGAACACAAAATCTGGCACGAAGTTTGCTTAAATATCACTTAATCATGTTACAGTATCAAATTACCTGTTGGACACATAGTGTGTCAGCTCTGTCCATGGTATCATAGTGTTATCTTTCAGCAAAATTACCTTCATCTCCTATAGAACCATTCATAATATCAGATATTGTAATAATAATTAAGCTCTGGCATTACATTTTCCATTAAATTCACATTCTAGGGAATAAAAAATCAAGACACTCCATCTCTTAAAGAGAACTTGAAATTTTGACCCCTAGGTTGACAAAAAGTGGCGCCTAACCATGAAACTGGCCTTATAATTACTGTCGTTATACACTGTAACTAACATTACGTACCAGTGATGTTTCAGTAACTGATGTTGCACATTTTGAACTCTTCATTTAGACTCGCCAGTATGACAAGCATCCTTATTTCTGGTGTTGAAAGAAAGAAATGCAGACATGAGGCACTAAAAAAAACCAACTTACATCATACAACTCACTTTCTTTGAATAAAGTTAAAGTTAAAAATTCCCTGTTTTTGGTAACTGACATTACATCCATCATTTTCAAGACTAATTAACAGTTTTTATCAATTTCTTTAAAGCAACCACCTTTTATTCTTTTTCTATCATGTGGTAAAAGAATTATCTTGTACAGATATAACTGCATCACCCTCTAACAGTTAAACAGAAAAGAGTGTTCAAGTAGACTACTAGTAAAGTGAACATACAGAGATAGAATGTGACACAACTCTCTTTCTTACAATTGAGATATAACCATATTTCACCAGCTACAACGATACTGATTTTCAAAATCAAAATGATCAATTTTATTGAAAAACATAATAATTCTTAAAACTTCAACTCATGTATTGTCTGAAAATGTATGGTGTTTGAAAGAAATATCATTTTGAATTTTCAACATCTGTGTCCTACATAATAGGCTTACCGTGGAATTTCCCGAGGTGTATTGAGAGTAATTGCCTTTCACTCAAATATGAAACAGAACTCAAGTGCTCATTACTTTAATTTCAATGGTAAAAAAGGGGAAGTTCACCTTCACAGACATGTGTGTTCAGTGATACAGCAATATCAATAAAACATATCAGTGAAAGTTTGGGGAAAATCAGACAATCCATTCTATATGCACTTTTGAAGTTTCTGCACACTGAAGGCTGGATGAGAAGACTACTATAGCTTGTGATGTCGCATCAGTATAACGATATAAAGAAAATTCAACGTATTTTCACTTTCCTCACTACATAAAAGGTCTTTTGACTTCCCTCTTTCACAGGGCAAGGAGAATAACTACCCTTAACATCGTGTCTGTGACAAATTGAGGAAATGTAAACTTTTTTCAAAAAGTTAAATTTTGTGAAATTCTCTTATTTTCTTTATATCGTTGTACGCATTATGACATCATACATTGTACATGTAGGTTGTAACAGTTAGTACAGTCTTCTCATCCAGCAGTAACCGCACAGATACTTTAAAAATTAATAGCTTTTGAAGACATTGTCCAATTTTCCCCAAACTTTCAGTGATTTGTTCTACCGATATTTTCACATTCACTCGGTCCACATGTATATGAAAGTGAACTTGTCCTTTAATTTTAATTTCAATAGAGGCATGTTTATGTTTCAAACTTAAACAATTGGGGATGAATCCAAAGTATACTCGAGCAAGCATCTATGGAGAATAACATATTTAATGAAGATCAAAATTTCATCAAAATGTGTGGTTTTTCACTGCAGGTTAGGTACCAATTTTCTGCACTAATGTTAGCTCACGTCTCCCCCCCCCCCCCATGTGACAGTGTAGGGTTGGACCTACTACTCATCGACCGCCTAATGTTTATTTGCTTGATAAGAATATCTAACACTAAAATTCACGTAAAAAACTTGACCTACATGATTAAGAAAATCCAGCTCTATCAAATGCCATTGTTCCCTTTTCGATTTGAAGTTTCAGTGCAAAAATATTGCCGACGAACTTGTATGGCCTTGTTTCAGCTGCCTGTGGTAAATCTCGTTATCAAGATCGACCGCTGTTTTTGCATTGACAATGCACGCAAACCAAGTTGTATTGAACACAGTGTTGTATGAAGCTTTTTAGAAGCCTTTTAAAAACTTCCATAGACCTAACATTGTGCTGTCGTTACGATTCGGGGAAAATATTCATTCGAAATTTAGTCCTTGAATAAAACCATTAATGAACAGTGAATTATCACGTCTTCCCACATCATCCTCATCTACATTCAAAGCCAATCCATTTTTATCTGCTTTGCGCGCAGAGAAGTACATACTAAGTGTTCAGAACGTGAATTATACGCAGTTGGTTTAAAACAAGGTGTAACGTTAGTAGGGCTAGCATACATACCATAGCATAGTTAGTGCAATGAATGGGAATAGTTTCAAGAATAACATTAAACTCCTTATGTTAGAGTCCTAAGTAGGTCTACTCTATATTCAAGAAGGAATGTATAATGTTAGCACAATTCTAGCTGCAGACCCACTAACTAAATTTAGTTAACCTTGAACCTTGAAGTTGAAGTAGTATTATATCCCTTGAATTTCAGCAATTCCTTGAAACTATCCCCGGATGGTATGTTAGAAGTGTCGTGCGTCAGTGAGAGGTGACATGGTGAACACCCCGGATGATTTGTCACTAATGACAGTAGGTCCTAATGAATGTAATGTACAATAAAAGTGACGGTGCATAGCTAGTGTAGTGCTAGTAAAAAAACAAAACAAAAACAAAACAAAAACATGCATCTTTTCTTGCAGCATGTGCAACCCTAACTGCGACCAGCAGCCCCAACGTACAACGTACAGTGTTGGGGCTGCGCCGTTTTGGCCTCGATATTTCAATGTTGTACCAAACGGGTGCCGTTCCGGCGCTGTATTTCCTTAATTTTTCAACAAAAACTACTGGGAATACTTACATGGGTGGACTAAACCTAAATGATTCACATCGGCGACTGTTTGATGCATTTCATTGCTTATGATGCAGAAAATGCTGTCTTATAAGGCAAATATCTTCAGCTCACCGATGCTCACTAAAACTCACAATCACTTGCACATGCGCACACAATGCATTCAGTGCAGTGCATTATGACAGCTGTATTACTCGCTACATGATGCATATTCACCGTGCGATGATGCATTATTCATATCCTTTTGCGTCCGTAACGTTGACGTCATTGTTTACGCATGCGTAGATGCGTACTGATGGATATACACGTTCAAAATAGCAGCAAAGCTCTCCACTAGGGCAGACCGCCTACTCCTAAAAAATGTGGAAAATTATGCAGTTTCCAGATAAATTGGTGAGAAGGACCAAGGCAGTGGGGTAGTGTATATTTCATTTTATATTGTCACTGTGTTTATGATGGACATTTAGCCATGGTTTATTTGTGAAGTTGCCGTATATGTGGCAATAGGGAGTTGTTCGTGATTCTCACTTGAACGAAACTGCGGGGTAGCCGCCAGGACCCCGCCGCAGGCGGCGGGTCTCCGGGGCTAGTGCAACCCCTGTGACCAAGTTAACGTTAAGTGTTAAAGTAAACGTTTAACGTTTCGACTTAACGTTTTACTAATGTAATACAACTTGTATTGTAACTGCGATTCGTTTTCACACGGGTTTTCATTGGCATTGACAATAAAAGTTAACTCTAACATTATTACGTGTTACGCGTTCGGTAAGAAATTCTATTGTAACGTTAACCCTTGTATAATAAATTTTACACTTTGTCACTGCACAGGCACATCTAACGGTTAAGATCTCTGTTGCAAGTCCGTTAAGACAAGTATAAGCTTGAAGTACATTTAGGCCTATTTCTTTTAACTTAACATTTCTTGCTCGGCACTCACCTTATACTAGATAGCAGCACACCAAAATATCCTCGAGGCTCTGCATACACCCATCATCCAGCACTAGTATCTAGTACAGTAGTAGTGTACTTGAGTCCAATAGATTTTTCTCCTATCACTGGTGAAAATCTCTTTGACTTGAGTACGGTGTACATACAGCATCATGCAGCATCGCCTTTATTTTTCTCTTCTAAAACCACGTGATAAAAAATAACGTTAGTGGGTCCGGGCGGATTTATACATGTTTCAACGCGACGCAGCGCACGACCGACGACTGCGAGTCTGAGGCCTCACCACTATTTAGGCTGCGTTCACGGTATTCGGTATTCGGTATTCGCTATTCACTAGGGAGCTTTAGATTTTGACGCGCGGACGTTTGAGCCGACGCTTGCGCTGGACGTTCTCCTCTCCCTGCGTCGTGTGGAAAAGTTGCTTTAGATTACGTTGGGACGCAACGTATAAAAAATAAAATCGCGCCCCCATGTGATCAGTGCATGAAGAAGCTCTCTACGTCGCAAACTGTGCGGACGTGAAAATAGCCCAGTACGCGTAGTGAAAAAATCAGGCGACGCAAGCTAAAAATAGATTGACTTTACGCGCGCTACTGCGCACGCTCAGAACATGTTTTTTTCCTTTGAACGTCCGCGCGTCTAAGATCTAAAGCTCCCTACTATTCGCTATTCGAGCACCGAATACAGTACACCATCACCCGCACCGTCAACACACCATCCCATTTAGTGAGGATTTCTTCCTCCTAACGTTACATCGCAGCAAATCTTGAATGCTTTGAAATACTTCGAGAATGTGATTTAGAGATAAGAAAAAACCACTGTAAATGTTGAATTCGTCTAATTGATGTTACATAATTATTGTTCAATACGCAAAATGTGAACCATTGTGAAAAAATAAGAATACTTCTAGCCCAAATCGTCTACAGTTATGGTTTGAGAAGATACTGACATCTACATATTTTTAAGCTTTACTGTCAAAAAAGTTTATATGGTACCTGGTATGATATTTTGTGATGTAACACCTACACCTTGGCTACAATTATGCATCAAAAGCGATATCTTCACAACAAATGTAAAAATTAGAATCCGTATATAATTAATGTTACATAATATTGTTAAATAGAAAAAAATGTGAACATAATAACAATGCTTCTAGACTAAACCGTTTATAAGTTATTGTTAATTGAAAAAAATACTGATTGCTGATGTATATATATACCTATATTTTAAGCTTTACTGTGAAAACTTTACATAGTACTTAGTACTTTATAAGTTGTTTTCTGATGTAACAGCTAGAATTATGCATCAAAAGCGATATCTTCATTTCATTCATTTCATTTCATTTCAGTCTTTATTGTCCATTTCATGGATATTTGTTTTGTTCACATGCTTCTTACAAAACAGACAAATATACAATACACAATAACATTGACAACATTCACAAGACATATCAAACATCATAAAGGCATCTTTTTGCCAACACTATAATACAGAAAAACAGTATATGTAATCACCAATTTTCAAACATTCAGCATATTTATATACCTTTATCTTTAACTGTAAATACAACAAAACTGATATGGGTGATTTATTTCCGTATATTTCTTACACAATATACAAAATCCTGCAAATTATTCATCCATAATCAAAGAATGAAATGAAATACACATACAAAAAAAAAAAAAAATTCTCACTCTAATCTAATTCAATCTCCTCTCCCTTCTCAACAAATTTCATTAATCATAATTTACATAAACATCATCAGCTACACTAATCCAAAACCTTCCGTACAACCTCCAGCTCAATCTATACATCCCTCCAAACTTTCCTAAACCATACCACATTTTCATTCAACCCAATCAATTAATCCAAAAATCCAATCATTATCATTTTTTTATCTACATATCCCCCCCCCAAAAAAAAAAAAAAAAAAAAATCCATTACCTTCTCACCAACCTCATCATTACAGTATATCAATTTAAACACTATCAATCAAATTAATCAATTCAATAAACATTATTATTATTATCATAATAATTATTTTACCTACATACTATACAAAATCTATACTTTCTTTCCAACCTTATTATAACATCATTACCATTTAAAACCCTGCTAATCAAATCAATCAATTCAGTAAATATCATCATATTCCTACATATATATGCATGTATACAATATATAATGTACAATACAATACATGCACATGAATAATTTTCCAATAAATGTTAGCTATTACGAAGAAAAAAAAAACAACCCACCGTATTCATCGAAATTACATAACATAACAAAATAATAAGACACATCTTTCATCATCATCAATAATCCATTAACTTTATATCTTGCAGAAACCCGGATGAAAACTGTGAGTACAGCGTAAGATGAAATTAGAACTGAACGTGCAACACTGTATTGAAGGGGGTTATTTATTTACATGTCTTGAGAATACCATAACGCAATGCATATAAAATATTCTACAGATCATTTAATAATCGGATGGAATAAGGCACAAAAGAATTCATATAACGGGATGTTCTTGCTCTGATTGATTTAAATCTCCTTCCACTCCTCAACATGCTGTATTGATCATTGAGTGGGTGGGTACAGTCGTCTGCGATGGAGCGGGCTTTACTCACAGCCCTTTCTTTACAAACGTTGTTTAGGTCAACTCTGATTTTGGTTATATTTCCTGCCTGTTTTACAGCTCTGTGCACTTTAACCAAATCCTTTTGTTTCGCATTGTTGAACCACACAGCACTATCATGAGTAATTATGCTCTGGATTACTGATGTGTAAAAAAGCCAGAGGATTTTTTCATTCACATTGAAGTGCTTCAGTTTACGTAGAAAGAACAGTCTCTGATTGCATTTCAGGGTCACAGCTTTTGTTTGATCTTCCCAGTTTAACTGATTATCAATTTCAGTGCCTAGATATCTATAGCTTTGAACAATTTCAATCGGATCCCCATCAAATACAATTGGCAATGTGTGAGGTTCAAAGTCTTTCTTCCTTCTGAAATCAAAGATCATTTCCTTCGTTTTCTTTGAGTTCACTACAAGATGGTTATCTTTGCACCAGTTATCGACAAAAGCAATATGTTCTCTATATGCATCTTCATTCTGTTTGATCAAGCCAACAATCACAGTATCATCAGCATATTTCAGGATGTGCACTGAGGGATCATTTGGGATACAGTCATTCGTATACAAAATGAATAAACTCGGTGACAATACACAACCCTGGGGAGCACCAGTGTTTGTTATGAGTTCATCAGACAGAGCATAGTTAATTTTCACTTTTTGCATTCTCTCATGAAGAAAATCATATATCCAGCCAATCAAACATGGTTTTACATTCAACTGTTTGAGTTTTTCAATCAGTTTATACAACTGCATCGTATTGAAAGCGGAGGAGAAGTCCACGTAAGCTGCCCTTGCATAACACCCCAAAGTGTCTGTATGTTGATACAGTGCATTTACCAAAGTGAGCACTGCGTCTGTGGCGGATCGCTTACATTGATATGCAAATTGGTATCTATCCATGTGTTCACGAAGAGGACCCATGAGATTGTGCAATACGATTCTCTCCAGACACTTCATAACAACAGATGTCAGCGCGATTGGCCGAAAGTCGTTATTGGCTGTCGGTCTTTTGTTCTTGGGTACTGGCGTAATGACGGACTCTTTCCAACACTTAGGCACGATCATCTCGTTGATAGACATCTGGAATATCATGTGAAACGGGATAGCAAGTTGTGACGCGCAGCTTTTCAGGACGCGCCCGCTGATACCATCCGGTCCGCTTGATTTCCTATGGTTGACCGCCATGAAGCGTGAGCGGACCTCATGCTCTGCAATGGTGATTGGGGGATCGTAGAAAGCACGAATATCCGCCATTTGTTCTTCAGTCAGGTGTTGAAAATTGTCGTCATCGAACCGATTAAAGAATGCGTTTAGATCTTGAAGCTTTGTTTGAAAAAAGAAATCACTCCTCCCATACATCATGCAATCAATTAATGCAAAGCGTTGTTGTATTAAATGTTATTGACACCATGTATACGTTCTGGTCTCCTGTATATTTTTGGCTTTCATTGTTGCTACCGATATAATTGGATTATTAAATCCAACTCTATGTTGTTACCGTACTTTTCATAAGGTATCCCAGGTTCGGCATCATTTCTGCATAGTTTTAAATGCCACCTAGTCAAAATGTTAACATACGTTCTCCATATGGCATAATTATGTGTATGTGTGTGTGTGTGTGTGTGTGTGTGTGTGTGTCTGTGTGTGTGTTACTTTGGGTATGTGTGTATTGTGCGTCTCTCTGCGTATATTGAATATAAAAGACAAATTTGTATAGCACAGCAGATACAAGTATACAGTATTGTATGTGTTAATTAATGGCAGTCATTAGATGACTGGCGGGGGAGGGAACATACCGATGTTCCACCCGTAGGGTTTGAAATGCTATAGAGGGAAGTAATAAGTCCCGAAAGGAAGTCGAGTTAAGAGTCTTTATAACAGCCTCCCTATATAGCATTTCAAACCCTGACGGTGGAATGTATTGGTACATGGGTTCCCGACAACAAAAGTCATCATCTCTGGATCCCGTCATTATGCGTTATTCATATATAGTCCAACAGCCGAGGGGGCTAAGTACTTTTTCTCTGATACAGTTTTTTTTTTCTTTGTTGATTATTCATGTTTGGGCCATGGGGTCTCTACAATGATATTCAGGTGGTGTGCAGTGAAGCTCTCAACCTTGGGCAATTTTAAAGATAATAATATCATATTATAATATAAAGTTTTGGTACATAAAGTACGTCAAAAGTTTCCTTGAATTTCCTTGTCTTAGTTTGTGTTTCAGGTTAAAATACCTTTCATATAACTATTAAACATTGTGAGACTTACTCGCCCCCAAAGTGCTTTCATGTCTTACACGCAATTAACTGCGACCAGCAGCCCCATACGCATAGCGTAATGGGGCTTCGTATCGTATCGTAGCATTCACGATCATGACAAATTTAGTATCATGGGTAAATATCAACTTAAAATCTACAAATTTCTTCAATATGAAGACTTATAAATTAAGATGAAGTATTGACAACAGACTTCGGGCAACGTTTGGTACTGCCAATAGTCCCTTTCTGTTCGAATTGATGACTGAATGTGATGCGGTCGAGAGGACCTTGGGAGAGCTACATACACTGAATAGGGCTCACACCCGTAAATACAAGGGAATGCCCCAGGCCCCTTCACAAATTCGCGGTACCAAAGATACCAAAATAAATGAAGAAAAAAATTGATTAAAAATCAATGATGTAGTTTGGCAAAAAACTGAATAGCTGTAGATATTGAGTATGAATTCCTTTACAAATTGCATTTTGGTTGGAAGGTGAAAGCTTTTCTGATGGAATTTGAGGGGACTATATTTCATTGGGTACGTGTACGGAAAATGGGTGATTTTTTGAGTGATAGGTTGTTAATGTTTGAGCCAATAACTAAGTTGTAGACAGATTTTATGTTGCTATAGAGGTATCTTGTGCCACATGAGTTGAAGGCATCACTGTTTAGTAGTAGTAATGAACTTTTTCATGTTGTAAATGGTATAAAGATATAAATTTCACATCCAATCTTCGGGACAGCCGTGTGGCTTTATAGTCGCTTATCGCGCTGCATGGTAATTATGCACTACCTTAGGACGAGATGTTCGAGACCCGCAGGACGCTATCATTTTCTCTCTCTCTCTCTTTCTTTGTTTTTCTTTTGGCAGTTCAGCTTTATTCCGATCGGCAATGTCATTTATCGTATTATCTTATCAAGTATACTACCCCACGACACACAGTCACTCAAGTTCCCCCTTTTTTTTTGTCGGAGGCTGGAGGTTGGATTTGCTTCATTTATTATACGTATTGTTTAAATTGCCCTTGGTACAGTGCCCCGCTTGCCACCTTTCCTTTTCTCTTTCCTTTTCTCTACGTTTGTTCCTGTTACACTGTCACAAGACAGGTCGGAAAATAACTTACATAACTCAACTGGAGCAGGAATGGCAACTGAATGAATTAACTCTAGGCCAGGTGTATGGCGTCTCGCTCATCTCTTTGAAATTCCAGGTTGTTATTGTTTGACCCAATAACGGAGTTGTAGACAGGTTTTATGTTGCCATAGAGGTATCTTGTGCCACATGAGTAGAAGGCATCACTGTTTAGTAGTAGTAATGAACTTTTTCATATAGCTGTTTCTCTATACGTAGCCGTAGGTGATGAATGTTGTTGGTATCTGAGCAGTGAAGAACAGAGCATCAGGCTAAAATCCCCCTTAGTTATACGCGCTAAGCGTTCAATTTGATATAATCTTTATTTATGTAGTCAGTCACTGCTAATGGAGTTACAGAATCATGTTATGACACGTTTCACTGAAAGTTTATAAAGCAAAGTTTATGGACAAGGCAAGCAATTGTACATGAATAATACCATTGATTTCAGAGGGAAATTATGCTATGCCTAAATGTAAGGGTATCATTGCTTTGGAATTGCTGAGTCAATATGCTTGGCACGAGGGCTTCCACTTCTAATAACTGAGTCCTATATCATTGATTTTAGATGCGAAATTATGGTATGCCTGTATGTAGGGGTGTCATTGATTAGGAATTAATGAGATGATGAAGCACTCCTTCCACTTCTAATTGTCCCCTTTCAATGTGTGTCTATCACGTGCGATCGTCAAATAAATTATCATTAACGTATTAGCTTACGTTCACTACTCTTGGTTGGAGGAGACCTAAAGTTACATGGTTAAAGACGCCGTCTCTTTCGGAGGAGCCGTACGTTTTGGCACGTGAAATTTTAGAATAACCTTATAGGATGATAAGCAAGAATAGTTGAAGAGTTTGTTTGCAAAAACCGATAAGACCATATTTGCCAAATGGAGATATTTGCGATTAAAGGTAAAGAAAAATAAGGAGGATAATAAAGTTTTTACTTCTTCCGACCATTACTTCAAAAATGTACCTTTACTATGTAGTGACCAATATATCATTTAAAAGGTATTATTTTGTACTCTATAACAGAGACCGTACTTCAAAGTCGTCAAAAATGGACTTATCGGGTTTTTGGGGAACAAACTCTTCAGTTTTTCTTTTGCCCTTTTTTCTTCAATAGTATTGAGGTAATGCCATTTGATATTCGTCCAGGTATAAATCACATTCTCATGTATACAGACACACTTGCTCTATATGCCTTTGTTTTGTATGGGAGGCTTCATTGCTTGTACTGCTGGTAAATCTCACAGGCTTGTATATAGCTGTAAGAGCTCTCTGAACTGACCAATTATGGTAACAAGATTAGAGGGAATCATATTGGTTATGTGCATAAGTGTCAAAGGTGATGTTTTAAAAGGCCAATGTTAATACCAAGATAATTATTAAAACACTCGTCATTAGGTGATACGCTATCAGCGTATCACCTATTGTGATTGTCAAAATCTCTCTTTATTTTTTTTTATTCTTCTTTCTTTCTGGACAATTTTGTGTCGTCAATATCTCAAGAATGACATTACGAAATAACATGACATTTTCAGTCGACATGTCTCATGACAAAATCTAGCCACAATAAGGTTTTCATGACAGTAACATATCTATGACGTCATCTAGGCGCCATTTTGTGATTTTCGGACCATGTTACATGATCGATCATAACTTCATAACTAAAGGTCATTTCTGTATCATTTTTTGTGGACATAAAGTTCAGGTCACGCTCTATCTTTCTTTCTCTGATGCTAATTACCTAGGACGTCATCTAGGACGCGTAAGCGCGCGTTAAACATTTAAAAGGCTCAAAACAACTTTCCAATGGGAAATCTCGAAGTTTCAGACAATTTTTAGCGTTTCAAACAATGTTGCGCGTGCGCGTCCGTCCGCGCATTTTCGCGCGCATAGGGCGTCAGTAACATGAAAATGCACTTTTTTTGACTGATTTGGATTCCTGATACTTTGAGTAACAATATACATTAATTTCTGATCGATTCTGACAAATAACAAAGCAATGCACTGGCGTCAAAGTTGAAATTTCGCGTGCGCATCTATGTGCAAATATAGTGAAAAAACATGTCTTTGTTTATTTCGCCATAGCTCTTTAAAACGCGGGGTGACCCTATGTTTTTCTTGCATATTACAAAAGCATATAAATTGAACATAACGTTTTAAGAATCATTATTTCCATAAATACATTATGACGTCATCATATCGTCATCTGAAATCAAAAAAGTGGAATTAATTTTTTTGAGGTACTGTTTCTGACATTCATTTGCTCGTATCTCTGTTGTTTAAGCTCAATATTATCCCAAATTCAGATATGTTGTACTTTGAACATTTGCCTTTTAAGGCCATGTCATGCTTTTGATATTGGATGACGTCATCATACCTTAAATTGTGATTAAAGGTAACGATACAAAATCGGACAAGTTTACGTGTATTGTCTATGGGAGGTGATTTTTTTTAAAAGCATGCATTGACTTAACAACGTTTAAGTACCTTTATCTCAGCTGATTTTGCTTCATTTCCTCTGAAACTTTAGTATGTTGTAGCTGAGACAATAAGCTGCAGTAATCATGCATTTTATTCTTTGAAATCTCCTCATCTGATTGACAATTTTGCAGTTTAAAACTGAAAATGAAAATGGAATGTGGACAAAACGATTCCTCATGTATCTTTCACATACATAAGTTTACGTTCCCCATATTTTCTCGTCGAGACGTATGGCCGAGTGGTTAAAGGCGCCGTCTCAGAGACGTGAGGTTGCGGGTTCGAACCCCACAAGATCACGAAACAATTTTTTTTTATTTTACTTTTTTTTCTTCAATTTGTATTATATATTCGTCCATGTAGAAATCACGTTCGTATATAAACGCACCTATACACACACACACAGACACACACACACGCCATATCCCTCTTTTTTGTGTGTTGGAGACCACATTGCTTCGACTGCAGCAACATTTTGCAGGTTGACTTTGTCAAACCGATCATAGTATGTAATGACGACGACTGAGGTGTTGTACTTTGAACAATTGTCTTTCAAGACGATGTCATTGTTTTGTAATTTGATGACGTCATTACACTGAAAATTGTGATTAAAGGCAAGGTATCAAACCCAGCCGATTATAGGTTTTATGTCTGCGGGACGTATTTTTCCCAAGTTGCCAGAAATGGCATAGCGACCTCAGTCGTTACAAGGCCGCTTTTCCGTCTAGCAATGCAATAGATGTTCACACGGCCACGTTAGTTGAGTGGGCATTGACTTTCCCCCTGTTATATCTATACATTGTTTTTTTTTTTTGTCTTACCATTTCCGTGGATGACCCGTGGCCGAGTGGTTATAGAAACGGTTTTGCATGCACGCTCAATATAACTTCAAGGTGCCTATATCACATTCCTTTCTTTGTCGATCACAGATGACTGTCATCTGATGACCACAAGCGTATCACCTAACTCGTCCTCAATGTGACGAGTTTTCATGTCTCGTGTTTAATTTGTTCGTGTCGAGGATCACATGAGTAAAACGCCAATGTTAATACCAAGATGATTATTAAAACACTCGTCATGTTTAATTTGTTCGTGTCGAGGATCACTGGGTGAATACACTGTAGCCCTATGTACTCAAAAGCCTGTAAATCGACTTAGTCGCACACGCACAGAATTTCCACTTAGTTTGTGCGACAGAAAAAAAAATGATCTGAGTAATGTAGGTCCAAAAAAAGTTCAACTAAATATCTCAATATAACTTCAAGGTGCTATATCACATTCTCTTCTTTGTCGATCACAGATGACCGACATCTGATGACCCCAGCGTATCACCTAACTCGTCCTCACGGTGACGAGTTTCATATCTCGTTTCTTTTTATTCTTCTTTCTTTCTGGACAATTTTGTGTCATCAATATCTCAAGAATGACATTACGGAATAACATGACATTTTCAGGGAACATGTCTCATGACAAAATCTAGCCACAATAAGGTTTTCATGACAGTAACATATCTATGACGTCATCTAGGCGCCATTTTGTGATTTTCGGACCATGTTACATGATCGATCATAACTTCATAACTAAAGGTCATTTCTGTATCATTTTCAGTGGACATTAAGTTCAGGTCACGCTCTATCTTACATTTTAATGCTAATCACCTAGGACATCATTACGCGCGCGTACGCGCGCATCAAACTTTTAAAAGGCTCAAAACAACTTTCCAATGGGAAATCTCGAAGTTTCAGACAATTTTAAGCGTTCCGCGCGTAAGCGTCCGTCCGCGCATTTTCGCGCGCAGTGCGCGTAAGCAACAAGAAAATGCAATTGTTTTGACAGATTTGGATTCCTGATACATTAAGTAACAATATCCAATGATTTCCGATCAATTTTGACTTATAACAAAGGAATGCGCTGGCGTCAAAGTTGAAATTTCGTGTGCGCGTCTATGTGGAAATATAGCGAAAAACATGTCTTTGTTTATTTCGCCATAGCTCTTTAAAACGCGGGGTGACCCTATGTTTTTATTGCATATTACAAAAGCATATGAATTGGAAATAACATTTCAAGCATCAATATTTCCCGAAATACATTATGACGTCATCATATCATCATCTGAAATCAAAAAAGTGGAATTAATTTTTTTGAGGTACTGTTTCTGACATTCATTTGCTCGTATCTCTGTTGTTTAAGCTCAATATTATCCCAAATTCAGATATGTTTTACTTTGAACATTTGCCTTTCAGGTCCATGTCATGGTTTTGAAATTTGATGACATCATCATACCTTGAATTGTGATTAAAGGTAAAGACGCAAAATCGGACAAGTTTACGTGTATTGTCTATGGGAGGTGATTTTTTTTTAGACCATGCATTGACTTGACAACGTTTAAGCACCTTTATCTCAGCTGATTTTGCTCCATTTCCTCTCAAACTTAAGTATGATGTAGCTCAGACAATAAGCTGCAGTCATCATGCATTTTATATTTTAAAATCTGCTCATGAGGTCGACAATTTTGTAGTTAAAAACTGAAAATGAGAATGCAATCTGTACGGAACGATTGGCGATTGTTGTTTGCAACTGTATATTGGTCGAATCCACGCGGCCACTTGTGGGAAGTTGAATAGCGCCATCTCCGTCAACAGTCACGATGGTATAATTAAAAATTTAAGTTTCGCAAACGATCTTCAGGACAGCCGTGTGGCGTAATCGCTTAGCGCGCTGGGTGTTCATAACACCATACGGGAAGGCGAGATGTTCGACTCCCGCAGGACTTTTCCCTTTTTTTTTTCTTTTTTTTCTTTTCGGCTGATCAGCTTTACTCGATGTCATTTATCGTATTATTTTATCAAGTATACGTAAGCCGTGAACACGGCTGCTCTATTTCCCTTAATTGTTTTGTATCGGAGTTTGGAGATTGGGTTTGCTTCATTAATTTTGTCACACTTAATGTTGTAAATTGCCCCTTGTTACAGTGTCCCGCTTGCCACCTTTCGTTTGCTCTTTCCTTTTCTCTTCATTGGTTCTTGTTATATTGTAACAGGATAGGTAGGAACATGTACGTTTAGATAACTGGCAGGAATGGGAGCTGAATTGATTAACTCTAGTCCAGGTGTATGGCGCCTCGCTCATCTCTTTGAAATTCCAGGTTGTTATTGTTTGACCCAATAACGGAGTTGTAGACAGGTTTTATGTTTCTATAGAGGTATCTTGTGCCACATGAGTGGAAGGCATCACTGTTTAGTAGTAGTAATGAACTTTTTCATGTTGTAAATGATATTAAGTTATGAATTTCACATCCAATCTTCGGGACAGCCGTGTGGCTTTATAGTCGCTTAGCCCGCTGCATTGTCATTATGCACTACCTTAGGACGAGATGTTCGAGACCCGCAGGACGCTATTATTTTTTTTTCTCTCTCTCTTTCTTTGTTTTTCTTTTGGCAGTTCTGCTTTATTCCGATGTCATCGTATTATCTTATCAAGTATACTACCCCGCGAGACACAGTCACTCAAGTTCCATTTTATTTTGTCGAAGGCTGGAGGTTGTATTTGCTTCATTTATCATACGTAATGTTGTAAATTGCCCTTGGTATACAGTGCCCCGCTTGCCACCTTTCGTTTCTCTTTCCTTTTCTCTACGTTTGTTCCTGTTACACTGCACAAGACAGGTCGGAAAATAATTTACATAACTCAACTGGAGCAGGAATGGCAACTGAATGAATTAACTCTAGGCCAGGTGTATAACGGCGTCTCGCTCATCTCTTTGAAATTCCAGGTTGTTATTGTTTGACCCAATAACGGAATTGTAGACAGGTTTTATGTTGCTATAGAGGTATCTTGTGCCACATGAGTAGAAGGCATCACTGCTCAGTAGTAGTAATGAACTTTTTCATGTCCCTCCATGTCAATTATAGTGTTTTTAAAGGGGTTGTGCGTCTATCTGCCAAAGAAAAGGAAAACCTTATTTTCGCCATGGCTGTTTCTCTATACGTAGCCGTAGGTGGTGAGTGTTGTTGGTATCTGAGCAGTGAAGAACAGAGCATCAGGCTAAAATCCCCCTTAGTTATACGCGCTAAGCGTTCAATGTGATATATCTTTATTTATGTAGTCAATCACTGCTAATGTAGTTACAAAATTATGTTATGACACGTTTCACTGAAAGTTTATAAAGCAAAGTTTATGGACAAGGCAAGCAATTGTACATGAATAATACCATTGATTTCAGAGGGTAATTATGTTATACCTAAATGTAAGAGTATCACTGCTTTGGAATTGGTGAGACAATATGCTTGGCACGAGGGCTTCCACCTCTAATAACTGATCCCTTTGAAGATGTGTCGGTCAAGGGTGATCGTCATGATTCATCTTTCACATAGAAGCTTACGTTCCACACTCTTAGTTCGAGAAGACTTACCATCACACTTCAAATTGTGATTAAAGGTAAAGACGCAAAATCGGTCAAGTTTACGTGTTATGTCAATGGGAGGTGATTTTTTTTTTTAACCATGCATTGCCTTGACAACGTTTAAGCGCCTTTATCTCAGCTGATTTTGCTTTATTTCCTCTGAATCTGTAGTATGTTGTAGCTGAGACAATAAGCTGCAGAAATCATGCATTTTATTTTTGCAAATCTCATCAGGTTGATAATTTTGCAGTTTAAAACTGAAAATGAGAATGGAATGTGGACCAGACGATTACTGAATCATCTTTCACATACATAAGTTTACGTTCCTCATATTTTCTCGTCGAGACGTATGGCCGAGTGGTTAAAGGCGACGTCTCAGAGACGTGAGGTTGCGGGTTCGAACCCCACAAGAGCACGAAACAAAATACTTATTTTTTTTCTACTTTTTTTCTTCAATGGAGTACTACACCTTCACCTATGCAGAAATCACGTTCGCATGTAACCGCACCTATACGCACACACACACACACACAATATCCCTTTGTTTTGTGTTGGAGACCAAAGCGCTTCGACTGGAAATTTCGACTTGAAAATACAAATGTAAATGTGAAGGTGACCCTTAAAAGATCGTATCGCCATGTTTGATTTCTGTTTTTTTTTTAACAGTATAAAGACCTATTGGTAAATATTCATTTACATATCCTGTCTGATCGACTTACTTGCCCACGCCGACACACGCATGAAATATTCACATGGTTGCATGACAGAAACAATTTCATCTGAATTATGTGGGACTGTATAAAGAATAGGACTTCACGAATGTGTCTCATGTCCTCTATTTGTCTGTTTATGCTAAAAAAAAAACAACTGCTATAGCATCTAATACATTTTGCTTCACTTGTCACACAAAAGGTTATAAATTGCAGTTGTGCAGTATATTTTTGCCAGCTCTCGTCTTCTCTTCCCTTTTCGCTACGTTTGTTTTGTTATACTGAAGGTGGGGATTTATGCATTTATATAAATACTTCAACTTGAGTGGGAAAAATAACTGAATTGATTTACTCTAAGCCAGGTGTATACCGTCTCGCTCATCTCTGTGATATTTCATATTGTATTGTTTGACCCAGTAACGGAGTTGTAGACAGGCTTTATGTTCCTTTACAGGTATCTTGCGCCACATGAGTGGAATGCATATGCTGTTTAGTATTAGTGAAGAGTTCTTTCATGTCCCTCCGTGCCAATTACAGTGTGTTTAAAGGGGTTGTGTGTCGATCTGCCAAATAAAAGGCAAAACTGTTATTTAAGTAATGGCTGTTTCTCTATACGCAACCGTAGGTGATGAGTGTTGTTGCCATCTGAGCAGTGAAGAGCAGAGTATCAGGTTATAATCCCCTGAGTTATACGTGCTAAGCGTTCATTTTGATATATCTTTGTTTATCTAGTAGTCACTGCTAATGGAGTTACATAGTTACGTTATGACACGTTTCACTGAAAGTTTGTAAAGCAAAGTTTATGGACTATGCAAGCAATGGTAGGCCTACATGATTAATACCATTGATTTTAGAGCGAAATTATAGAATGCCTATATGTCATTGTCTCATTGCTTTGTTGAGACAATATGCTTGACACTCCTTCCACTTCTAACTGTTCCCTTTGAAGATGTGTCGGTCACGGGTGATCGTCATGATTCATCTTACGTTCCACACTCTTGGTTCGAAAGGACTTACCATTTAGTTACGTGGTTAGAAGCTATGTCTCTTTCTTTATTTTAGTTGAGGTAATGCCGCTTTCGTCTAGGTACAAATCATATTGTCATGTAAACAAACACACACTCTCTCTATTTGCCTCTGTTTTGTTTTTGGACGTTTCATTGCTTTTACTGCCGGAAAATTTCACAGGCTTGTAGCTGCAAGGGCTTTCTTTATTTTTCCTTTTTTTCTTAGGCAGTTCAGCTTCACTCCTATGTCATTTGTTTCACTATTTCCTCAAGTATACACATCCCCACGAACACAAACACGCATTTTCCCTTATTTTATATCGGAGGTTAGAGTGTTTCTGTTGCTCGTGGGAATTTTTGTTTATCGCCAAATTACAATTCATTTAGCTAAACATGGATACTCAACCAGCAGAGCCCTTAAAATAAGTCAGCAAGTAGTTACTAGTACAATATAGCACCATATTTCGACCGGGTATAAATCCCATTCTGTAAAGACACGCACTCGCTGTATTTTCCTTTGTTTTGGATTGAATGATTCATTGCTTAATTGCTGGAAAATTTTACAGGCTTGTAGCTTTAAGAGCTCTCCAAACTGATCATATTAATGACAAGATTCGATATAGCAGTTTTGGTTATGGAAATAAGGGCTAGAGTTCATATTTTTAAAAGACCACTATTAAAGTCAAGACGATCTTTAAAACAGTGTATTGACGTGTTTCAATTTGTTCGTGTTTATATTTGTTCGTCATCGTAGAGATACACTGTACTAAGAAAACCTGTTAATCTACTTGGGCCTACTTGCAAACGCAGACACACGTACAGGACTTTCCATGTGGTTTGCATTGTTACTAACAATATGATCTGAATAATAAAGGTCCCAAAAAAATCGACTTTGCTAAAATCAAATTGCAGAAATATAACTTAAAGTCGCTATATTTCATTGTTGCGTTGTCAATCACTGGTGACCGATATCTGATGACCCCAAGCGTATCACCTAACTCGTCTTTAAAGTGACGAGTTTCATGTCTCGTTTCTGTTGATTTCATTATTGACATATGTCACTGGGTGATGTCTTTTCCTCTGTGCCTCTCTCTTCTCTCCGTTCTTCAACCGTTTTTTTTTTAATGCTATTTTTCCATGCCTTCATCTGTTGTTCTTTGTTTTCTTGCATCGTTTGTGTCTTACATTCCGGCCTCCTTTCGATCACTCCCTCTCTCTCCCTCTCTCTCCTTTCTGTTTGTATAGCCTACTTTTACCACATATCTTTGTTCTGTTTCCTTTCTGTTCTTGTTTTCCTCTGTTGTTTCAATTAACTCTTTAAAGAAATCTCTTGTGTACATTTGTTCTATATCTCTTTCTGTCCCTTCATAATTACATCTCTTTCATTATCAGACTTTTCATTTATTTCACATCTTTTCCCCGTCTTCCCTGTCTCTCTGCTTTCTCTTCAAAACACTCGTGAATATGTCCTCCATCCAACTTTTCTCCCACAATCCATGGTTAGGAGCAACAATATTGCAGACGTCTCGGCCAAGGATGGAAGTCAGGTATGGTGGTTTCTTACTGTCAGTGTATAGGAATCTTTGATCTTTAAAGATACAATAGCACAGAGACATAAAGGCGGACATATTGAATGGATCTTTATGTTGCCCACCGAGGTACACGCGAAAACTACGACTGGCGAACGCCTGCTAGGATAGAATTGCCACTGAGCGAATGTTTACATTGAAGTTTATGTTCATCATTTAGTCGAGATTCTTCAGCTGTGTGTGTTCTTACAGAGAATAAATAAAGAAATAAAGAAATAAAGCTGGTGTAAACAAGGAGGTTTCAGAAATGGAGTTCCAAATGACTGTAAACATTCAAACAACTGTCAGTTTTCTTTTTGACGTACAACAGAATTCCACAGGTGCATTTGTGACTTTGATGATCGGGGTTCGATGCCGCCGTCTTTCCGAGCGAAGAGATGATTCATTTTGAACGCTAACATGATGTCGGCTATATTTTGTAGGTTTTTGTATTAAAGGAAATTAAATTTCAGCTAATGATATGGCATATGAAAAAGTAAGTACCTCCTTTCCAGGATTATGTCAGAAAGCGTAAATCTGAGCCCCACGTTGTGAAAATATTTGAACTGCATCCTTACTGGAAAGTCGATTTTATTATCTTTCCGATCATTTCCGACACATGGTATAATCTTCAAGTGTAGTTCTTTATTCATTTATATGTTAAATTGGTGTAAAAATATGTAAAGTCGGATAATTTTGATTCTTATTTCATTATTTTTGTTGAATTTTTATTCGCCCTTCCCTGTGTCTGTATCGTTATGTACCGCTCATGTTTCATAAGAAGGGATAGCGAAACGTGTAACTACCGTCATAAAGACATATCTTCCTCGGAGAATGACTAGTCATGATGCAATGCCACATGAATCAATTGTCTTCCTATCTGTGAGGCAGCTCCAGTTTAGCACATACTTCAAATATTTCTTAGTGGCGGCATCAAACATGGGATCAAAGGGAAAACACTGTTGTTACTCTATCTCTTGAACCTCCTTGCTGTAAACAGTGCGATTATTACAGGATTCTTGAATACATCGGACTCGGCCAGCCTTCTCACTCCGTAATGGGATCCACATTCTCCAGGGTCTTTTAAGGTTGCAGTTAAGATTATAAAACTTCAGAATACCACGGTGAATGCACGTAAGTTCAATTAGGCTATGCCGGTGGAAAAAAAAAAGAATACAGCAATCTAACAAAACACACACATACACACACACAACAGCATTACAGACTCTCAGAGGCTGCATCAAACCGCAAGTCAACTCATTTGCCTAAGAGGATTGTAAATAGCTCTGAGATGTTCACCGATTGTGGTTATTTGGTAGTGACAGAAACTTCTGGTGAAGAATAAGTAACATATGAGTACCGGAAGCCATTGTTTGTACATTGTTTATTGCATGTGACCATTTACATCGCTTTCTCTTAGTTACTTTACTTTTATTGGTGATAACATCTACATGCAGCAGAAAATGAATCTTTGTCATGAGTTCCACTGGAAAGGAAGCACTGTGTGTGTCGTACGAGGAAAAAGTATTCCCACAAATATCTAAGGATGCTAGATGTCAAGTAGGGAATGCATTTTGCTACACAAACAAGGAAATATGGACAGAAATGATTTAGTGGTTAGGCTGGAAAGAATTACATTTTTCTCTCTTGGAAAAGAGAAGCTCAGCCGATCATAGCCTACTACAACCAGACGGATATGAATCTGTAGCTCGGATATGAATCTGTAGCTCTTGAGAAGTGACAAACAGTTGAAGACCTGAATATTAGAACGACCCAAGTCCAATTTTTGGCCAAATTCAGTTGGACATGGGAAATTGTAGCTTATGCATGGACTCATCTTGTGTATAAATGATAAATCCTAATTACCCCCGGAAGTGCCTGAAATGAATGAGTTAACTCCTATATTAATGTAAGAATGAAGGACTTGGGTCTTTCTTACATTTATATAATAGCGCCCTCTCTCATCCTTCTCTAATCTCTATAGCAGAATATCATGTATATGAATCAAAGAAGGACCCAAGTCCATATGAATTAAAGAACGACCCAAGTCCACCACACAAAATGGCCTCTCCACAATTAATGTAAATTTTAATTGTCATAATAATATATGTTCTAATTTGCATATACAATGTTGCCTTCCCATCACAGTTAAATAGAATATTATTGGACAAATAAAAAAATATGAAGTCTTTTTTAGTTTACTCGAAATGGTCTTCCATGGACTTGGGTCATTCTTATATTCATATACTCAGTTGCATTCCAGCAGCTGTTTGCAGGCTTGCCCTACTACCCATGAATAGTTTCTCCATTAAAGTTTGCCTATTCCTATTTCATTCCTTACCTCCAGCTTTCTTAATTGCAGGACAACAAGAAATTTGGTCAATGTGTACAAAGTTCATCGCAACTTCGCCAATAGGTGCATTTTGAAGAACCCTTATGATCACAAACTCTTCAATGACAATGACAAGTTTCGGTAGGAGAAGACAATGGCTATTAGTGTCCTTAATCAAACTCTAGTCCAAACTAAGTACACATTTGACCGTTGTTGACGGCGTGAAGGAGATTCTTTCAACAAATGTCTTTTTCCAAGATGACAGTAACCATCATTGTCCTGGCTTTGCAGCCTCCAACTGACTGAAGTAAATGTTTTTGAAGGCTCAATAGACTGCTATTATTTATCTATTGTCATAATTATTGATTTAATGAAACTATCAGCAGTTGATTATTACATACATATAGTTTATTGGATGGTAATGATTCGAATACCAGGTAATATCGGCCCCATAACGAGTGCAATATTCCCTGTATTCCATGAATTCAATTCAAACCAGTTCAAATCTATTTCATTTCCACCATCAAAATAATAATAATTATGATGATAATAATAATAATAATAATAATAATAATAATAATAATAATAACAATAATGCAAAGTACGAAGTATCCGTAAGTATGAATTTGCCATTTCATACATATTTAGCCATTTAAGAGGAAAAAAAATACATCATGAGATACATGGGATACTATAGTACATATATGCATACAAATAATCATACAGCGTGTACATGGAGAAAACTATATAAGGCTTTGCAATAGGCACCAATAATAAATCAATAAAGTGATGGGAAAGCGTCACCTGTTAAGAAGCAAACCTTGAAGGATTTAGATTACTCGTAGAATGAAATTACGGCATTTAAAACTGATATGATGGTACTGATATGAATTATCATAGGCAATACTTGTTGAAAAGTTGTACAAAAAATTATTACAAACATAAAATAACATAGTAATATAATGTCAACGACACAAAGTTGTTGTTGTTGTTGTTGTTCATTTTCCATCTGTGAAGATGGCTGGATTGCCCATATTCAGCTACACTAAGCTGGTCTTCCATGGGGTCCAGTTGGATGTGGGGTGGGACCACTTCACCGGGTTAGACACCCTGCTCTTTGCGATGAATGAATGAAGCGGGATCTTTTACGTGCATGAGCTGTGACTCTCTCATACACGGGACCTCCATTTTATGTCCTATCCGAGGGACAGAGTTTTTTGAAAAGTCTTTTCAATTAGCCGTGAGTACCGTTATGGTGACAAAACAACACTACATGCGGTACATAAAGGTTGTCAAGCAAGACAAAAAAAAAAAAAAAGAAGGAAAATGCACTTATGACGAGAATAGACGTTAATATTGCAACAGGATGAACAAATAACACTATAGCACAACCATGAACGAGAAGGTGGAGGAAGAGAAGGAGGAGGAGCAGCGAAGGAAGGAAGAGAGGTCTGGGAACGTGCACTCCATCGCCTGGACAGGTGAAGTACAAAAAATATCACAACTTTATCATCTGAAAAAAAAAAATCTTTCAATTTATATCTAAATATCATAAACGTAACAGAATCTATTATATTGTTATCTAAGCTATTCCTAAATCTGGGTCCCTTACGAAAAAAAAAAAATAATGATGATAATATTTTGAGAATGCACAGTTCTTACCTTCATAGGCAAGATGTAGTTCATTGGATAGTCTTGTGGGATAGGTATGTTTATGTTACCTATTTCAATGTTTTAGGCATATTATTACAGTAAAAAGTAAATGATCCGGTCAAGCCAAAGTGAATGCAAATATTTTATTTTCAAAACTTTATGTTCAAAAAACAAATAATCATTATGAGCTCGATGGGATTAGAGGTTGACAATATTTCTGAGCGCCATCTTTTGCAAAAGAAAAAAAATTTGTCTATCAATGACTGTGCGTATTACCTCAGCCAAGGGTTCCACAATTCAAACACAGTTATACTAAAACTGATTAAAGTGTCACTAATTCAGATGAAAGAAGATAATATTCATTTTCAATCTGTTCATTTCACCAATGTTACGCAAAATGATTTTGCAAATGTCATCAATACAATATTTCCATGAAAGCTTATTGTCAACCTTATCAAACACCTAACAACTTGATGCAACATTGAATGTTACCTAATTGATAGTGGAAAAATGAGCAAAGAAAATGGGATTCCATCGGGATTCGAACCCGAGACCTCCGGATGGTAGCCCGGTGCTCTACTGACTGAGCTTCAACCTGGGGGGGGGGGGGGGGGGGGGTGTTTCATCAACGTTTGTCGGCGCTGACAACTTGAATCACCATAGTCACAGTCAGTGACCAGAGCATCTCAGCCAATCAAAACCAAGGATTTTGCTGAAATTGGTCAGCGCCGACAGTTGTCGGTGCTGACAAGCGTTGATGAAACACCCCCCCCCCCCGACAGAAAACCGAAGGATAATTCAACCTGGGGATAAATGCGAGGGATTACCGAAGACATGCGTTGCGTTTCTATGTAAGAAACGCAACCAGAAGGAAACTGACCAGAAATGAATATAATTCATTAATGGAAAAATGAGCAAAGAAAAAGAAAAGCTGTGCTATTCTGCTCGTTAGTGTACTCTTTAACTGGCTGGTTGTTGTTTTTATTTGTTATTTGTTTCTTTTTCTTTTTCTTTTTTTGGTGGGGGGGGGGGGGCTTTTGGCTTTTTGATTGTTGAGTCCGGTTGCGGCATCCAATTCTCTCTTTCGCATATAGCCGATATCAAGCGATATCACATTGCGATACCGATATCTGGTCGCTCCCTCTTGGGACGTACGTGTACACTTCCGGTTTTGCGGTTTACCCACGTGACGTCCTTCATTTATAGATATTTTCCATAATTTCGTTGTTTTGCATCATCGGCCCAGCATTCATGGGCCGCTTTGCAGAAGAATCCCATTCATCCAATCCCCCGTTTCTTCTGTACGTATAATATGCAATGTATATGCAACTTGTAATTTGTGTATTTTTATATGAAGACGGAAATGAAAATAAACAAACAAACCGTGCATCACAAAACGAACAAAAAGTTGCACACACTAATTTGGGGTGAGGACTCAAAATAGGTGAAATGGGTCAACCGAGCCGATCTTGCCTTTTGTATATTTTCTGGAAGAGTAAGTCTTCTTCTACATTATTCTAAAATTTGGGATCATAAAATGGGCAGGAAAGTACGTTTTGTAGCAGTTTCTCTCTACCTTTTAGCAGAATAGTGTCATTTAGTGTGTCTTTAGAGTCCTCTTTTCATTTCTTATACACACTTGTACACACTCTCCACTTTCAACTCCTATAACTTTTGAAAGAATGATGCTGCTGCTTTCAAAGTTAGCATTAATTAAGGACAGAGTGTGTTGATAAGGCATGCTCAATTTCAATGTGATCTGATAATCCCTTCATTGTTGTTACTGCAGTGGCTTACATCCTGTTTTTTGTCCCATTCATCTCACAGCAAACACGGCTCGGTAAAGATTACGCGCTTGAATAGACACTATACTTGAGAGCCTCTTTCCTCAGCTCACACTTTTCCTGAGTGTGTGCTTTCTTTCCAGTATTTAGATATGTTAGGAAAGTCCATTTGATTTGAGTTGTACATCATTTTATTAAAGCCTAAAGTATGTTCTTTCAGAATATTCTCTTAACTTAAATTTCATGTCCGGCGACTTTTTGTTTGTTTTGTGGTGCAGGGTCACAAATGTAAAGTTACAGATTAGAAATAACTCTATTATTCGACAGATTATAAGACAGAATTTAATACGAACTGTGAATGCTAGTACTTCGGCGTTCTATTTGCATAAAAGCGTACATTTACACATCGCGCGTTCATAACCGGAAGTTTATATCCCAAGAATTAAAGGTAACGAGACATGAAACTCGTCACACTGACGAGTTAGGTGATACGCCTGGGGTCATCAGATGTCGGTCATCTGTGATCGACAAAGAAAAGAATGTGATATAGGCACCTTGAAGTTATATTGAGCGTGCATGCAAAACGGGACATCCACGGAAACGGTAAGGCCGAAAAAAAATGTATAGATATTACAGGGGGAAAAAGTCAATGCCCACTCAACAATCGTGGCCGCGTGAACATGTATTGCATTGCTAGAAGGAAATGCGGCCTTGTAACGACTGAGGTCGCTGTGCCATTTCTGGCAATTTCGGAAAAATACGTCCCGCAGACATAAAAACCTATAATCGCCTGATTTTGATACCTTGCCTTTAATCACAATTTTCAGTGTGATGACGTCATCAAAGTACAAAACAATGACATGGACTTGAAAGACAATTGCTCAAAGTACAACACCTCCGTTGTCGTCATTACATACTATTTGACAGAGTCAGGATGCAACATTCTGCAGCAGTCGAAGCAATGTGGTCTCCAACACAAAACAGAGGGATATTGTGTGTGTGTGTGTGTGTGTGTGTGTGTATAGGTGCGTTTATATACGAACTTAATTTCTACATGGACGAATGTGTAATACACCATTGAAGAAAAAAAAAAGTAAAATAGCTAGGTATTTTGTTTCGTGATCTTGCGGGGTTCGAACCCGCACGAGTGCAACCTCACGTCTCTGAGACGGCGCCTTTAACCACTCGGCCATACGTCTCGACGAGAAAATATGAGGAACGTAAACTTATGTATGTGAAAGATGAATCAGGAATCGATTCGTCCACATTCCATTCTCATTTTCAGTTTTAAACTGCAAAATTGTCAACCTCTTGAGAAGATTTCAAAACACAAAATGCATGATTACTGCAGCTTATTGTTTCAGCTACAACATACTGAAATTTCAGAGGAAATGAAGCAAAATCAGCTGAGATAAAGGTGCTTAAACGTTGTCAAGTCAATGGATGGTTTTAAAAAAAATCACCTCCCATAGACATAACACGTAAACTTGTCCGATTTTGCATCTTTACTTTTAATCACAATTTCTAGTATGATGACGTCATCATATTTCAAAACCATTACATGGACTTGAAAGGCAAATGTTCAAAGTGCAACATATCTGAATTTGGGGTAATATTGAGCTTAAACAACAGAGATACGAGCAAATGAATGTCAGAAACAGTACCTCAAAAAAATCAATTCCACTTTTTTGATTTAAAATGACGATATGATGACGTCATCGCGTTTGCCTGGCAATACTGATACTTGGAATGTTATTTACAATTCATATACTTTTGTAATATGCAATATAAATATAGGGTCAACGGACGATTTAAAGAGCTATGGCGAAATAAACAAAGACATGTTTTTTCACTATATTTGCAGAAAGACGCGCACTCGGAATTTCAACTTTGACGCCAGTGCATTCCTTTGTTATAGGTCGAAATCGATCGGAAATCAATGGATATTATTACTCAAAGTATCAGGAATCCAAATCAGTCAAAAAAATTGCATTTTCATGTTGCTTACGAGCTCTGCGCGCGAAATTGCGCGGACGGACGCGCACGCGAGAAAATGTTTGAAACGCTTAAAATTGTCTGAAACTTCGAGATTTCCCATTGGGAAGTCGTTTTGAGCCTTTTAAAATTTTGACGCGCGCTTACGCGCGCGTAATGATGACCTGTGTAACTAGCGTTAAAAAGTAAGATAGAGCGTGACCTGAACTTCATGTCCACCGAAAATGATACAGAAATGACATCTAGTTATGAAGTTATGATCGATCATGTGACAAGGTCCGAAAATCACAAAATGGCGCCTAGATGACGTCATAGATATGTTACTGTCATGAAAACCTTATTGTGGCTAGATTTTGTCATGAGACATGTCGACTGAAAATGTCATGTTATTTCGTAATGTCATTCTTGAGATATTGACGACACAAAATTGTCCAGAAAGAAAGAAGAATAAAAAAAAATAAAGAGAGATTTTGACAATCACAATAGGTGATACGCTGATAGCGTATCACCTAAAAAGAAAATAGAGCGCCGCACGCGTTCAGATTCTGAGAGCTATATATGCGATAGGGAGAATTGGTACGCGGTGTACGCCACAGAACTCTGGTGTACGCCGGTAGAGTCACTGTATGTGTTGTTGTCGTTTGATGGCGCTCTCTCGGTTTCCTCGTGCAATCGCGGACGGTCCCCGGCTTGTCCAATAGTTATGATTTCACTGTCGCGCTTACTATTGGTGGTTAGTTGTGCGAGTTGGCATCAACCTATCACAGTTTTTGGTTTGACAGCATACATACTTGGCGTAACTCTAATCTGGATCAAACTTTAATCTCTATTATTATTAACTTTATATAAATTGTATACTCAGTACATAATGTAAATAAGGGAAACCTTCAAACAGCACAAAAAATGTAGATGTTAAACAACTACAATACAATAAATAGTACATACCAATTTTGTGTTATTTTTTGTTACCCTGAGTACATCCTATCTAATCAACAAATACTTTAAGTCTAATATATCAATCTAAAGAACTGTGATATTTTAGATTTACTGCTTTGGTTAACAAAAATATTTTAATGAATAATACACTTTTCTTCAGGACAATTAAGTGTACTACTTATGCTAAGGTTGGGCACTCCAAGATTATTTTGTGACTTATTTCTACTGTGTTGAATATTTATGTATTTGTTTTATAAATAAATCACACTCAAAGAGTTATTTTCAGAAACAGACGTATATCATCATTATATAATCAGCTACTAAAGAATAATCATTATTAATTCTAGCGCGGGGCGCAGTCTGCTCGCATATACGGTACGTTGAGACTGAACAGAATAGCTAAATCTGGTCAGCCCGGCTCTGTACAGGGATATTTCACGGAGCACGCGAACGATTTGCGAAGGACGCGAATGGCAAAATCTAACATTCGGAAAAGTTTTCTCCGAATGTGTTCCGACAATGAAGCCGAAAACCATTTTTACACAGTTTGTGCGAAGTTCTCACGACATAATATGTGCGTATGTCGTGTGTGCCATTGCTATAAAAGTACAGCCAGTTACCGCATTACACGAAGAACACGCGACAGAAATGCGAACAACGCAAATTTTTCAATAATCATGGGAGAAATGTTTCCAAGGAGTCTTGAGTCTTGGTCATGAGTCGTAGTTTTTCTCTTTCCTGAATTTCTCATTTCTTTACCTTTCATTTCTCTGTTGTGTGTGTGTGCCGAAAGTTTTTCTGAGGACCTACCCGCACAAGCATTTGATAGTTCGCAGGTTCCCCCACACATTATTTCATGTTTCAAATATCAAACATTTCGTTCTCTTTGCTGGTTTTTACAATTTTTTTTATTAAACAGTTGTTTGATATGTGACTGTATGCTACGATCTTGATTTGTAGAAAACGTATAACCTTAAAGAGGTCACACAAATTATCATCAAGAGTTTGGATTTGCCCCTAAACATGCGCCAAACGATCGTTTGGGGCGCGAACAGTTTGCGGTTATGTCGTAAAATGAGCAAATCACGATCCAGTTCTAGGAAAGGGTTCGAAAAAAAAGAATGATAACAATTTTCTGAAATATCCGCCGAAGTAATACAACAACTAACGACGCTTCTGAAGCCCCGCTTTCGTTTGGCGATCTTTCTGCAGACTGAATGTTGAACTTTGCCATTCGCGTCCTTTGCAAATCGTTCACGTGTAGCAACCGAGAAGCCTGTCCGACATACTCTCGGACTGATTTCACGGAGCAGCCCTAGGGTATGTCGGGCAGTCGGTGACTTCTCGGTTGCGCTCGCATTCGACCTATACCACTCATTTGCCAAAGAGGGCACTCTGTTCAACACATTGTGTAAGTTGCAAAACACCTCGGACTTGCGAGCGCAACTACGAGGTACATGTACTATACGTGCTAGGTACTGTCACTGGGAAGGCCATCTGCGGGAATCCTCGGGTAGCAAAAATTGTTCCCCGCAAGTCACAAGCAAGGCTTGCCAGGAAAGGTGTGACGGGTCCTTGAGCCGTGATGTTCAAACTTGTTCCGGGTGAGTCGCGGGGGTTGCCCGCAGAGGTCCACGCAGAACACCAGTAGAAGGGCCGTAGCGGCAGCACCTCGCAGGCAATTCCCACGCAAACTCGTCTAAATCCGTGTCCGTCCGCAGGATATTCATATTTTTTTTAACAATTCAAGCAATCATGATACAATAATTGTCTATGACATTTTGCTCCTGCAACAGTTGCCCCCATGAAATATCTGCACGCTAAGATAATAATAAATTCTAGTTACAGACGTCAACCTAACCCTAATCCTAATCCTCGACAACTTCAAACTAAACCTAAAACCCTATCACACCCGTAACCCTAACCTTAAATCCTTGGAGAAAATGAGACCAAAGCAATATTTTTTCAGGAGCAAATGTCTTGTCGCCATACAATTCAGATAAATCATCGACTTACAGATTAAATTTCTCCCCAAGAAATGTATACACAAAATTTATAACGTCGACAGCGACATTCAAATTTAACACGATAGTGTTTCAAATACGTAGAGTCTATTTGGAGTGCAGAGACCTATCTCACCGCTCTTAAACTCGCGTAAACAGTACCAACCTCTTTCTGGTTTTTGTATTTTGAAGTCAGTGACAATACTGCTCACGTGCTCGAAATCTCTCGTGTATCGATCGATACTGATGAGACCCTCCTCGTGCTTCACCCAGGCTACAATGACCGAATCATCTCCACAAACAGCTGGCCAGGCATACGTACCCTCCTTCTTCAGGACATTATCCTTTTTCCCCTTATCATCAAAGCACATGACATCTGACGAGTCTGTCAGAATCAGTTTCCCAGTGGTGTGAAAGGAGAATAATTGCAAAGGTAAATATCCATCACATGCTATTTCCCTGACTGCCGCACCACCCTGTGTGGTGAAAACTTGGATCTTACGGAGCATCCTATGCACCACGTAGATATTATCATCTCTGTCCACAGTAAGACTACCATACCCTCCTCCGTCATGAAAGCTCGTCGTCTCAAACGGGACGTTAAGCTTCTTCCACTGTGGAGTGTATAGTGACATATTGTTGTATTTATTACTCACAGCACATCGGCCATCAGACAGGAATCCAATTTCATTGATACTGACATCCTTCAGCACGGTCTGCTGTAACTCCCCATCAGGGGAGTAGAGATGGATTCCGCCTTTACTCGATCCCACTGCCATCTTACCATCTGGTGCACGAGTCATGCAGTTCATACTGTCTTTGCTAGGGAGCTCTACATCTGCTTTGACATTCGTCAAATCTCCTAGACAAAGTTCATTGACCTTCACGTGTTTACTAAATGAAATCTTCTTAGCCCGTTCTGTCACACCTCTCGGTGATTGGTCGTCAGGATCATCTCGTTCCAGAAAGTTCTTCAAGTCCTTGCACAGCGTGTCGCGTATAAACAAAGCGTCTTTCTCCAGCGGTACCCTCTTGCCGTTAGTTACAAGTTCTTTCATGGTGTTCATCATATGACGAATTGTTCGCCTTCTCTCATCCTCCATGACCCGTAATTCCCTCTCGAAGTTTTCAGAGAATCTTTGCACTTGACATTTCAGGGCATTTCTTCTATCTGACAACCGCTGCACGTTCTCCTTGTACGTCTCATCGATGTCATTGTTGAGCTTTCTCACCACGTTTGTTATTTCATTGCGTTGTGTCTTTATGAACTCGATATGGTTTTCAATAGCTGTTTTCTTTGAGTTTACCCTTTCTCTCAACTCATGAGTGGATGCCTTTTCTAGTTGATGTCCAGCTTGCAAGTGCTCAAGCATCCCACACATATTGGAAATGTATTCTCGGCAATCGATGCAGAAACAAAAATCAGAGCTGGGACGTGTGTTCCACTTCCGTTGCCTCCCGAGAGACACTCTCGAGAGCACTTCACTCACGGGCACCACTTTGTGGTGGCAGAATGCTTTCCAGGTGTTGTGTTGTGCCGTGCACGTTTTACACAAATTTGTCCCACAGTCCTGACAGTAGGACACAGCTGGCAGCTTTTCGTACATCTCACAAACTGTGCACGTTTGGCTCTTGGTTTTCACTTCGTCCACTAGAGAACTCAGCGGTACATTTGTTTGTAACTTACTCACATCTCCACTGGGTAAGGGTGTTTCTTTCCTGCATACAGGGCATGTTATAGTTTGTTGGTTTGGCTGAGTTTGAAAGACACTTTCCAGACAGTCTTTGCAGAAGGTGTGAGAACATTTCAGCAGTTTAGGTTGGTTGAAAAGTGTCAGACAGATTGAACACTCCAAATTCTGGCTGCTGATTTGATGAAATGTTGCCATGGTGTTATCTGTAAAATACATGTATGTAGCAATAAAATACATAGGGTTAACGTTGTTATCATCAAATATCAGGAGAATCATTACACCAGCCCTTATGGAAAGAACACAGTTTTACCACACTATGTAACACAGTGTACAACACAGTGTGGAACACAATGTGTAACACAGTGTCGAACACATGTGCTTGATATGTGTTTAATATGTGATTTTGGGACGTGTGGTAACACTGTGTATTTACCACAGTGTGAAACACAGTGTTACCACATGGTCCAAAACATATATTGAATACACTGTGAATCAAACCACAGTCTCACACACTGTGACCACAAGGTTATAACCACATAGTCCACTACACTGTGGTAGTCATCACACAATCCACCACACTGTGGTAGTCACCACATAGTCCACCACACTATGGTATTCACCACATGGTCAACCACACTGTGGCAGTCACCACATAGTCCACCACACTATATTTACCACATAGTATACCACACTGTGGCAGTCACCACATAGTCCACCACAGTACACTGTAGTAGTCACCACATAGTCATCAGGTGTATCAATACATAAGTCACCACATATAGTCATCAGGTGTATAAATATTTGTAATGCATGAAGGCACGGTTACTGACTAGATAACACTGTTATTGAATATGAAATTACCTTTTCATAACAAAATTTATATATAAAGAAACATTATTAGACAATATTTCAAAGGAAATCCCATCATAAATACTTCAAATTTAGAAGTATTACATGAATTTTTCTAAAATTTATGTTGCTTTTTATGAATATTCATGAGCTATGCAAAAATCTGTACCACAGGAATACCACAGCAAAACCACAGTAATACCACAGGAATACCACAGGATTACCACAGACATACCACATGAAGTATCACATGCTGTACCTCAGTACTCCCACTTAATAGGTGATACTGTAGGAGTATAGGACAGCTTAAGTACTGCTTAAATCAATTGTCAATTCACAGCATAACTCACCTATTAATGAGATTCTGGAATATGCGTTTTGCTTTATTTTTGCTTTGTTTTTGTTTTTTATTCCAGTTGATACTACTGTGTGGTACTGCTGTGTGGTATTGTCCTGTGATACTCATGTGGTATAGCATGTCACGAAAAAAAAAAAAAAACCCACAAGAATATTCTGTTACATTTTTCTGTAATTAAGTGTACAAGAAAGCAGTTGTACACAGTGTGAATCCGTATTACTGAATATTCTCGGCACACTACCAGAAGAAATTATTGTGTACAAGTAACCAGTATTAACACAACATTAAATGCATGATTTAATCATCTGAAGGTTGGATAAATGACATGTATAGGTCATATTCTCACATCATATGAATCTGTTGTTCCATGCCAGTATTTGAAATTTGAAAGGTATCAAGTGAAATTAGAAAAATAAATAAGTATTGAACATTTGCAACTACCGTGTATTTAAATTGTGTTATATATTGTCCAGCTATAAGTTATTGGTTCATTACTTCATTGGATAATAAGACCAGTTAAGTTGCTTTACAAACTTGATAAAAATCTCTGGGGAGTAAATGTACTGGTGAGGTATATTCTTTTAATTTGATACATACATGTACATTTATTAATGAACTGCAATAATTGAATCCTTTGACCACACTGGTAAAATGCTCTCCCCCCCCCCCAAAAAAAAAAACCCAACACAAAACAAAAAAAAACAAACGATCCCCCCAAAAAAAAAGCCTTGTTTTATAAGGATTAACATGCCATGCGGTAGTACAAGATCTGAAATCCCATACTGACAGTACTATAGCAAAGTTTAATATACACCACAATGTGGTAAACATGAGTCGTTGTGTGTCAAATTACTAGATGTTTAAAAAAAATAGTTGACGCCCATGAAAATATAACTTTCCAAAAATGTACACAGTAGGTAGCTAATATAGGCATACAATTTTGTTGTATGCTGTTTCCTGCAATATTTTTGAAACAGTACCCAACAAAATTGTGCGTTATTCAGCGGCTACCTACTGTGTAAATGTGAGGAAAGTTAATTTCATTATTTTTTAGTTATACAAAAAAATGCAGTGTTTTTTTCCTAAACATCAAGTATGTGGATATTATTGTGTTAAATTGATGATCTGAAATCCCACTGTGTAACAACATTCATGGACACAGGAGTACACATATTTCTATGTATACCACACTGTGTGTTCAGTATGTCAAGTACGTGGATGATGTAGGTGAATGATCTGGGGGGCGTTTCATGAAGGAACTTGTCGGATAAAATGCCCGACAAGTCAATTATATCCGACAAGTTCAGAGAAATAAGCCAATCAGATTAAAGAATTTCTCAAAAGTTGTCAGATATCATTGACTTGTCAGATATTTTATCCGACAAGTTCCTTCATGAAATGCCCCCCTGAAACCCACAAAGTGACAACACCGAGCACAGGGTTTACACATAGTTCAATATATACCACACTGTGGTAAGCAAAAGTCACAGTGTCCGACACAAGTCAGACACAAGTCTGTGTGGATTATGTGGTAAATGAATGATCTGAAATCCCACAGTGTGACAACACTATCAACACAGAGTGTACACATAGTTCAAAATATACAACACTGTGTCAAACATGATTCACAGTGTGTTCAGTATGTCATCTATGTGTGGATTATGTGGTAAACCACTTAAACTGAAATACCAGACTGCGGTAGCATTATGAACACAGGGTTTACACATAGTTTGGTACGTACCACACTGTGGTATATGTGTGCCACTCTGTGCTCAGTATGCCAATAATGTGGTACACTATATGTGATATCAAATTCCACACTGTGACAACGCTGTGACCACATGGTTAGCACATTGTTTACACATAGTCAACTATGTGAACACACTGTCGTAACACTATGCCACACTGTGGTATATGTGTGCCACTCTGTGTTCAGTATGCCAATTATGTGGTACACTATGTGATCTCAAATACCACACTGTCACAACGCTGTGACCACATGGTTAACACATTGTTTACACATAGTCAACTATGTGAACACACTGTGGTAACACTATGTTTGTTCCATAAGGGAGGTGTAAGCATATATCAGACAGTAAAGGGAAAACATTCGCCGCTAAGCATGCATTACGATTTTTTCTCCTATAATGACGGAATGGGGTACAACGTACAGTATGTGTGTTAATACATGTTTCCTTTGTAAGTTTTACACACAAAAAAGCGTCTGGTTTAGGTCAATTCATTTAAACAGAATCTAACCTGTTCTCTAATGGACTAACAGGATGGCGTAAACGCAAGTGAGATTAAAGGCAATGTTACTTTATAAAGACCTTATCCTGAGTATCAAGAACTGGTCAAACAATTTCCAGATTGGTTTACTTCCGAATTAAATTTTGCTGCTTTATGCCGAGACATTTATGTGGAAGTAATTAAATTACATGTTCAGAGCCTGTCGGATGGTCAACCAGAATTACTTTCGATGACCGGTGTAATTTTTTAGATAATGATCCAAAAAGAACTGCGCGAATGACGCACTCGCAAAGTGGTAAACTGGGTGAATGTTATCACCCCGCTCCCCGTGTCCCTCACAAAGAGGTAGCTTTCCCCATCAAATTTTCTTTTGGGGCGCTCCTACTTCCTTTCATCTTATCAATATCGAAATTATCACAATTCCAAAAACATATTCGTACTTATCAATTTAAATTCACACAAACACACACACACACACATACACACAATCACGGTGAGCCTGTTTGGGGCATTCAGTTCCATATTCAGGTGATCAACTTCCTACTTTGCGTACTAGATTAAGCACGGTATGTTAAGGGTAGAACATAAGACGGCATGCAGAAGCGGGTTATGAAGGAGAAAGTGGTAGGAGCGTCATCTGTTTCTGATAACAGACATGGTGGTTTGTACCACGTACACACGCCTCGTAAACACGCTCCTCGAGTGGTCAGAATTAAGTACGTTAATTCGCATATATGACTGTATAACTGTCTTCTTCATCTTTCGACGGGCTGACAAGATTAACATTGGAAGAAGACTATTTCGTCGAAATGTGTGGATGAACGACGAAAGTAAAGGAAAATGGCAGCTAAGAAGGCTGCCGGAAAGCTCAAGCAAGGTAACGGACAATGGGCTAACCGACTACAGGCAGCGTCTCCGGTCAGTCACGACCAAGGAGACCCTCGGTGTGCAGATGATCAGCCAAGTGAGACATTCCCATTGACCATGGACTACGTGAAAGAAGCCTTGCAAGCTCAAATAAAGGAGGCATTGTGCTGCGACGACGTTCTCCAAAAGCTGAATGACGTGATCTCGGCCGCCATATTGGAGAAAGTGACACAAAGTGTATACCAAGCAATCTCGCTGGACCCTGAGCAACTAAAGGCTGAACAGAAATCGATGAGCGAGCAACTCAAATACCTGGAACGGAACCTCAAGAAGGTTCACAATGCACTCGATGAGCAAGAGCAATACTCCAGGCGGGAATGCCTCCGGTTCTACGGCATACCGGAAACAACCGATAAAAACACTGACAACCTCATCATGGACGTCTTCAAGACCCACCTGGACATTTCACTCGACCCTACATGTATTTCGAGAAGTCATCGCATCACACCGAAACCCAGAAGCGGAGTCGAAGGAGAGAGACCTGGACCAAAACCGATCATAGTCAAGTTCGGATCATACAACGCTCGGCAGACCGTTTTCAACGCCAAGTCCCGTTTCAAAGGGAGTCCCATCTTTGTACACGAGGATCTAACATCACACCGAAGGAAGCTTGTCCACGCAGCAAAGGACAAGTCATCAGTGAGACGGGTGTGGACCAAGGACGGGAGTATCACAGCGCTTGTCAGAACCGAAGAAATGAATGACAGGAGAGTGACCATCGGCAGACATTCAGAGACTGCGATAAGACATGACTACCACTCAGACTGGTAAATATGACCGGTAAACCATAAATAATGAAATTAAAGTATCCATGTATGATGTGTAACAAAAGTGTTAAATATAACCAAAATGCACTGTTATGTTCCGGTTGTCGTAGATGGTGCCATTTGAAATGCACTCCGTACAGCAAGGACGTCTTTGTAACTAACAATGATTGGTTTTGTCGTTTTTGTTGTTTCCAGGAATTACCATTTCATGCTGGCAGTGATATTACAAATGTATCTGAAGTGAAGAACGCACGTATAATGACAGTCATAATGACCCCAGTAGTACAGTTGGGCAGTTACATGACATTACGAAGATGGAGAAAAAATGATGGAGATGATGGAGAAAAAGGAAAAATTATGTCATTACATTTGGAAAAACAAATGAAGAAACTACGAGTAAGTCCTGGGCTGAAAGTTGTTCATCGTAACTGTGTTTCTCTCATGAAGAACATTGACGAACTCCGTTTATGTCAAAGTCAAGCATCCATGTATCAACGCGAAGCGAAACTCATTTAAATGAGCTTATTGATGACAGAGAAATTGCGTGTAACGATTATTCATTGATACGGAAAGATAGAAACAGAGCAGGTGGAGGTGTGGCAGCATATAATTATACGAAGTGATGTATATTATATACTGAGAAGTGATTTAATGAATGAAGATTTGGAAATGTTAGTGATTGAAATAAAGCCTGTAAATGTGAAGTCATATCTTATGTTTCATGGTACAGACCGCCTAACGCAAATTTGAAGGTTTTCAAATCGTTTGAATTGGTATAACAGAGAATAGAACTCGAGAAAGTCTTTAACTACGGGATATGAATTCTGACGCAATGCCAGAAAATAAACCGTATCAAGCAATGCAGTTGCTTAAGTTAACGGAAGGCTTTGGTTATGTGCAATTAGTTAATTCGGCGACCAGAGTTACGGAAAACACGTCGTCAACGATTGATTTAATCACGACAAATACTGCTGATATTTTATCCACATCTCTGAGTGATCACTATCTTGTATATTGTAGCTGGGGTAAAAAGTGCGTCAAAAACAAAGCTGAACACAAAATTATATAAGATTTCTTGAAATCTAAAGAAGGTTGATTATGATTTGCTAAAAGAAGATATATCTGTGGAATCATGGGAACACATCATGAGGCAGCGTACACTGCATTCAAAAATGCAGTACGTCTGGTGATAGACAAACCCGCTCCCCTTAAGAAAAAAAAATAGCTTTGTGTTACTGATCAAGTCATCTCACTCATAAAGGAAAGGGACAATCAGAAGCATTTGGCAAAGAAATCAAGCTCACCTGCTGACTGGGAAATATACAAGTGTCTACGAAGCAAGGTTACCGCTCAAATTCGTATAGAGAGAGAGTATATTACTAATAATATCATTAACAGTAATGGTCAATCTGACAAGGTGTGGAAATCGTTGAACTTTGTTCTCCCGAAGAAATGTGAAACTGGTAGAATAACACAAGTAAAGACAGAAGGTGGAGAAATGTTGGGTAAAGAAGAAATAACTGAATGTTTCAATACATATTTCAAAAATGTCGGTTGTCAGAGGTAAACGGCACGGAAGGTTTTATTTTTCTCCTTTTCTCCTACCCTCTTATTTACGGTAGGCGACCGTCTAGGTAGAAAGAATTTATAGGCCAACAGCTAGCGAGATCGATGGTTTGCAAGCTGCAGTGTAAAATGTTATTCATGTATGTTCTGGCATTGTAATTACGTTACAATAGAGAATTGTGAAGGTGATTAAGAGTGTTGTGATAATTGTGTAGGGTAGTTGTGAAGGGTTAGTGACAAGTGTAGACTGTAACCGGTTTGTATGAGTATTTGCGAAGATTGGCGAGTCTCTTGGGTTTAAGGGTGATGAGTTGCAGGATTTCATAACCAGAGAATGGGAGAATGCTAAGGAAGAGCGGGCGAGAGAGAGGGAAGCGAGGGCAGAATAGCGAGAATTGATTAAGTTAAAGTTGGAATTAGGGAGGTTAAGGAAAACTCAAATAATGGGAACAATAGTTGTAATGGTTCAGTTGTACAGGCCCCGAAGCTACCGACGTTTAATGATAGTAAGGATCAGATGGATGCCTGCCTTAACAGATATGAGAGATACGCAACCACACAGCGGTGGCCGGAGGAGGCGTGGGCCACGAAACTCAATGCTTTACTTACGGGGAAAGCATTAGAAATGTACTCAAGGTTGAGTGATGTAGAAGCACAGGATTATGGGGTTGTGAAGAAGGCGCTTGTTGCGACACGGATTGTCGCCCCTACACGGATTGTCGCCTCCAGCTCGGGGCGACAATCCGTGACGGGCGCTGGCGGCACGGATTGTCGCCCCCTACACGGATTGTCGCCTGGCGACAATCCGTGACGCTTGTGCAGTTCCCAGTTTTTGACATCGAAGGCGACAATCCGTGTTGGCAAAAAAATTGTTGCGACACGGATTGTCGCCCCGTCACAGATTGTCGCCCCGGGCTCGGGGTGGTTCCTCCGGTGTTAAGCTTTAGTGGGATGGGTATGACCGAGGAGGTACTAGGCTCGCCTAGTACCTCCTTGGTATGACTGGTAAGTTATGCTTATGTGTGTGTGTGTGTGTGTGTGTGTGTGTGTGTGTTAGGGTGTGTGTGCGTGTGTGTGCGTGTGTATTGTGAGCTGCATGGTATGTGATGTGTATGATTTGTTGTGTGTGTGTGTGTGTCTGTCTGTGTGTGTGTGTAAGTGTGTGTATGTGTGTGTGTCTGGAGTATAATAATACAATATGTAGAAACTGTGCATGTGTGGTGGTCATAGTGGTAGTGGTTTGTTTGTCTGTGTGTATACGTGTGCCTGTATGCTTACGTGTGTATGTGGAATATAGCGGCGCTACTGTGGCAATACAAACGCCTTCAGAGTGTATGAGCACGTGTTTAAAAAATTCACACCAGCGTTGATCTAAAAATAGTATGGGTGTGTGAACCAATATCAGCGGTGAGGCAGGCTAGGCGAGAGAGAGACCGAGAGAAAATACATACGAGGGAGGTACCCTCCCCAAATGTTATTTGTCTTTGTTCATTTTTCACTGCAGTCATTTTCTTCCATCAGTCTTATAAACTAGAACGTCCATACCACTATTCTTTGTCCCAGAATAGGTTTGGCATGCTTTATGCATGGGCGAATAATTTCCACACGCCGTAAAAAATTTGTCAATCGTTAGTTGATTTTAGCACAAACGAACTGCCATTGCACACCGCTAATACATACGTAATACAAACAAACACCAACAAACACTCAAACAAATCCTCATTATGCAAATAAACCAACTCAACACTTTTTTCCTTGATATTCATTAATTTCATTCAAATCATTCATAAATCGACTCATTCTGGGTGTAACATGAAAAAAAAAAAGTTACAAATGGCAATTCGAAACAGAAACAAATCCATTTGTCAATTTATACCACAAATAATCTCACTTCAACATAGATAACTCGATTATAGACCAACCCTACTAACAATTTCTTCACGAGAAAGTTTTGACATGTAGGGCCCTACCAAACCTATATTCCATGAATACATTGGTTTGGATCATGTAACACCTTCTTACTTACAAGGGCATATACATAAAAAAAAAACACAAATACACTACACGAATCTAGAATGAAATCAGTCATAAAAAACCCGACCACCCCCTCCCCTCCCCATCCGAAACAAATCTAGGGCCTACATCTATCCTAAATATTAAATCCTACCAACATCTGTCATACCATTTATAACTATCCTTCTTCAAATCCAATCCCCAACCCACCAACCCCTGATTAAACAAAACCTAAATCATCCCACACCCACATTCACCAACCCAAATACATACACACACACACACACACACACACACACACACACGAAGGTTCCGTTATTCCGAAGTTTCGTTTTTTTCCAAGGCTTCATTTTAATATCCGAAACACACAATTCCCTATACGCAGAGGTTCGTTGATCCAAAAATGAAATTCGGAATAACGAACCTTCGGAAAATGAGCCTTCGGACGAATGAGCCTTCGGACGAATGAGCCTTCAGAGTAACAAACTTTTGCAATAACGAAATGTAACCCCCTTCCCACATACCGACGCACACCCGAACCGATACCACATTCCTTCCTGATGAAACGATTTCCCAATGTTGATAAATAAGACATAATGGACCGTATGCAGAAAAGCAGCATCTGCCCGCACGCAAGGTCCACTCCGAATTTTATACAAATCTGCCAAACAAACTCATCAAATTCAAAGCTGCTGATAAAATCAATATCAACGTTTATGCCAGCAACAGCTTACTAGTTATCCCTCCCCACGCGCAGCTAAAAAAACACATACGCAAAAAACTGACATAATAAACACATTCTTCCATCACACACACACACACACACACACACGCACAAACGAACACTAAATTATCATGTGCACGCGCACATACACACTTCCTTGAAACCTCACCATGACTTTTTACATGGCATGTTTGCATGGATGTAGCCATGTAAGTTATGTGTTAGTATTTCAATGATTATGTCCAGAACGATATTACCCAGCAAAATGTTCTTCGAGGGCGGGCGACAATCTGTGCCGCCAGCCCCCTACACGGATTGTCGCCAGGCGACAATCCGTGTAGGGGGCGACAATCCGTGCCGCCAACGCCCGTCACGGATTGTCGCCCCGAGCAGGAGGCGACAATCCGTGTAGGGGCGACAATCCGTGTCGCAACAGCGCTTCTTAATAGGTACTCTCTAACAGTGAGGAGGTTCGCACGTGTGTTCTGATTAATGGCACGGTTAGAGAATTCCAAGTGGCTAAGGTACAGGTGGATACGCCCTATTATGAAGGGAAATTGGAAGTTTTGGGCGTGAATAACCCGATTTATGACTTGATACTAGGTAATGTTCCAGGAGTGAGAGGACCAAGCCAGCCAGACCGGGAATGGACGCGGATACAGCCCTGGCAGTGGAGACGCGGAGCCAATGTCGTGACGTTACCAAACCACTGAGGGAACTGAAGTTGCCTGGTCACAAAGAGGCGATAACGGTGGAGCAATTCCGGCAAGAGCAGGAGAAGGACGCCTCGCTAGGGAATATTTGGAGACAGATCGAGTCAGGGGAAGAGAAGGGAAGCCGAAAGGGCAAGATGGATTACCCCATCGACACTGGGCAGAGGGTGACAACATTCCATGCAAACCTGCTGAAAAGATATCCGCGGAGAGATGATGACCAGCAGGACAATGCAAAAACAGGCACCCCGTTCGACGTCGCCGCAGCCTCGGTCGTCGAAGAGGACGACGAGCCCCACACCGATGACGCCGAAACGCACACGGACCAACCTAAACCAAAGCTTCTGAAAGTACCAACACTACAACAAACTCAAAACTTCGAAGATGTGAAGGTAAGCCATGATCACACGAGTAAACGAAAATCAGAAGTAATGCAATTACTGAACAAGTACTCTGATTCGTTAACAGATGTCCCCGGGGTTACAAACGCAGGCTGCCATGACATCGAGCTGACAGATCCGAGGCCAATCCAGAGTCGGCCATATCCATTGCCCCACGCCCTAAGGGAAGTCGTGAAGCGTGAGGTAAAAGAGATGCTCGACTGTGGAGTCATCGAGCCTTCGACGTCGCCATACGCGTCGCCGATTGTCTTAGTGTCCAAGAAAGACGGGACCAATCGATTTTGCTGCGACTTCCGCAAGCTTAACGTCGTCACCGTCAAAGACGCAGAACCGATACCGGCCCAAGATGAGATATTTGCCAAGTTAGCAAACGACCAGTACTTCTCGAAGATAGACCTGACAAAGGTTATTGGCAGATGCCACTAACAGATAGAGCGAAGCCACTGACCGCGTTCGTCACCCCTGATGGCCTCTATCAGTTTCGTACTATGCCATTCGGCCTCGTCAACGCCCCGGCCGCTTGATGAGGAGCATACTTCGTAGAGTGCCGTGCGTCGATAATTTTATCGACGATATCCTGATTCACACCGTCACTTGGGAGCAGCACCTGGACGTGCTCGAAGTAATGCTACGTCGTCTTAGACATGCCAACCTCACGACCAAACCAAACAAGTGCTTCGTCGGCTTCAACACCATTGTTGTTGTTGTTGTTCATTTTCCATCTGTGAAGATGGCTGGATAGCCCATATTCAGCTACATTAAGCTGGTCTTCCATGGGTTCCAGTTAGATGTGGGGTGGGACCACTTCACCGGGTTAGACACCCTGCACTTTGCGATGAATGAATGAAGCGGGATCTTTTACGTGCATGAGCTGTGACTCTCTCATACACGGGACCTCCATTTTATGTCCTATCCGAGGGACAGAGTGTTTTGCCTCTTGCTAGAGGGGACGGTATGTTTACACACAACATTGCTCAGTCCAGACTCGGGTTCGAACCCGGGCCGCGTGATCGTGAGGCAGACGCGCTACCGACTGAGCCAACTCACCGCCCTAACCATCGAGAAGTTTCCAGTCGCATACGCGAGCAAGAAGTTACTACCTCGAGAACGTGTTTATTCGACGATAGAGAAGGAGTGCCTTGCCGTGGTGTGGGCGGTTCAGAAATTCGAGCCTTACCTGTACGGGCGTGAATTCGTGTTAGAGGTCGACCTCGAACCTTTGCGGCCGGGCGATGAAAAAGGGAAAGGAATCAAACGCCCGAGTGCTCCGATGGTCGTTAGCCCTACTGCCATACCAGTACCGAGTAGAGGCTATCAAAGGGAAGGAAAATGTCGGTGCAGACTACTTGAGCCGTATTCATCCCGATGAGTAGATACAGGGCACAAATACAAAAAAAAAGGTGCAAATAATTCAGAAGTAACTAATAGCGCAAAGTTGAGCGAAAAGGGAGACTGAAATGTGTAGGCAAAAGGTGGGAGCGGATATACAAAGAGAAAAAAAAAACATAAGAAGGGGGTGAATTGTCAGAGGTAAACGGCACGGAAGGTTTTTTTTTCCTCCTTTTCTCCTACCCTCTTGTTTACGGTGGGCGACTGTCTAGGTAGAAAGAACTTTTAGGCCAACAGCTGGCGAGCTCGATAGTTTGCAAGCTGCATCCTTCTCGCAGCGCGGTAAGAAATGCTTGGCTGGGTTTCCCGCGAATTTTGTTATGATTCATTTGGTTATCAATAAAGGCCGCAGCCCGGTATTTGAATAAAGATAATGTAAAGGAAGGTGAGTAGTCAAATTACGGGTTAATAACTATTGTATTGGTATGGGAGTGAAAGGTTAAAATTCAGGGAATCGCACTGATTGGCTGATTGGAGAGTGATAATGTAGGCAAGGTTTAGGGCGAGAGAGGGGGCGTGAGAGAAGTTAGATAGCGGTGAAGGAGGAATAGAAGAGGAGAAGCTAATCCGACGCGGGAGTGGAAAGACCGTTTATGCCCATTGGGAAGGGTCCAGGCTCGTCGAAATAAAAGGGAATCCAGTATAAGTCTCCGCTGAGATCCGAGCTAAAAGGCTGTGAGGGAGAAAGCGAGAGAGAAATTGAACCTGTGATATTCCGAGGCTAAAACATTCCTGCTGCTGAGCGGAATTGCCAGACGGGGCACTTGACGACAACTCCGAGGGCAGACGACAACTCTCTGCGCGGGGGAAGAGCAGAAATAAGTCCGCATCCTTATATTGCTACGAGCTGAGACAGCCGCATTGCTACGAGCTGAGACAGCCGCATAGCTACGAGCTGAGACAGCCGCAGTACTACGAGCTGAGACAGCCGCATTACTACGAGCTGAGTCCGGGACAAGCCGCTGGTCGGTGACACAGTTAGAGTCGTCAACAGAGAGACTCCGAGGGCAGACGACAACTCTCTGCGCGGGGGAAGAGCAGAAATAAGTCCGCATCCTTATATTGCTACGAGCTGAGACAGCCGCATTGCTACGAGCTGAGACAGCCGCATAGCTACGAGCTGAGACAGCCGCATTACTACGAGCTGAGTCCGGGACAAGCCGCTGGTCGGTGACACAGTTAGGGTTGTCAACAGAGAGACGCAGTCATCACGGGCCGGACCTGACTGGTCGACGTCGACACCGTCGCGGCACCCTAGCGATCTACAAGACGCACGAGGGCGTCCTCCAGCTCCGTTCGCGACGTCATAGGACACCGATCTCGGCCAGAGAACGCCTGATAGTTGATAGTTACAGAAGCTCCGTAGGCAGTAGTATAAGTGTAGTATAATTGTAACAGGGAGTTTGATGAGTTTAATTTAATTTAATGAATTCAGCGGATTATTCGATTGAAGTATGTAAGCAGATAATTCATTTATTTCATTTCATTTATTTCCACAACTTGCACAACTGGTTAAAAGAAAGAATGAACAATACAGGACAACATGTCAATCATATACAATACAGGGTGTGGAGGAAGAAGCAAGGCCATTGACCTGTCAAGGCTTCTCCCTAGTAAACAGTAACAATTATGACACAACACAAAAAAGAACAAAACAAATCAAAACAAATCAAAACAAGACAAAACGAAAACTACTGATATATACATATATTAGCATAAAGGGAATTATTACAGGAAGGCATTATTGCACGTATATGACTTTACAACATATTCTTTATATTTTCTCTTGAATGCAGATATAGAGACACACTGCTTAATATTATTTGGGAGACTGTTCCACATCTTAGGGCCAATATATATTATTGTGGATCGTGAGAACTCATACTTGAAATTGGGCAATCTATAATCTTCCCCCCTTCTTGTACGATATCTACTTACTTCATTATTCTTTACAAAATCAAAATCATAAAAACATGGCAACATATTATTTCTAAACAGATACATAAAACAGACAGTTTGGGACTTATAAATATCAATTATTTTTAGAAAATTTAATTTTTCAAACAGATGACTGGAATGCGAATATGGTTTCGATTTCGTTATGATTCTTATTGCACGCTTCTGAAGAACTAAAATTCGATTCAAATGGCATATTGCACTGTTCCCCCAAATAATGTTGCAGTAGGTAAGGTGCGGCAAGATCAAGGTTTGATAAAGTCTAACGAGTATGTTGAACGGTAAAATATGTATTAGCCTATTCATAACACCGATTGTTTTCCTTATTTTCACACACACCATATCAATATGTTCCTTCCACATTAATTTTTCATCTATTACTACACCCAAGAATTTCACTGACTTAACAAAAGAAATCTTATAATTATCAACACATATATCAACTTCATTTACAATGTATTTGTTTCTAGGCTTAAAAAGCATACAACATGTTTTATCCACGTTTAGTTTAAGTCTATTTGCTTGAAACCAATCATTAACTAAACAAAGTTCATGATTAAAAGTTGAACAAAGAACATTCATATCATTACCAGACAAAAATAAACTAGTGTCATCTGCAAAAGCAATAGAGTGAAGTAACTTACTTGAAAAATGCAAATCATTAACATATATAAGGAATAATAAAGGCCCTAAAACAGATCCCTGTGGAACACCGATATTTACACAACGATAATATAGACGATATACCATTTATGGACACATATTGCACTCTATCACATAAATAACTCCGAAACAAATTCAATGAAGTACCTCTGATACCATATATTTCCATCTTTTTGATAAGAATACTATGATCCATACAATCAAAAGCTTTAGACAAATCTAAAAAATAATCCAATCAAAAACTTCTTATTTTCAAAAGACTGTGCTATTTTATTACTTAATTCCATTAAAGCCATGTATGAAGAATACCCTTTTCTGAAACCAAATTGTTTCGAATATAAAATATCTCTTTCAAGTAAAAATTTCATCAGCTGATTATATATCAACCTTTCAAATATCTTCGAGAAAACAGATAAAAGAGAAATATGTCTATAATTTGTTAAAAGATCTTTATCACCTCCTTTGTGGACAGGAATAAGTTTTGCTATCTTTAAACACTTTGGAAACACACCATCCTTTAAAGATGTATTAAACATATTGCACAAGGGATTTACAAATAAAATGTGACCGTGCACCTCAAAACAAACATAAAGTCGCACACACTGATTTTGTGTGAGGACTGAGAATAAGTGAAATGGGTCAACCTAGCCGAACTTGACTTTTTCATGTTTTCTGAAAGAGCAGGTCTTCTTTTACATTATGCCAAAATTTGGTATCATAAAAAGGGCAGGAAAGTGTGTTTTTTCAACAGTTTATCTCGAACATTTTTGTAGAATAGTGTGATTAGGTGTATCTTTAGAATCCCTTTTCCATTTCTGAAAACCTTGTCCACACTCTACACTTTCAACTCTAATAACTTTTGAAAGTATAGCGCTACTGCTTTGAAAGTTGGCATTAATTATGGACAAAATGTGTTAATGAGGCATGCTTAATTTCAGTTTAATCTGAAAATCGCTTCATTGTTGTTACTCTTGTGGTTTACTAATGCTTTTTGTCCCATTCATCGCACAGCCAGCACGGTTTGGTAAAGAGTAAGCGCTTGAATAGACACTGTACTTCAGAGCCTCTTTTCTCAGTTCACACTTTTCCTGAGTTTGTGCTTTCTTTCCACTATTTAGATAGGTTAGGAGAGTCCATTTGATTTGAGTTATAAGTCATTTTAAAGGTTAAAGTCTGCTCTTTCAGAATATGGTCTTAATTAAAAATTCATGTCTGGCGACCTTTTGTTTGTTTTGAGGTGCAGGGTCACAAATAATACTCCTCTTTATAACATATATCAATATCATCATATCCAGGACTTTTACCTGTTTTTAAATTTTGTACAATTTTAAGAATATCACATACTTGTATAGGCCTTAAAAACATAGAGTGAGGATTATTACTTGTTGATAAAAATTTCGTAAAATGTGAAGAGGTAAATGGAACTGTATTTACAATTTTTTAACCTATATTGCTAAAAAATACATTAATGTATCAACAATGGCATATTGATCACACAGAAATTGCCCGTTCGGTTGCAAAATGCGATATTGCACTTTTTCCCTCTCCTTACAAAGAAGCCTGTTTATAATTTTCCACGTACCTTTAATATCATTATGAACATTCTTGAATTTATTATAATAATAATTTCGCTTCTTTTGCCGTAACTCAGCATTAACTTTATTTCTACATGCAATATAAACAGCCTTTCGATACTCTGTTGGATTCTTTAAATACTTCGAATACAATACATTTTTCTTATTACACATTTTCCTAAGAGTATTATCAAACCATGGTTTTTTATATTGATTACACTTCCGTTTACTTTCAATATATGGAAAACACTGATTATACAATTGAGTTACCACTTTCATAAATTTATCAAATTGATCATCAACATTCCCCTGCATTACATCATTATTCCAATCAATCTCATTTAACTTTTCACAAAATTGCATCATATTATTATCACAAATATTGCGTTTATAAATCTTTTCAGGACTTTCAATATTACCGAAATCATAATAACAAAATACAGGCAAATGGTCGCTTACATCTGTAACTATGATCCCTGCCCTTTTGACTATTTCAGGTCTATTTACAAAAATATTATCAATCAGTGAACTTGAATATTCAGTTACTCTAGTTGGTTTAAGTATCAATGGACTAAATGAGTACCTCTTCAAAACATCAACATATTTATCAACATCTGAGCATAACGTAACATTCAGTAAATCAATATTAAAATCACCGGCTAAAAGACATTCTATCTGCTCACCACACACTTTGCTTAATGAGTTCTCCAGATATCGTAAAAATTCAGCAATAGATTGAGAAGGTGGTCTATAAATAGCGGTAAGTATAACATTTTTATATTTTGTACGGATTTCTACAAAACTTGAGTCAATACTGTCATTAAATACATCAAGATCTTTACGTTTTACAAACTTTACTTCATTACTTACATAAAAACCAACACCACCGCCTCGTTTCTCCCTTCTCTCGCTACCCACGTATGAGTACCCATCCAAAGGCATCCCTTCATCTTCCGTTAACCACGTTTCGGAAAGAGCAATGACAGAGAATTTATTTTTGGCGGATAAAATTATTGTTTCAAACTTATGAAAATTGTTTTTAAGACTTCTGCAATTAAAATGAACCAATGAAAATGATTTACCAGTGCTGAAAGATATGTTATTATATTCATCTGGCAAGAGATATGTGGCTTCATTGACAGATTCATCCTGAAGACTCCTCACATTGTCGATATTATCATATCTGCAATCATTGCACTCAGAATTATTGACATTTAATGTAAAACTATTTTGCCTTCAACATAGAATACATCTCTCGTATGATGACATAAATCAGTACCACGAACAGTTAGACACAAAATGGGTTGACACGAATATAAAAGAAATACAAGCAGTAAGAAAGCACGAAGGGGAAAATCATTGATACACAAAAGAAATGCAATATCAATAAGTGTACTTATGAGCATTGAGTTGAGTACGGTAAGTATGAAGAAAGCAAAAAAAGCAATATGTCTCTTATATTCCAGTAAAAAAGTATACAGTAAATTGGAATGCAACATCAGTAAATGTTCTGTGTCCATAATTCACATTCACAGTTTATTCAGTTCATCTCGACCTCTGATTTTCCGTTTGATCGTTTTTCCGCCAGACGCTGGCAGCAATACACAGATTCTGCCGTCGATCGACCACGCTTCTTTGACTTTTTCGTGGTGTTTCGCCGCCCAGAGAAGATCCTGATTGGTGGAAGTTAGTGCATCATCAATTGCCATGCCGGAGCCTTTCAATTTCCTACGAGCGTGTAGCACTGCACTCCGCTTACGGTAGGAACAGAATTTGACAATGATAGCTCTCGGGCGCTTTTCTGGTTCGCTGTTCTGAGTCTGCGCAGTGGCAACAGTAGCAGTGGTAGCGGAGGAATCATTCGTCATGCCTGGTTTCCTTGAAGCAACGCGGTGTGACCGTTCGATGTCATCCAGCGTGAGGGGTACTTGAAGTTGCTGGGAGACAATCTGGCAGATGACTTCATCAGTCCTTTCACCGACAGATTCTTTTACTCCATAGAATTTCAAATAATTCCGACGCGAGTACTGGTCTGCTTCATTCATAGCTCTCTTCAGGTTGTCAATGGAAGTGGCCTGAATCGCTAGGGAGTGCTTTAATTCATGAAGCTCCATTTCTCTCTTCGATGAGTTAATTGACATGCTTGTCGACAACTTTTTCCAATGGCATTGAAAAAGGCATCGCTTTTCAAATAGTCTTGAATAGCTTGAACGACCGTGGCTTCGGTGTTCATCTTGGTTTTGGACACCATTTCGGATTATGGTGAAACAAGTAGAAATCTTCAATCAGAATGGTGGCAGTATGTTCGCACGGGTAGAATGAGATGAGGGTAGTTGGAGGGTAAACATCCACCCTGATGAGATTTTCCGTGATGAAGACGATGCTATATCATAATATGATATAGTAAACATATTATGTTTCAGGTTTAAAGGCAGGGTGACGTACAACACAATGTCCGCCATCTAGGCATAGAGAGCGTCGAATCCACAATTAATAGATATACTGATATCGATGCATTCCAAAAACTGTTCCATTAGATGAGAATTTATGTTGCATTGCGTGACGATGAGATTTGTCATGAAACATAGAACCCGCAGAGGAATAAAATTTTTGTTTATTGTCTTTTGAACTCAAAGAAAAATCTTCAGGCTGTGTTATTTACGTGGTCTATACTAGAGTGAAGTAGCGCAGTAAGTTCCCCCTGACATCGGTAAAACAATTCAAGAAAATGTTGAAAATAGTGTGTATGCGGATGACTGCAGGGACATGTTGTCCCAAAACATGGACTGTGAAAATTATTTCAGTTTTATAGATATTGAAGAAAACGAAGTACTGAACCATTTACATAATCTTGCTACTGATAAGGCCTGTGGTCTGGACAATGTGCCCGCAGTTATCCTAAAGTCCATTGCTGAATATATTTGTAAACCTCTTACTTATATTTTCAATCTGTCGATGCACCAAAACAAGGTTCCGTTGGCATGGTAAGGGTCTCGTGTCACGCTCGTACACAAAGGTGCGGGTCAAAGATCGTAGGTTAACAATATCTATTTTATATCGTAATTTCGTGAGAGATTACGTCATATATGAGATCCCGCTAGTGCGCGCGCCACTCAATTCGTTAGTCGCCGCCATCTTGCTTACACGCGAATTTCTGTGCATCGGAAAATTCGCCGAAATTGCACTTGAAAATTCAAGTTTCGTTCGAGTTGGATAGACATAATAGCTAAAGTTACCTCAACGGGAGGTTTTGCCAGGTTTTTTTCTGGTTTTTACGATCATTCTTCAGCTGAACAGCAACGGAATTTATGTCTTCGACCAACGTTCCAAACGTGGGCGGCGCAGCCGCACCACCGCTGCTGACAGCAGTTGCGTCCCCGGCAGCCACCGGCGGGGGTCGCGGAGAACAACACGCACAAGAGTGCAAGCAGAAAACTGCGACAGCCAAAGGTAAAACGCCTACTAGAGCCGGCAAGGCAGGTACTAGTAATAGTACTACTGCAACTACAAGCAGTGCTAACCCTAGTGGTAGTACTGGTGCAAACAAAACAGTGAAACCACCTGCCAAACTGGCCTCTAAAGTTTCAACTTTGGAGGATAGACTCGGCAAGCTTGAAGGCCAATTAGCTGTGGTTGTTCAATTTGTGGAGGCACAGTCGGCAAAGCAGACACCAGCCCGTGAAGGCGGTGGCAATGGAAAGAGTATCAGGACTCGTTCTGAATACTCCCCTTCAGACTCGGCAGATACTGACTGCCATTATGATGATGAATATGCGGCACCACTTCTGGGCCGAGATATGGATGAACACTCTGTGATTATCCAACCAGGTCAAGGGGATAGTTGTCAGGATGACAAATTTGATATTGAAGAAGGCGAAGTTTCCCCTCCTGTAGTGGAAAAAGTTCCAAACATTGCAGCCAAATTTGCTGTGGCTGAGGAAGTTGGTCCCCCCATTGACCCCGAAATTGCTAAGTCTACAGCCTACCTTCTGACCGACCAGCTTGAGCCCAAAGTGGTAGATGAAACGATCACTAAATACCCCATTCCCAGCAACTGTGAGCTGGTGGATGTGCCGAAAGTCAACCAAAGAATCTGGAATGGGCTACCTGCCTTTTCAAAGACACGAGACCTCAAATTTCAGAGACTCCAAAAGAATCTCACGAGAGGCATCAATGCCTACATACATACAGTGTCAGCACAGGATATTACTGAACAGCAACAAGATACACTAGCACTTCTGTGCAGTGCGAACTTTGAGCTAAATTCCTTACGTAAGGAATTCATGAAACCAGACATTGGTTATCAATTCCAACATCTCTGCAAGCCCTCTACACCGGTCTCCAAATTCCTTTTTCGGTGACGACCTGGGAAAGCAAATGAAAGACATAAGAGATGAACAAAAAGCAACTGAGGGTGTCCTCAGGAGTGAGCATAGCAGACAATACAAAAAGCAGCGTTTCAGCCCATATGACTATGGCAGGAGTGCATATGGCAAGGGCAGGAGCAAGATTACATCAGGAAGCTCGAATTTGCCCCAACAGTACCGCGACGCGGGCTGGACTACATCTCGTGCAAGCACAAGTGATGTGACTAGGCCTACAGGTGCAAAAGGACCGTGGACTGGAGCTACCAGCCATGCTTTTTTAGGCCAGCGCCCCAAGGGGAGGGGGAAGCCGCCAGCTCCCCACACCTTCACACATCCCAGCCAGCACCAACCGCACTGCGGGAGCAAGCAAGGCTCAGGGATGAAGAGAGCACGATAACCTCCAGTTCAACTGACGAGGTAAATATAACATCCCTTTCTAGTGATCATGCAAAGCTATGTCATCATGATAATGTAGAACCTGTGGTAGGAGGTCGACTGAAGCAATTCTTCCCAAAGTGGCGCAAAATTACTTCAGACCCACATGTGCTAAATGCTGTAAGTGGTTACAGGCTTGAATTCAGTAAAGAGATGGGTGTACCATCTAGAACTAAACCCCCTTACCTTTTTCGATGTGATAAAGCCAAAGAGGCTGATATTGATCTCGAAATTTCGAACCTCCGTGACAAGGGAGTAATTGAACAGTGCCAGAGGGAAACTGGAGAATACGTGTCTAATATTTTTACACGGCCTAAAAAAGATGGGGGTACACGCGTTATCGTAGACCTGTCTGATCTCAACAAACATCTCCAGTACCAGCATTTTAAGATGGAAAATATCCATACTGCTACTGAACTCATTTCAGGAAATAGCTTCTTAGCTTCAGTCGACCTTCGGGACGCGTACTATACAGTACCTGTGCACCCAGCACACAGGAAGTTCTTAAAGTTCTCCTGGAAAAATCAAATTTGGCAATTCAAAGTACTGCCTAATGGCCTGAGCACGGCGCCAAGGTTGTTCACTAAACTACTGAAACCTGCATTCACATTACTGAGAGAGCAAGGGCATGTAGTAATTGGGTACCTTGACGATATACTCATTATTGGAGAAAGTGAGAATCAAACTTTGCAAACGGTTTTGGAAACCACTAGCATCCTTGCACAACTTGGGTTCTTGGTACACCCAGATAAATCAGTAGTATGCCCCACTCAAGAAATACAATTTCTTGGTTTCATTCTCAATACTCAGATCATGACAATTCGACTGCCTGATAACAAATCAGAGGAAATACAGTCCTTGTGCACTGAACTTATGCAAATAGCAAACCCCAGTATCAGGCAGGTGGCTAGAATTATCGGGAAAATGGTAGCATCATTTCCCGCAGTCCAGTATGGACAGCTCTATTACAGGGCGTTAGAAAGGGACAAAATCAAAGCTCTCAAAATGAATAAGGGGCATTTTGACAGAAAAATGAGCCTATCTTTGGAAGCAAAACAAGAGCTGCATTGGTGGATAGAGACAATGTGCAGTCTGCTTTCTAACCCTTACGACACCCTAAACCTATGCTCGAATTGTGCACGGATGCCAGTGGCAAAGGCTGGGGGGCATCTGATCATACCACCCATACAGGGGGTAGATGGAATGAAGAAGAGCTGCAAAAAGCCAGGGAGAATAAGATTAATTATCTGGAGACCCTGGCTGCTGGCATGGGACTCAAGTCCTTCTGTTCTAATTCACAAAACATTCATGCCTTGTTACGGCTAGATAACAGTACTGCTGTTGCGTACATTAACAACATGGGAGGCATTAAATCCCTTGACTGTGATCGGGCAGCCCGAGAGATTTGGCAGTGGTGTGAAACTCATAAATTTGGGTCACAGCAGCACACTTGCCAGGAAAGCTGAATGTGGAGGCAGACCGCATGTCTAGAAATTTCAATGACCGCACAGAATGGATGCTTGACCGCACAGTTTTCCAAGAAATAGCCTCACGTTTTGGGACACCAGAAATAGACCTATTTGCCTCCAGACTTAACAAGCAGGTAGAGAACTATGTCACATGGCTGCCCGACCCACATGCCAAGGCTGTTGATGCCTTTACTCTCGATTGGGGAAAGTAGTACTTTTATGCATTTCCTCCTTTCTGCTAAGTTGCTAAGTGCATTCAAAAAATCAAATCTGATAATGCAGCAGGGATACTAGTAGTCCCAAAATGGCCAAGCCAGCCATGGTTTCCTCTCCTAAACAGGATGATGAATGAGGAACCACTTGTTATTCATAGGAGTGAATCCTTACTAACATTGCCAGTTTCTAACACTCCTCACCCACTTCACACTCAGATTGATCTTCTTGCTTGCAGGTTCTGTGCAACCCCTTCAGAGATGCGGGATTGAATGCACGGATAATTGTTGTAATGGCCTCCTCTTGGAGAAAAGGGACTAAGAAACAGTATGCAGTTTACATAAACAAATGGAAAGCATTTTGTGACAAGAAATGCAGCAACTACTTGTATTCAGATGTTCAAGCTGTCCTGGAATTCGTGAGTGACATTTTCTTTGAAAAAGGGGCAGGTTACAGTGTCATAAACTTAGCACGGAGTGCTCTATCTTCATTTGTGATACTTCGAGATACTATGTTTACAGTTGGAAACCATCCCTTTATCCAGAGGTTTATGAAGGGAGTCTTTCAGCTACGCCCACCCAAGCCTAGATACATGGAAACGTGGGACGTTAACCTTGTTTTCAATTTTCTTCGTTCTTGGTCCCCAGCGCACGTATTGGACCTGAAAAAATTGACGCTTAAATTGTGTGTGATTATTGCATTAATCTCAGCACAAAGGATTCAATCATTACACTACCTAAGCTTGGATGATATGGTGTTAAGAGAGAATGCAGTCACTTTTCACCTTCATGATCTCCTAAAACAGAGCAAGCCTGGAAATTACTCACGCAGTGTCAAGCTCCAGGCATACCCACCAGACAGGAGACTTTGTGTGGTCAGGTACTTGCAGGAATACATCAGAAGGACCTGCAGGATCAGAGCTAGTGAACGGTACCTTTTTGTTAGCTACAAGAAACCGTATCACAGGGTATCCTCTCAAACAATCGCTCGCTGGATTAAGGAGGTTTTGGAGGCTGCGGGTATTGATACAGGGATCTACAAGGCGCACTCTACTCGGGCAGCGTCTACCTCCGCAGCCATTACCTTAAGGGAAATTTCCCAGTATCTAAGATACTTGCGCAAGCCGGTTGGGCCAACGAAAGAACCTTTCGCAAGTACAACAACAAGCCCTGTCATGCTGAGAAAAACTTTGTAGAAACAATTATCAAAAAATAGACTGTGAAGCCCTAAGATTTGAACAGACATGTCTTGAACTGCCTGAACTTGTGAACTCTTGGAGACACAATATCTATGCAGCATTCAGCCTGAATGAGAATTGCAATGGAAACTCTATCTAAGGTATGCTCCCTACCCCTTTTTTTTGGGGGGGGGGGGTGCCTCGAGAATGTAACCACTGGCTTCGAAATCTCATATATGACGTAATCTCTCAAGAAATTACGATATAAAATGGAAGATTAAACGAGAACTTACCGTTTGAAGTTCAATATTAATTTTATGAGTAATTGGAGGGTGAGATTACGTCCCGCCTCACCCTCCCCCAAATTTCAAACGGTAACTTAATCTCTCGTTATCTTCCTACATCAGTGGTCACATTCTTGCTTCTAATATTGAGTGGCGCGCGCACTAGCGGGATCTCATATATGACGTAATCTCACCCTCCAATTACTCATAAAATTAATATTAAACTTCAAACGGTAAGTTCTCGTTTAATCTTCCATTTTACCAGTGATAGCGAACATTATGGAAAAAACTCATATTTGTGACCGTGCACCTCAAAATGAACATAAAGTCGCACACACTGATTTGGCGTGAGGACTGAAAATAAGTGAAATGGGTCAACCTAGCCGAACTTGACTTTTTCATATTTTCTGAAAGAGCGGATCTTCTTTTACACTATGCTAAAATTTGGTATCATAAAACGGGCAGGAAAGTGTGTTTTTTTAGCAGTTTATCTCGAACATTTTTTGGTAGAATAGTGTGATTAAGTGTGTCTTTAGAATCCCTTTTTCATTTCTGAAAAACCTTGTCCACACTCTTCACTTTCAACTCTAATAACTTTTGAAAGGATAGTGCTACTGCTTTGAAAGTTGGCATTAATTATGGACAGAATGTGTTAATGAGGCATGCTTAATTTCAGTTAAATTTGATAATCCCTTCATTGTTGTTACTCTGGTGGTTTACTTCTTGTTTTTTGTCCCATTCATCGCACAGCCAGCACGGTTTGGTAAAGATTAAGCGCTTGAATAGACACCGTGCTTCAGAGCCTCTTTTCTCAGTTCACACTTTTCCTGAGTTTGTGCTTTCTTTCCAATATTAAGATAGGTTAGGAGAGTCCATTTGATTTGAGTTATACATCATTTTAAAGCTTGAAGTCTGCTCTTTCAGAATATGGTCTTAACTAAAAATCCATGTCTGGCGACTTTTCTGTTTGTTTTGAGGTGCAGGGTCACATTTGATCAATTGTACAATTATCTTCAAGAGAAAGGACTTCTGGCAGTGCATCAATCAGGATTTAGTTAATTAATGTAACTGAATACTGGCTTAACAAACTTGACCAATGAATGTCTGTAGGCGTAGTCGCATTAGACATTCGACACAGTAGACCATGCTACACTGTTACGTAAGATGCGCCAGTATGGCCTGTCTGATTCAGTAGTTGAATGGTTCTGCAGCTACCTGACAGATCGCACCCAGTGCAGAGTTGTCAATGGGGTTCAGTCTAGACCACAGACAATTAAGTGTGGAATCCTCCAGGGTTCGAATCTAGGTCCCTTACTGTTCATTTTGTATTTATATGACTTACCTTTGTGCATAAATAATAGTATGGTATCTCTCTATGCAGATGACACATGTTTGTATTACTCTTGTAACAACGTTAATAGATTCGTGACAAATGAAGATTTAGATAAAATAAATGCATGGCTGTGTAAAAATAAGTTGGCACTAAATGCCCCCCAAAAATGAGTTTCTATTGATTGGATCTGGAAGGAGACAAAAGGGTATTTCAGTTTCTTGTGGAAATATTAAGGACGTGGTCATTAATCAGGTCACGCATATCAGATACATTGGTGTACACATTGACCAGTACTTAGACTGGACAAAACATGTTGAATGCTTGCAGAAAAAAAAAAACTGCACAAGAGTTTGTATTTATTGAAAAGAATAAGACCTTTTATCACGCAGCAAATGGCAATGATATTCTACAAAACCATTATTCTGCACCAGATGGATTACTGCAGTCTTATATGGGGGAACATGGCAAAAGCATATTGCGAAAACCTACAGAAAATATAATTTAAAGCACACAGAGTGGTTATACGGGTTGACTGGAAATTTCCAAGTGAAGCCCTGTGTCAGTTGATTCAAACAAGGTGTAATGGTATCATTGATCGTCTTTGGGATAACCGCGATAAACAGTTGTTATGCATTATGTATAAGATTGTAAACGAAAACATGCCTTCACATATAAACGATTTATTTAGTATAGACAATATTTGTATGGTTTGAAGAAGAGAACCCTCCAGTTAGATGTACCCAAACCAACCACAAATTAAAAAAAAAAACAGTTTTTGATATCGTGTTGCCCAAATGTGGAATAGTTTGCCAAGCGACGTTACACAAAATGCTTCTTTAGTTGCATTCATAAGAACGATAGATAAGTTTGATACAAAGGTAGGATTTTTAAGATAATCACTTGCAGTCTAATGATGTGTGTGTGTATTAAGTCTTATGTTTGAATGGTCCCACTTTTATTTTTTTCTTCTTTCCGTTTTTTCATTTATCTCATGAATATTATGTATATGCATATTTTCTTTTTTTTTCTGATACGTAAGTAATTTTATAGAATTATGTCAGTATAAATGGTAGTATTCTTTAAATATGTCATTGATTTTACAGTGTAATTTTTTTTTTCTATGTATACTAAGTACACATATAAAATGTTGTATTATGTTACTTTGATTTGTTTTTTCCTCTTCACGGACTCAATGAAGAACAGCCATTGGCTGAAGTGAGTGATCGTGTCGAAATGAAATAAACTGAAACTGAACTGAACTGATAAAACAATGCCATATTTCTACACCATCCACACGCATTATCCAATACATTATACATACACAGACACACACACAGCACACACGTATTTTTCATATAGGATGTCTATGCACTGAAGCTGTATCTCCTCACAGTGACAACACAATTATCATGCTCTTTGTGATCATGTATTCTTCGAAGAATCATGTATTTCTACATGTCCTTGACCATGTTTTTTTTTTCTATTTTTCCCCTTTTTCAGTTCAAGACATTTTATGATAAAGTCTAGTTGGCAGTGCGCCCAAACGTACAATAAAACGACAATTCTAAATTGTAACTCCTTGATGACACCACACATAAAAAAGCAATCCGAAACTGTCCACACGATATGTCAATTCAAAGACCAACTGACAGACAACACGAATTCACAGTCCCGCGAGTGTACGTCAATCAGATTTGCGAAAATTTGAGTCTCGTAGTATACATGAACAATATACGAGCTCAGAGAGCAATTCTATAGCTTTGTTCAGAGAACTTCGGGTATTAATGAGACAGCGTGGTGACCATTGCTGTGCTGCACTCTAGATTGATAAACAATACATGAACGATCAAGGTGAAAAGCAAAATAGCATATCGTTTTATCCAACGCCATCATAAAATATATTTTGACTGGCTGATACTCGATCGTTACTTTTATACATAGTGGACGTCCATTATGTGGAGTTTTATTTATGATGTTTGTGCAATAGCGCCATTACAATATAATAATACAACTCTATATCATGGATATGAATGTGAATTGGGTTTGGTCTGTTCCTATAGTATTACGAAGGAAGCCTCTTTTCATTTCCAAGCTTTCCTTGTTTTCCTTGACCCAATCCCCTATAGGCTAAACTCCCTTCTTCCCTCCCAAACTTTCCATAGGTCACGCTCTTAATAAAAAGGGCAAGCTAATGATGCATCATAGTGTGGTACCTTGTTTTACATTGTTGTAAATCTTAAGCGTTTAACAGGCGAAGATTCGAACCCACTCCGAACCCACCATTTTGAAGAGTAAAGTAAGATGGGCCATCAAGAACAGCCCTAAAGGAAAAGCGCGCAGGAGGCGTAGATAGCATAACAACAGAAGCTATCCAGGCCTGTGGAGAGACAGGAGTTGAGTGATTACAACCATCTTTCAAAAGGCTTGGGAGGAAAGGAGAGTTCCAGTGGATTGGCAGAACGCTGATGTGGTACCTATATGGGAGAAAAAAAAGGGGAATAAGGATTGTAGCACCTACAGGAGCAGATCACTCCTCAGCCATGTAGGAAACGCACCAGAGTGAAATCAGAACATTTTACTGAGCGACGCTCAGCTTGGCTTTAGGGAAAGGAGAAGTTGTACTGACGCCATCTTTGCACTGAGACAGCTGAGTGAAAGGGCCCTAGAGTATAACAAAGCACCCCATCTGGTGTTTGTCGACCAAGAAAAGGCATTCGACAGAGTGAACAGAGACAAGCTCTGGAGGGTCTTGGCGCAGTATGACATCAGCGGGAATCTCCTAGACAATGCCAGAGCTATGTACACCAATAGCAAGAGCGCAGTTAGCACCTCTAGTGGACTTTCCAACCATGGTTCCCCATGTCATCAGGGGAGAGACAGGGGTGAGTCCTTTTTTCCTTCTACTCTTTACCATGAACATGGACCAGATCAAAAAGGAGGCCAATCCATATCTGGAGGCACTTCACGAATTTATGTCTGTTGATGATCAAGCCATAATAAAAGACAACACGGAAAAACTGCAGGAGCTCACAAACCAGCTCAACGCACGCTGTGAGACTTGTAGCGTGAAAATCAGTGTGAGCAAGACTGGTGCCACGACAGTCAGCAGGACCCAAAAGAAGCTTGAAATCAACATCAATGGAGCTCAAATGAAAAGCAGACGACTGAATTCAAGTACTTGGCAGTATATTTACAGAAGATCGGAAGTGGACAGAGAAATAGAAACACGCTGTCAGAAAGCAAACTTGGTCAGCTATGAACTGCCCCCCTTCTTCGACACCCCAATATCTCGATGTGCACCAAGGCAAAGCTGATTAACTCCATCTTCCTGCCAACTCTCACTTACCAGTGCCAGACATGGCCCCTGATAAAAGCTCTTGAGCAGAAGTTGATAACATACGAGATGAAGTGCTTCAGGAAAGCCGTGAACAAGACCATGAGGACATGATACGAAATGTGGTGATCAGAGACATAGTAGGCGCTACACCTGTCCTACACCATATCAAGCAACAACGGATCAAATGGTTTGGTCACTTTACACGGATGCCACCCAACCAGCCACCCTTACAAGCTTACAACGTGAGATGCTCTGGTGCAAGAGCAAGAGGCTGACCAAGGCGACGCAGGAGAGACTCTGTGGCAGATACCCTGACTGCTCACGATATGTCCCTTCTCCAGGCTACCTGCCTTGCAGCAAACAGACGCTTACGTCTCCGCGACGTCCCCGGGTACAAGCGGAAGGAAAAAGTAAAAGTAAAGTATTGTAGGACTGATTTTGGCATTATACAGCTGTAAATAGAAACAGGACAGTTTCAAAACAACTCTCGAATAGATAATGAATATTATGGAATATAAAACTCTCTTTCACAGAAAAGACACAGTAGTATCAAATGATGGAAATCCAAATGATAATAAAACTTATTTGACATGGCATTTATATTTCATGATTTATTTTGGCCTCTTCGTATACGAAATTGGATACATGTTCATTATGATTATCTACATCTTTCTGGATTTAGAGATTTCAAAAAATGCCCTACCTCCCCCCCCCCCAAAGAAAAATAATAAAAAACTCTCCCAGAGCCGAAAGGTTACTTGTACTATCTCCATCTCAGAAAGGTCTTGTAATTCCAACTTGGAACTCTCATCTAAGTAAAATCTTAATACTGGCCTAATTTTGTGTTATATTTTAATGACCTCTCTTGATCAGACCTCATTTGAAAATCCTCAGAATTTCGGCTTTCGTCTAAAACTGACATTTTCAATTCAAATGACACGTATTTCAGCTATGCTTCTCTGTGAATTATGTATTCTGATGTGCTTCCACCTCTGAAAGTGACAAATGACAAGAGTATGTCAAATTGTCACTTATGAGTTCGTTCGAGGGCAGGTCAAGAAAGGCTTTCCGAGAAATGTGAAATTTCAAAATGTCATATCTTCCTTATTCTTGTCTGGTTTTGTTATTTTTATGTTGTTCTGTGGGGAATATTTCTCTCTTTCTTTGAAGTTTTTTTTTTTTTTTTTTTTTTTTTTTCCGGTGGAATTCTTCTTTAAAAAATGTGAGTCCCCATCTTGACCAACATTATACCATTCCTTTAAATACTTTCATATCAAACTATAAAACATTATTAACAACATTAACAAGCAAGGGGTACGGATTAAAAAACGAGATACCTACAAGAGGGACATGAAACAACACAAACAAATAAACAATCACAAAGGTAGAGTGAAAAGAAAAAAATAGAAAGAAATTAAAGAAACAATGATTTAATCAAAAACCAACAATGAGGAGGGAAATAGATAGGTTGGCTACAAGTGTGGAGATAAAAGAAAGTCTACAGTTCTTTTACAGAGATTTGCATTGACAAGATAAGGAAAAATAATTGAATATCATTAATGGCAACAAAGCAATTTAGAGCGCAAGGTAAGGAATCAACCGAGCAACTGCACAATAAGTGCGACTTTGATTCACATTTTCTCTTTCTTTTGAAGTTTATCCATTTTTGGGGTGGATATCCGCTTTAAGTTTTTTGTAGATAATTAGAAACCACTTATGAAATATGAAACAGCTAACATTCTAAGAGTAATTTAAAATACATTTGATGATAATCGGTTTATAAATGCACGAGATATCCACAAAAAGTGAAAAAAATACTCCTAATAAAAAGGCGGTCCCATCTTTTATTATGGCGTCTTTGTTTTTGGATATCTCAGCCATTACAGAAAGTTTTCATCAGATAAATCTTAAATTCCTTTTAAAGTTGAATGCTCTTTTATGTTTAAAAAGAGGTTGTTGCGATGTCAAACACACACACACAAAAAAAAAAACCCACACGGAAATGTTAATCCAAGTCTCAACCAAAACTATACAATCTCTTTAATCAGTTGCTGAATATTATAGTTTTACAAACGTTGAAGTTTCCTACGGTACCTGGTTTTTCCCCTACCCCCTCCCCCCACCAGGTCCTCCTGTTTAACCAGTAAATTCCACTTTAGTTTATGCTTGTTATTAAAAGGTAAGTGTGTTTAGAAGGAAGAAAGACGAATGAACCGGAAACTTGAAAGTCGAAATTTATGTGCACGATTTAAAGAACACACTTAGTCACTTCTATTTTAGTCCAGATAGCGACTGCGTGCAGACATCACAGCTATACACGCACATAAAACTTACGCAAACACGCACACACATACATGCATATGTGTGTGCACAAGGAAAGTACAGCATGTAGTGGCAGGTGCGCTGAGTTACTGAATTGAATTGAATTGAATTGAATTGAATTGAATTGAATTGAATTGAATTGAATTGAATTGAATTGAATTGAATTGAATTAAATTGAATTGAATTGAATTGAAATGAAATGAATTGAATTGAATTGCTAAAAATGCAACGGACTTTACACTCGAGATATAGTCATTACAGTAAACAGTTCCAGCACGTTTATTTTCATTGCGTGAAATACTAGCATACATGAAATGGGTTAGTCAAATACCTGTAAGTGATTGGCTAAACACAGTCACGTGATGGAGGCACATTTGTTACGTTCGCCCATTGGCGAACATTTTTGTCATGTTGTCCCATGGGAAAACAAATGACAGAAGGCCTAGGACCGCGCGCGCACAGTGAATTTTGCCTCTGCAACACGCGAACGAGCGATCGAGTGCGTTGTGCTGGTTGTTGACGTTGACGTATTTGACGTATTTTACTAACCCATATAACTTAACAGATGATGACTTTTGTTGTCGGGAACATGTGCCAAACGTTCCACCCTCAGGGTTTGAAATGCTATTTCGGGAGGCTATAAGTCCCTCGACTTCGCCTCGGGACTTATAACGTCCCTCAATAGCATTTCAAATCCTTCGGGTGGAACATTCGGTATGTTCCCTCCAGCGCCAGTCATCATCTATATAATGAGTACTGTCTGTACACAAGTATACGAGCATATATCTACCATCAAGTTCATAAGGAATTCAAAGTATGAGTACTATTGTAATGATTATATGGAAGCATTAAAGGGAGTATATAGTTTTGGTTGAGACCTTACTTCAAGTTTCTAATATTTTTTGATGAGATAATGAGAAAGCTCTCATGAAATATGAAAGAGTATGTAATTCCAAGAGGGGTTCAACGTTTATTAATATGTTTTGATGAAAATCGGTTTTAAAATGGCATTCCAAATAAAAGGTGGGACCCAACTTTTATTAGGTTCACATTGTTTTACTTTGTTTTTGGATGTCTCAGCGATTCCAATACCAATTTTCATCTGATAAACTTTGAATTCCTTTTGAAATTGTATGCTCTGTACTATTTTATAAGTGGTTTCTATAAGTATCTCACAAAAAGTTTAAAGCCAAATTCTCATCTCCACCAATACTATGCAATCACTTTAACTCTGTAACCAGAGATAATGCAAGCGTACACTGCAAATCGATCCACCATGCATTAAACGAGGATAATGTAAAATAGTAGGATAAATGATTGTAATTAGGCAAGTTATTATCATTAAGTAGCATTACTTTGAGTTTTTGTTTGGAAATGAACAGCGAAGAACATTACATTAAATCTGCACGAAGATCATTCCAGAATTTGGGTCCTTGAAAACTAGTGTGTTTTTTTGAGCTAAGAGTGTGCGAGTACCTAGAAGGTGAAATGAATCCCTTTTTCTTGTGAGGTAAGCATAAACCACATAGTTACTTTTAAACACATGCATAAATACTTCAGGCAAATCTTTGGCTGATATCTAACATCCAAATGTGCGTAAGTAGTATAAAAATCATTCTTATTTAAGACAGAAGGCAATACTTTGTATAATGGTTATTCACAGACTATAATACCACACAACGTCTGCGCTACAATCGCAAATGTCCCCATAATATTGAGATTGCAAGATGGACAATTTAGATTTGAATCATATTTTGTTGCAACGAGTAGGGTGAATAAATTATTCTCCTATACAACGACGTAGTACTCGACAACGTGCCCTGGTCAAAAATAATATAGAGCCAATAAAGAAAATCAACAAAGCATTTCTGTTGGTTTCTTATGGTGTTTCTTGGTTTCTGTTGGTAATCGTTTTTTGTTTTGTTTTTTTGTGCATGGGGACCAACAGAAGAACCCAACAAAGGGCAGAAGAATTGCATTAGGACAAATTGCAAGATACAGATCCCAACAAGTCCAATAGAAACAAACAGAAATAAGATCTAATTACAGCATACCAACAGATCCAACAGGACCAACACATGATAACAAACGCTTTCCTCTCGGCTGATCTCACTTCTTCCCTCCTATATAAAGCTGTCGATATGCCACGCTCTTGATAAAACAAGGGAAGGTAATGAAACATCCATTATATTCTGTCAGATAAACTTAAAGCAACTTGTTGAACGAGGGAGGTGGATGAGTTCTCCCACTCTCCTGATAGGAGAAGATCAGCATCAAGAAAGATTATTGAGACTGTTTTCATTTGCATCAGATTACTGAAGTATGATATAACATTGGAAGTAATATACTGATGAAAAAGATAGCAATGATAAGAAAGAAAACAGAGCCTTAAAGGGAAATACAGAGGAATAACCAGGACTTTTAAGGAGACACGAATCGACAGCTGAAAGTATCGACACATCAGAGTGGTAGGCGCTATTAGAAAAAAGCATGATGCGACTTCTGACAAGCTGGTAATATGTAAACAGAGATTGTATTACCGTCCAAACATTCGACAATTGCTCGCTTCGTATCAACTCTATCTAGTTCTTTGCAATGCCAGAATGATATGTCTCCAACGAAATAGCATGTTTGCGTACCCTCTTGCATTAAAACAAAATCCCCATGCCACTTTCCAATGATCACAACCTATTGTTAAAAAAAGACATAAATCAAACCATCTCTCATATAACCGTGACAAAAGAATCAACGTACAAAAGATCACAGGAGCATAATTATAGGCTAGGATTTCGTACAAACAGTTTATGCCGTTTCCAAGAAAACAATAGGAACATGCGTTCAAATTCAAACGTTATCATCCACCGATCGATATCGGTCTTTCAAATTAAAAATCTAGTCATTTAATTTCTTTTCGCAAATTGATTTACACACACACAAAAAAAAATCCATGGTATTCATGAATTGGACTTTTATCTCATCATACATATCAAGCTATATTCAAAACTTGAAGACTTACATGATAAGATAATGAGTGATTGTTTCTACGTTTTGTCAGCTCAAAGCGAAATTGTTGATATACTGTGAAATCATGTCTACCTTCGATTTCAACTAAATGTGATGGATTGTGAAGTTATTCAACCCGGGCCCTGTTTTATGAAGAGTTAAAATTGATTATATATTTGATTTCAACTGTAAGTCTATGGCAGCCTGTGTAGTGAGGAAATCTAAAATTGATTTTATCTTTTGATAAAACGGGGCCCCGATATACTTGATCCGACTGCATATCTTTTCAAATATAATGGTGATAATGTTATATTGACTTTGTCTTTATCGTATGGAATGCATGGCCGGCTGAAGGGGGGGGGGGCACATAAGGTGTCCCACTTTTTTAACCCGGAAGTACGTACAAATTGTAAGTGGCACTAAAAAGAAATAGATTTTGCTTGATTTTGCTGTTTTCCTTGTTAGCTCAGGAAACCCGGAAGTCCCCCCCCCCCCACACGCACACACACTTTTGAAAACTCTCCTCCGGCCCTGGAATGTCCCGGACTTGCTAAAGAATGCAAACACGATACCAACATAATTATCAAAAAGAAGATAAACCGCATGAAAGAAATCGTTTCATTAAGTATTGCATTCTATTTCAAAAGTCCTGGAACGGATTGTACACGTATATATATAATATACAGAGCGTATCGAAAAAAAAAAGATAATCCAACTTTGGAGGGCTGCCATTTCTTAATTGTCAGTTATGACGAGCACAATGTTGGTTGTAAGGAATGTGGAACTCTCCTTCTTTCCATTGATACCAAATTATGCTGACAATTGTCATGCATGACTGAGCACATGGACTTTAAAGACAAAAATGTCAAATTGCACTTTTTCCAAGTTTGCGTGTTATTGTGAAGGAACAATGCATGTCTGACTGCATGGATGAGATCTGTCAATGAAAGTGGTAAAATCATCAGACCAGCCTGCCCGACTGCAGATTCGTGTTTTAGGGTTTCTTCTAACTTTTTATGGTTCATAACCTTCAACATAGCCACGTTGTCGATATTTGGTCCTTCCCATTAAGGCGAAACCATTATCCATTTTACTCTCTTCATATTCAAGACATGGTTTGCCACTGGGAGCTATATGTTAAATATGAACAGAGAAAAATGGATTGTGTGGATTGGCCTCTGTGGGAGCGACCAAGTTTTCAGACTAAAGGTCATGTTAAAGGTTATGGTTATGGACCATAAAATGTTAGGAGAAAACCTAAACACAAAACCTAAACACAAACTTGCATTCGTACAGGCTGGCCTATTTGGCAACTTTCATTGACAGATCTCATCCATACAGTGAGACATGCATGGTTCCTTCACAATAACACGCAAACTTGGAAAAAGTGCAATTTGTCATTGTTGTCTTTAAAGACCATGTGCTCAGTCATGCATGACAATTGTCAACATAATTAGATATCAATGGAAAGAGGAAAAGATCCCCTTTCCTTTCAACGAACATTGTGCTCTTCGTAACAGACAATTAAGAAATGGCAGCCCTCTAAAGTTGGATTACCTTTTTTTTATACGCTATGTATATTTGAAAGTGAACAACTTCCTATAATCAATCTCATTTTGGGTTTAAAGGAAAAATATAAGAGTGATTTAGCACTATACAGTTAATAGAGACAGTTACAAAACAGGTCTGATATAAAGAGTACGTGAAAACTATTGTCATATCTGGGATTAATGTAAGACATTAAATTTGATACAATGCAATGAAAAAAAAAAAAACCCTCTTCATTAAAAACTTAATGATTATGGCATCAAATAGTGGCTAACTGGTTTTCCATTGACATTGAGTTTGGTGAATGTATCTATTTAAAAGGAAACGATGTGAATAAAAGTAGAAATAACACTTGCATTCGAGAACCTGGAGAAAATAGGTCAATGCTTTTAACGCAGGATATAATCTCCGTCTCCCTGATTGGCATTTCAGATAACATGACATCATATATATATATATATATATATATATATGTATATATATATATATATACACCGTGTAAAATGGCAAGACAAACGTACTGTCCTTTTGATTGTGCTACCAATCAAATTTACACTTGAAATCAACGCGGGAAACGATTTTTCCTTCAGTTTGCGTGAGAGATCGTCCCTAGAATACCTTCTCAAATTCTATTTCTTAGATTATTAGGAGCATAAGCCATAGAGAAATGATTCTTTTGGGAAAGAAGACGATCAGGGCAGTCGCAGTAGTCGGGTTAATTATGTTACAATTTTAAAGATAATATAAAGTTTTGGTACCTCAAAAGTTTCCCTGAATTTCCTTGTCTTAGTTTGTGTTTCAGGTTAAAGTACCTTTCATATAACTAACACTGTGAGACTTACTCGCCCCAAAGTGCTCTCATGCCTCGGTAATCATGTAATAATGGTTTCGTACCAGAGCCGTGTTGACTCGACGCGGTAACGCGAGCACGTATTGTACGAAGCCATTATTGCATGATAACTGCGACCAGCAGCCCCATACATTGCCATACGCATAGCTAAATGGGGCTGCGCTTTGTAGCATTCAGGATCATGACAGACTAGTATCGAGGGTAAATATCAACTTAAAATCCAAAAATTTCTTCAATTTGAAGACTTACCTGTTAAGTTGAAGTATTGAAAACAAGCTTCGGGCAACACATCACATGCGCACAAATTTCAAATCCATGAATGGATAAGATGTCTGTATGCGCATGTGCTGGCCGTCAATTCAGTGTAGCTCTCCAAAGGTCCTCTCGACCGAGTCACATTCAGTCATCAATTCGAACAGAAAGGGGCTATTGGCAGAACCAAACGTTGCCCGAAGCCTGTTTTCAATACTTCAACTTAACTGGTAAGTCTTCAAATTGAAGAAATTTTTGGATTTTAAGTTGATATTTACTCGCGATACTAGTCTGTCATGATCCTGAATGCTACAATGCGCAGCCCCATTACGCTATGCGTATGGGACTGCTGGTCGCTATGTGTATGGGGCTGCTGGTCGCAGTTAATTGCATGATTACTCAGACATGAGAGCACTTTGGGGCGAGTAAGTCTCACAGTGTTAGCTATATGAAAGGTACTTTAACCTGAAACACAAACTAAGACAAGGAAATTCAGGGAAACTTTTGAGGTACCAAAACTTTATATGTGACCGTGCACCTCAAAACGAACATAAAGTCGCACACACTGATTTTGCGTGAAGACTGAAAATAAGTGAAATGGGTCAATCCAGCCGAACTTGACTTTTTCATATTTTCTGAAAGAGCGGGTCTTCTTTTACATTATGCTAAAATTTGGTATCGTAAAACGGGCAGGAAAGTGTGTTTTTATAGCAGTTTATCTGGAACATATTTGGTAGAGTAGTGTGATTAGGTGTGTCTTTAGAATCCCTTTTTCATTTCTGAAATACCTTGTCCACACTCTTCACTTTCAACTCTAATAACTTTTGAAAGGATAGTGCTACTGCTTTTAAAGTTGGCATTAATTATGGACAGAATGTGTTAATGAGGCATGCTCAATTTCAGTTTAATCTAATAATCCCTTCATTGTTGTTACTCTGGTGGTTTACTTCCTGTTTTTTGTCCCATTCATCGCACAGCCAGCACGGTTTGGTAAAGATTAAGCGCTTGAATAGACACTGTACTTCAGAGCCTCTCTTCTCAGTTCAAACTTTTCCTGAGTTTGTGCTTTCTTTCCAATATTTAGATAGGTTAGGAGAGTCCATTTGATTTGAGTTATACATCATTTTAAAGCTTAAAGTCTGCTCTTTCAGAATATGGTCTTAACTAAAAATTCATGTCTGGCGACTTTTTGTTTGTTTTGAGGTGCAGGGTCACATATTATCTTTAAAACTTGAAGTTTGCTCTTTCAGCTGTAGTAGCTTCATGGTTTTTTTTTCTTTGTGTTTTGTTTCTGCTATCAATAAATATTCATTTTGTGGTAAAAATGTGACCCGAATCAGTCTCCTGAATTTCATTTATCTTTTCTTTTCTTTAAACCGAAAATTTAATTGGGCTGAATTTTAAACGTAACTAAAATATTTCATTTTGTTTTTTATTTTTACAAGAGGAAGGTTGTTATAATGGTTTCATTGTTTCTCCTGAAGCTGTAATTATATATTTTCAATTGAAATGTACTTCATTAGTTCTTATTAATGTCTAAAACAAAATCCTAATCAGTTTTGTGCGAACATTCTTTTGTGTATTTTTGTCATCAATGCATTGGTACATGTTACTACATTTCTGTTTATTGCCGCTGATTTATGTTACTGTTAATTGTGATAGAAACGTTATGTTTCAGTCCCTGTTTTTCATTAAAATCGGCATGCTGTCGTCGTATCATTTTCTTGTAAAGTATCGTTGAAAGCCAATGGAAGCCAACACATTTTTGGAAGCTTATAGGCATAATTCCACGTGTGACTAGTTTTGATTACAGATATCTGGGTTCTTAGCGACATCAGTTAGTGTATCGATTTGAAGCATGATCTTTTTTTATAACAATTTGTCAGTTCGTTCTGCTTTTATTGTTATCTTTATACATTGGCGACCTCATCTTTTTTCCCTAATAAGAAAACCCCCACCCCGTAAAAAAAAAGAAAAAGAAGAAGAGAAAATATGTTGCAAAGCTATAGATCCTGTATTGTTTTATAGTTGGCATTTAATAGTTTGAGGACTCAAGTATAGCGGATATCGGAACAAACAGCTTGGGTTTCGAAAGTAAAATGAGGTAGCAGGAAGCGAGGTATCAGAGGGGTTGTGAAAATTCAAAAAATGGTGGACAAAACGAAAGGAAAACCCCCTGAATATCATGTACACGCTGAGTGATGAAACATATTCACACAGTGTGTCCTTTTTTTCTCGTAGTTGTGATAGTCAAGTAGGATTTCTTAAAAAAAAAAAAAGTTCTCTGTTTAAGGTCTCATACAGGCAAAAGTTGAACACCAGTTCTTTTTACCTAAAAAAAAATGATAATAATAAAGAAATAAGTGTACTGATCGGAAAAAAATTCAGTTCCCAAACATACTGGTTTTTCATTGACATTGAGTTTGGTGAATGTATCTATTTAAAATGTAACGATGTGAATAAAAGTAGAAATAACACTTGCATTCGAGAACCTGGAGAAAATAGGTCAATGCTTTTAACGCAGGATATAATCTCCGTCTCCCTGATTGGCATTTCAGATAACATGACATCCTATATATATATATATATATATATATACACCGTGTAAAATGGCAAGACAAACGTACTGTCCTTTTGATTGTGCTACCAATCAAATTTACACTTGAAATCAACGCGGGAAACGATTTTTCCTTCAGTTTGCGTGAGAGATCGTCCCTAGAATACCTTCTCAAATTCTATTTCTTAGATTATTAGGAGCATAAGCCATAGAGAAATGATTCTTTTGGGAAAGAAGACGATCACGGCAGTCGCAGTAGTCGGGTTAATTATGTTACAATTTTAAAGATAATATAAAGTTTTGGTACCTCAAAAGTTTCCCTGAATTTCCTTGTCTTAGTTTGTGTTTCAGGTTAAAGTACCTTTCATATAACTAACACTGTGAGACTTACTCGCCCCAAAGTGCTCTCATGTCTCGGTAATCATGTAATAATGGTTTCGTACCAGAGCCGTGTTGACTCGACGCGGTAACGCGAGCACGTATTGTACGAAGCCATTATTGCATGATAACTGCGACCAGCAGCCCCATACATTGCCATACGCATAGCTAAATGGGGCTGCGCTTTGTAGCATTCAGGATCATGACAGACTAGTATCGAGGGTAAATATCAACTTAAAATCCAAAAATTTCTTCAATTTGAAGACTTACCTGTTAAGTTGAAGTATTGAAAACAAGCTTCGGGCAACACATCACATGCGCACAAATTTCAAATCCATGAATGGATGAGATGTCTGTATGCGCATGTGCTGGCCGTCAATTCAGTGTAGCTCTCCAAAGGTCCTCTCGACCGAGTCACATTCAGTCATCAATTCGAACAGAAAGGGGCTATTGGCAGAACCAAACGTTGCCCGAAGCCTGTTTTCAATACTTCAACTTAACTGGTAAGTCTTCAAATTGAAGAAATTTTTGGATTTTAAGTTGATATTTACTCGCGATACTAGTCTGTCATGATCCTGAATGCTACAATGCGCAGCCCCATTACGCTATGCGTATGGGACTGCTGGTCGCTATGTGTATGGGGCTGCTGGTCGCAGTTAATTGCATGATTACTCAGACATGAGAGCACTTTGGGGCGAGTAAGTCTCACAGTGTTAGCTATATGAAAGGTACTTTAACCTGAAACACAAACTAAGACAAGGAAATTCAGGGAAACTTTTGAGGTACCAAAACTTTATATTATCTTTAAAACTTGAAGTTTGCTCTTTCAGCTGTAGTAGCTTCATGTTTTTTTTTTCTTTGTGTTTTGTTTCTGCTATCAATAAATATTCATTTTGTGGTAAAAATGTGACCCGAATCAGTCTCCTGAATTTCATTTGTCTTTTCTTTTCTTTAAACCGAAAATTTAATTGGGCTGAATTTTAAACGTAACTAAAATATTTCATTTTGTTTTTTATTTTTACAAGAGGAAGGTTGTTATAATGGTTTCATTGTTTCTCCTGAAGCTGTAATTATATATTTTCAATTAAAATGTACTTCATTAGTTCTTATTAATGTCTAAAACAAAATCCTAATCAGTTTTGTGCGAAAATTCTTTTGTGTATTTTTGTCATCAATGCATTGGTACATGTTACTACATTTCTGTTTATTGCCGCTGATTTATGTTACTGTTAATTGTGATAGAAACGTTATGTTTCAGTCCCTGTTTTTCATTAAAATCGGCATGCTGTCGTCGTATCATTTTCTTGTAAAGTACGTGTATCGTTGAAAGCCAATGGAAGCCAACAAATTTTTGGAAGCTTATAGGCATAATTCCACTGTGACTAGTTTTGATTACAGATATCTGGGTTCTTAGCGACATCAGTTAGTGTATCGATTTGAAGCATGATCTTTTTTATAACAATTTGTCAGTTCGTTCTGCTTTTATTGTTATCTTTATACATTGGCGACCTCATCTTTTTTCCCTAATAAGAAAACCCCCACCCCGTAAAAAAAAAAGAAAAAGAGAAAATATGTTGCAAAGCTATAGATCCTGTATTGTTTTATAGTTGGCATTTAATAGTTTGAGGACTCAAGTATAGCGGATATCGGAACAAACAGCTTGGGTTTCGAAAGTAAAATGAGGTAGCAGGAAGCGAGGTATCAGAGGGGTTGTGAAAATTCAAAAAATGGTGGACAAAACGAAAGGAAAACCCCCTGAATATCATGTACACGCTGAGTGATGAAACATATTCACACAGTGTGTCCTTTTTTTTCTCGTAGTCGTGATAGTCAAGTAGGATTTCTTTAAAAAAAAAAAGTTCTCTGTTTAAGGTCTCATACAGGCAAAAGTTGAACACCAGTTCTTTTTACCTAAAAAAAAAAATGATAATAATAAAGAAATAAGTGTACTGATCGGAAAAAAAATTCAGTTCCCAAACATACTGGTTTTTCATTGACATTGAGTTTGGTGAATGTATCTATTTAAAAGGAAACGATGTGAATAAAAGTAGAAATAACACTTGCATTCGAGAACCTGGAGAAAATAGGTCAATGCTTTTAACGCAGGATATAATCTCCGTCTCCCTGATTGGCATTTCAGATAACATGACATCCTATATATATATATATATATATATATATATATATATATATATATATATATACACCGTGTAAAATGGCAAGGCAAACGTACTGTCCTTTTGATTGTGCTACCAATCAAATTTACACTTGAAATCAACGCGGGAAACGATTTTTCCTTCAGTTTGCGTGAGAGATCGTCCCTAGAATACCTTCTCAAATTCTATTTCTTAGATTATTAGGAGCATAAGCCATAGAGAAATGATTCTTTTGGGAAAGAAGACGATCACGGCAGTCGCAGTAGTCGGGTTAAATATGTTACAATTTTAAAGATAATATAAAGTTTTGGTACCTCAAAAGTTTCCCTGAATTTCCTTGTCTTAGTTTGTGTTTCAGGTTAAAGTACCTTTCATATAACTAACACTGTGAGACTTACTCGCCCCAAAGTGCTCTCATGTCTCGGTAATCATGTAATAATGGTTTCGTACCAGAGCCGTGTTGACTCGACGCGGTAACGCGAGCACGTATTGTACGAAGCCATTATTGCATGATAACTGCGACCAGCAGCCCCATACATTGCCATACGCATAGCTAAATGGGGCTGCGCTTTGTAGCATTCAGGATCATGACAGACTAGTATCGAGGGTAAATATCAACTTAAAATCCAAAAATTTCTTCAATTTGAAGACTTACCTGTTAAGTTGAAGTATTGAAAACAAGCTTCGGGCAACACATCACATGCGCACAAATTTCAAATCCATGAATGGATGAGATGTCTGTATGCGCATGTGCTGGCCGTCAATTCAGTGTAGCTCTCCAAAGGTCCTCTCGACCGAGTCACATTCAGTCATCAATTCGAACAGAAAGGGGCTATTGGCAGAACCAAACGTTGCCCGAAGCCTGTTTTCAATACTTCAACTTAACTGGTAAGTCTTCAAATTGAAGAAATTTTTGGATTTTAAGTTGATATTTACTCGCGATACTAGTCTGTCATGATCCTGAATGCTACAATGCGCAGCCCCATTACGCTATGCGTATGGGACTGCTGGTCGCTATGTGTATGGGGCTGCTGGTCGCAGTTAATTGCATGATTACTCAGACATGAGAGCACTTTGGGGCGAGTAAGTCTCACAGTGTTAGCTATATGAAAGGTACTTTAACCTGAAACACAAACTAAGACAAGGAAATTCAGGGAAACTTTTGAGGTACCAAAACTTTATATTATCTTTAAAACTTGAAGTTTGCTCTTTCAGCTGTAGTAGCTTCATGTTTTTTTTTTCTTTGTGTTTTGTTTCTGCTATCAATAAATATTCATTTTGTGGTAAAAATGTGACCCGAATCAGTCTCCTGAATTTCATTTGTCTTTTCTTTTCTTTAAACCGAAAATTTAATTGGGCTGAATTTTAAACGTAACTAAAATATTTCATTTTGTTTTTTATTTTTACAAGAGGAAGGTTGTTATAATGGTTTCATTGTTTCTCCTGAAGCTGTAATTATATATTTTCAATTAAAATGTACTTCATTAGTTCTTATTAATGTCTAAAACAAAATCCTAATCAGTTTTGTGCGAAAATTCTTTTGTGTATTTTTGTCATCAATGCATTGGTACATGTTACTACATTTCTGTTTATTGCCGCTGATTTATGTTACTGTTAATTGTGATAGAAACGTTATGTTTCAGTCCCTGTTTTTCATTAAAATCGGCATGCTGTCGTCGTATCATTTTCTTGTAAAGTACGTGTATCGTTGAAAGCCAATGGAAGCCAACAAATTTTTGGAAGCTTATAGGCATAATTCCACTGTGACTAGTTTTGATTACAGATATCTGGGTTCTTAGCGACATCAGTTAGTGTATCGATTTGAAGCATGATCTTTTTTATAACAATTTGTCAGTTCGTTCTGCTTTTATTGTTATCTTTATACATTGGCGACCTCATCTTTTTTCCCTAATAAGAAAACCCCCACCCCGTAAAAAAAAAAGAAAAAGAGAAAATATGTTGCAAAGCTATAGATCCTGTATTGTTTTATAGTTGGCATTTAATAGTTTGAGGACTCAAGTATAGCGGATATCGGAACAAACAGCTTGGGTTTCGAAAGTAAAATGAGGTAGCAGGAAGCGAGGTATCAGAGGGGTTGTGAAAATTCAAAAAATGGTGGACAAAACGAAAGGAAAACCCCCTGAATATCATGTACACGCTGAGTGATGAAACATATTCACACAGTGTGTCCTTTTTTTCTCGTAGTCGTGATAGTCAAGTAGGATTTCTTTAAAAAAAAAAAGTTCTCTGTTTAAGGTCTCATACAGGCAAAAGTTGAACACCAGTTCTTTTTACCTAAAAAAAAAAATGATAATAATAAAGAAATAAGTGTACTGATCGGAAAAAAAATTCAGTTCCCAAACATACTGGTTTTTCATTGACATTGAGTTTGGTGAATGTATCTATTTAAAAGGAAACGATGTGAATAAAAGTAGAAATAACACTTGCATTCGAGAACCTGGAGAAAATAGGTCAATGCTTTTAACGCAGGATATAATCTCCGTCTCCCTGATTGGCATTTCAGATAACATGACATCCTATATATATATATATATATATATATATATATATATATATATACACCGTGTAAAATGGCAAGGCAAACGTACTGTCCTTTTGATTGTGCTACCAATCAAATTTACACTTGAAATCAACGCGGGAAACGATTTTTCCTTCAGTTTGCGTGAGAGATCGTCCCTAGAATACCTTCTCAAATTCTATTTCTTAGATTATTAGGAGCATAAGCCATAGAGAAATGATTCTTTTGGGAAAGAAGACGATCACGGCAGTCGCAGTAGTCGGGTTAAATATGTTACAATTTTAAAGATAATATAAAGTTTTGGTACCTCAAACGTTTCCCTGAATTTCCTTGTCTTAGTTTGTGTTTCAGGTTAAAGTACCTTTCATATAACTAACACTGTGAGACTTACTCGCCTCAAAGTGCTCTCATGTCTCGGTAATCATGTAATAATGGTTTCGTACCAGAGCCGTGTTGACTCGACGCGGTAACGCGAGCACGTATTGTACGAAGCCATTATTGCATGATAACTGCGACCAGCAGCCCCAATTGCCATACGCATAGCTAAATGGGGCTGCGCTTTGTAGCATTCAGGATCATGACAGACTAGTATCGAGGGTAAATATCAACTTAAAATCCAAAAATTTCTTCAATTTGAAGACTTACCTGTTAAGTTGAAGTATTGAAAACAAGCTTCGGGCAACACATCACATGCGCACAAATTTCAAATCCATGAATGGATAAGATGTCTGTATGCGCATGTGCTGGCCGTCAATTCAGTGTAGCTCTCCAAAGGTCCTCTCGACCGAGTCACATTCAGTCATCAATTCGAACAGAAAGGGGCTATTGGCAGAACCAAACGTTGCCCGAAGCCTGTTTTCAATACTTCAACTTAACTGGTAAGTCTTCAAATTGAAGAAATTTTTGGATTTTAAGTTGATATTTACTCGCGATACTAGTCTGTCATGATCCTGAATGCTACAATGCGCAGCCCCATTACGCTATGCGTATGGGACTGCAGTGGTCGCTATGCGTATGGGGCTGCTGCATGGTCGCAGTTAATTGCATGATTACTCAGACATGAGAGCACTTTGGGGCGAGTAAGTCTCACAGTGTTAGCTATATGAAAGGTACTTTAACCTGAAACACAAACTAAGACAAGGAAATTCAGGGAAACTTTTGAGGTACCAAAACTTTATATGTGACCGTGCACCTCAAAACGAACATAAAGTCGCACACACTGATTTTGCGTGAAGACTGAAAATAAGTGAAATGGGTCAATCTAGCCGAACTTGACTTTTTCATATTTTCTGAAAGAGCGGGTCTTCTTTTACATTATGCTAAAATTTGGTATCGTAAAACGGGCAGGAAAGTGTGTTTTTATAGCAGTTTATCTGGAACATATTTGGTAGAGTAGTGTGATTAGGTGTGTCTTTAGAATCCCTTTTTCATTTCTGAAATACCTTGTCCACACTCTTCACTTTCAACTCTAATAACTTTTGAAAGGATAGTGCTACTGCTTTTAAAGTTGGCATTAATTATGGACAGAATGTGTTAATGAGGCATGCTCAATTTCAGTTTAATCTAATAATCCCTTCATTGTTGTTACTCTGGTGGTTTACTTCCTGTTTTTTGTCCCATTCATCGCACAGCCAGCACGGTTTGGTAAAGATTAAGCGCTTGAATAGACACTGTACTTCAGAGCCTCTCTTCTCAGTTCAAACTTTTCCTGAGTTTGTGCTTTCTTTCCAATATTTAGATAGGTTAGGAGAGTCCATTTGATTTGAGTTATACATCATTTTAAAGCTTAAAGTCTGCTCTTTCAGAATATGGTCTTAACTAAAAATTCATGTCTGGCGACTTTTTGTTTGTTTTGAGGTGCAGGGTCACATATTATCTTTAAAACTTGAAGTTTGCTCTTTCAGCTGTAGTAGCTTCATGGTTTTTTTTCTTTGTGTTTTGTTTCTGCTATCAATAAATATTCATTTTGTGGTAAAAATGTGACCCGAATCAGTCTCCTGAATTTCATTTATCTTTTCTTTTCTTTAAACCGAAAATTTAATTGGGCTGAATTTTAAACGTAACTAAAATATTTCATTTTGTTTTTTATTTTTACAAGAGGAAGGTTGTTATAATGGTTTCATTGTTTCTCCTGAAGCTGTAATTATATATTTTCAATTGAAATGTACTTCATTAGTTCTTATTAATGTCTAAAACAAAATCCTAATCAGTTTTGTGCGAACATTCTTTTGTGTATTTTTGTCATCAATGCATTGGTACATGTTACTACATTTCTGTTTATTGCCGCTGATTTATGTTACTGTTAATTGTGATAGAAACGTTATGTTTCAGTCCCTGTTTTTCATTAAAATCGGCATGCTGTCGTCGTATCATTTTCTTGTAAAGTATCGTTGAAAGCCAATGGAAGCCAACACATTTTTGGAAGCTTATAGGCATAATTCCACGTGTGACTAGTTTTGATTACAGATATCTGGGTTCTTAGCGACATCAGTTAGTGTATCGATTTGAAGCATGATCTTTTTTTATAACAATTTGTCAGTTCGTTCTGCTTTTATTGTTATCTTTATACATTGGCGACCTCATCTTTTTTCCCTAATAAGAAAACCCCCACCCCGTAAAAAAAAAAAGAAAAAGAAGAAGAGAAAATATGTTGCAAAGCTATAGATCCTGTATTGTTTTATAGTTGGCATTTAATAGTTTGAGGACTCAAGTATAGCGGATATCGGAACAAACAGCTTGGGTTTCGAAAGTAAAATGAGGTAGCAGGAAGCGAGGTATCAGAGGGGTTGTGAAAATTCAAAAAATGGTGGACAAAACGAAAGGAAAACCCCCTGAATATCATGTACACGCTGAGTGATGAAACATATTCACACAGTGTGTCCTTTTTTTCTCGTAGTCGTGATAGTCAAGTAGGATTTCTTAAAAAAAAAAAAAAGTTCTCTGTTTAAGGTCTCATACAGGCAAAAGTTGAACACCAGTTCTTTTTACCTAAAAAAAAATGATAATAATAAAGAAATAAGTGTACTGATCGGAAAAAAAAATTCAGTTCCCAAACATACTGGTTTTTCATTGACATTGAGTTTGGTGAATGTATCTATTTAAAATGTAACGATGTGAATAAAAGTAGAAATAACACTTGCATTCGAGAACCTGGAGAAAATAGGTCAATGCTTTTAACGCAGGATATAATCTCCGTCTCCCTGATTGGCATTTCAGATAACATGACATCCTATATATATATATATATATATACACCGTGTAAAATGGCAAGACAAACGTACTGTCCTTTTGATTGTGCTACCAATCAAATTTACACTTGAAATCAACGCGGGAAACGATTTTTCCTTCAGTTTGCGTGAGAGATCGTCCCTAGAATACCTTCTCAAATTCTATTTCTTAGATTATTAGGAGCATAAGCCATAGAGAAATGATTCTTTTGGGAAAGAAGACGATCACGGCAGTCGCAGTAGTCGGGTTAATTATGTTACAATTTTAAAGATAATATAAAGTTTTGGTACCTCAAAAGTTTCCCTGAATTTCCTTGTCTTAGTTTGTGTTTCAGGTTAAAGTACCTTTCATATAACTAACACTGTGAGACTTACTCGCCCCAAAGTGCTCTCATGTCTCGGTAATCATGTAATAATGGTTTCGTACCAGAGCCGTGTTGACTCGACGCGGTAACGCGAGCACGTATTGTACGAAGCCATTATTGCATGATAACTGCGACCAGCAGCCCCATACATTGCCATACGCATAGCTAAATGGGGCTGCGCTTTGTAGCATTCAGGATCATGACAGACTAGTATCGAGGGTAAATATCAACTTAAAATCCAAAAATTTCTTCAATTTGAAGACTTACCTGTTAAGTTGAAGTATTGAAAACAAGCTTCGGGCAACACATCACATGCGCACAAATTTCAAATCCATGAATGGATGAGATGTCTGTATGCGCATGTGCTGGCCGTCAATTCAGTGTAGCTCTCCAAAGGTCCTCTCGACCGAGTCACATTCAGTCATCAATTCGAACAGAAAGGGGCTATTGGCAGAACCAAACGTTGCCCGAAGCCTGTTTTCAATACTTCAACTTAACTGGTAAGTCTTCAAATTGAAGAAATTTTTGGATTTTAAGTTGATATTTACTCGCGATACTAGTCTGTCATGATCCTGAATGCTACAATGCGCAGCCCCATTACGCTATGCGTATGGGACTGCTGGTCGCAGTTAATTGCATGATTACTCAGACATGAGAGCACTTTGGGGCGAGTAAGTCTCACAGTGTTAGCTATATGAAAGGTACTTTAACCTGAAACACAAACTAAGACAAGGAAATTCAGGGAAACTTTTGAGGTACCAAAACTTTATATTATCTTTAAAACTTGAAGTTTGCTCTTTCAGCTGTAGTAGCTTCATGGTTTTTTTTCTTTGTGTTTTGTTTCTGCTATCAATAAATATTCATTTTGTGGTAAAAATGTGACCCGAATCAGTCTCCTGAATTTCATTTATCTTTTCTTTTCTTTAAACCGAAAATTTAATTGGGCTGAATTTTAAACGTAACTAAAATATTTCATTTTGTTTTTTATTTTTACAAGAGGAAGGTTGTTATAATGGTTTCATTGTTTCTCCTGAAGCTGTAATTATATATTTTCAATTAAAATGTACTTCATTAGTTCTTATTAATGTCTAAAACAAAATCCTAATCAGTTTCGTGCGAAAATTCTTTTGTGTATTATTGTCATCAATGCATTGGTACATGTTACTACATTTCTGTTTATTGCCGCTGATTTATGTTACTGTTAATTGTGATAGAAACGTTATGTTTCAGTCCCTGTTTTTCATTAAAATCGGCATGCTGTCGTCGTATCATTTTCTTGTAAAGTATCGTTGAAAGCCAATGGAAGCCAACAAACTTTTGGAAGCTTATAGGCATAATTCCACGTGTGACTACAGTGTAGTTTTGATTACAGATATCTGGGTTCTTAGCGACATCAGTTAGTGTATCGATTTGAAGCATGATCTTTTTTTATAACAATTTGTCAGTTCGTTCTGCTTTTATTGTTATCTTTATACATTGGCGACCTCATCTTTTTTCCCTAATATGAAAACCCCCACCCTGTAAAAAAAAAAGAAAAAGAGAAAATATGTTGCAAAGCTATAGATCCTGTATTGTTTTATAGTTGGCATTTAATAGTTTGAGGACTCAAGTATAGCGGATATCGGAACAAACAGCTTGGGTTTCGAAAGTAAAATGAGGTAGCAGGAAGCGAGGTATCAGAGGGGTTGTGAAAATTCAAAAAATGGTGGACAAAACGAAAGGAAAACCCCCTGTATAGCGGATATCGGAACAAACAGCTTGGGTTTCGAAAGTAAAATGAGGTAGCAGGAAGCGAGGTATCAGAGGGGTTGTGAAAATTCAAAAAATGGTGGACAAAACGAAAGGAAAACCCCCTGAATATCATGTACACGCTGAGTGATGAAACATATTCACACAGTGTGTCCTTTTTTTCTCGTAGTCGTGATAGTCAAGTAGGATTTCTTAAAAAAAAAAAAGTTCTCTGTTTAAGGTCTCATACAGGCAAAAGTTGAACACCAGTTCTTTTTACCTAAAAAAAAAAATGATAATAATAAAGAAATAAGTGTACTAATCGGAAAAAAATTCAGTTCCCAAACATAATTCGATGATCTTTGACCATCTAATTTGCATAAAAAATGACTGCTCATATTCACCAGAAATTGCGATTTGCGTTATAGATTTTCTATAAATCTGTAAAACCAAATTTCCTAGATTCATTTTCATCTTTTATGTAAATCACTTTTTATGGATCAACATTTCTAATAATTATAAATCGATAGTTTGTAGAACCTATCTTCAATCAACATGGAAATAGTGCTCAAATATGCAAATAGGTAGGGCCTATAGCATCAGCACTGGAGGTCTAATTTCAAGCCTTCTTTTCCTTTTGTTTTTGTTTTTGTTTTTGTTTTTTTTTGCAAAGACGCTTTAATCTCCATAAATGTCAGGGAACTGATAGACGAAATAGTGCACTGCGATAGATTCATAAGGGCGCACATTCAAAAGTAAGCATGTGGGCATTGCCCAGAGTTACCCAATGCACATCCAAGGCAATAAAACAAGCACGTACTATATACCCACGTTGAAACATCCATGGTACATGCATTTAAAGGGGATGGCTAGTACCTTATCAGTGGGAATCAGTGAGAATGCTGGGGATGATTGTATACCAATCCTTAATTGTGGTTTCATTTAAGAGCACCTATTAATGTGTGATAATTATTGCTTCGGAATGGTCTCATATTCAAATAGTGTGCAGTTCAATGTTTCCAGGTTAGCATGCCTGTACAGTGTCGGGGAAATCATTAACAACCCGTTAACGATTTACTTTCATATATCTGTTGAAAGAACAAGTCTTCTTCTACATTATGTTAAAATTTGGGATCATAAAATGAACAGGAAATTGTCTTTGTAGCAATTAATTTTTAACACTTTTTATAGAATAGTATAATAAGGTGTGTCTTTGGAGTCTCCCTTTCATTTCTTAAGAAAACCCCTATACACACTCTTAACTTTCAACTCTAATAACTTTAGAAAGGATGATACTACTGCTTTGAAAGTTGGTATCTATAATGGACAGAATGTGTTAATAAAGCATGAACAATTTCAGCTTAATCTGATAATCCCTTCATTGTGGTTAAACTGGTAACTTTCTTTTTGTCCCATTCATTGCACAGGTAGCACAGGTTGGTGAAGAATAAAAGCTTGAATAGACCTTGTGCTTCACAGGTTCTTTTCTCAGTTCCCACTTTTCTGAAGTGTGCTTTCTTTCCAATATTTAGATAGGTTAGGAGAGTCCATTTGATTTGAAGTATACATCATTTAAAACTTTTAGTCTGCTCTTTCAGCTGTAGTAGCTTCATGGTTTTCTTTTTCTTTGCGTTACTGTTAATTGTGATAGAAACGTTATGTTTCAGTCCCTGTTTTTCATTAAAATCGGCAGGCTGTCGTCGTATCATTTTCTTGTAAAGTATCGTTGAAAGCCAATGGAAGCCAACACATTTTTGGGAGCTTATAGGCATAATTCCACGTGTGACTAGTTTTGATTACAGATATCTGGGTTCTTAGCGACATCAGTTAGTGTATCGATTTGAAGCATGATCTTTTTTTATAACAATTTGTCAGTTCGTTCTGCTTTTATTGTTATCTTTATACATTGGCGACCTCATCTTTTTTCCCTAATATGAAAACCCCCACCCCGTAAAAAAAAAGAAAAAGAGAAAATATGTTGCAAAGCTATAGATCCTGTATTGTTTTATAGTTGGCATTTAATAGTTTGAGGACTCAAGTATAGCGGATATCGGAACAAACAGCTTGGGTTTCGAAAGTAAAATGAGGTAGCAGGAAGCGAGGTATCAGAGGGGTTGTGAAAATTCAAAAAATGGTGGACAAAACGAAAGGAAAACCCCCTGAATATCATGTACACGCTGAGTGATGAAACATATTCACACAGTGTGTCCTTTTTTTCTCGTAGTCGTGATAGTCTAGTAGGATTTCTTAAAAAAAAAAAAGTTCTCTGTTTAAGGTCTCATACTGGCAAAAGTTGAACACCAGTTCTTTTTACCTAAAAAAAAAAAATTATAATAATAGAGAAATAAGTGTACTGATCGGAAAAAAATTCAGTTCCCAAACATAATTTGATGATCTTTGACCAACTAATTTTCATAAAAAATGACTGCTCATATTCACCAGAAATTGCGATTTGCGTTATAGATTTTCTATAAATCTGTAAAACCAAATTTCCTAGATTCATTTTCATCTTTTATGTAAATCACTTTTTATGGATCAACATTTCTAATAATTATAAATCGATAGTTTGTAGAACCTATCTTCAATCAACATGGAAATAGTGCTCAAATATGCAAATAGGTAGGGCCTATAGCATCAGCACTGGAGGTCTAATTTCAAGCCTTCTTTTCCTTTTGTTTCTTTTTGCAAAGACGCTTTAATCTCCATAAATGTCAGGGAATTAATAGACGAAATAGTGCGCTGCGATAGAGTCATAAGGGCGCACATTCAAAAGTAAGCATGTGGGCATTGCCCAGAGTTACCCAATGCACATCCAAGGCAATAAAACAAGCACGTACTATATACCCACGTTGAAACATCCATGGTACATGCATTTAAAGGGGATGGCTAGTACCTTATCAGTGGGAATCAGTGGGAATGCTGGGGATGATTGTATACCAATCCTTAATTGTGGATTCATTTAAGAGCACCTATTAGTGTGTGATAATTATTGCTTCGGAATGGTTTCATATTCAAATAGTGTGCAGTTCAATGTTTCCAGGTTAGCATGCCTGTACAGTGTCGGGGAAATCATTAACAACCCGTTAACGGTTTACTTTCATATATCTGTTGAAAGAACAAGTCTTCTTCTACATTATGTTAAAATTTGGGATCATAAAATGAACAGGAAAGTGTTTTTGCAGCAATTAAAGGGATAGTACAGTATTGGTGGAGATGAGAATTTGGCTTTTAACTTTTTGCGATATACCAAGAAAATACTTATGAAATAGTACACAGCATACCATTCTATGAGGAATTTAAAGTTTATTTGATGAAAATCGGGTTTGGAATGACTGAAACATCCAAAAACAAAGTAAAACAAAGCGAGCGTAAAAAAAGTGTGGGTCCCACATTTTATAAGAATCGTTCTGTTTTGGATATCTCAGCCATTTCAAAACCAATTTTCATCAAATAAACATTGTATTCCTCATGGAATTACATGCTCTTTCATATTTCATAAGAGGTTTCTCATTATCTCACCCCCCCCCAAAAAAAAAAAAAATGTTAGAAACCTGAAATTAGGTCTCAGCCAAAACTATACGAGCCCTTTAATTTGTAACACTTTTTATAGAATAGTATGATTAGGTGTGTCTTTGGAGTCTTCCTTCCATTTCTTAAACAAAATCCCTATACACACTCTTCACTTTCAACTCTAATAACTTTAGAAAGGATGATACTACTGCTTTGAAAGTTGGTATCTATAATGGACAGAATGTGTTTATAGAGCATGATCAATTTCAGCTTAATCTGATAATCCTTTCATTGTGGTTAAACTGATAACTTTCTTTCTGTCCCAATCATTGCACAGGTAGCACAGCTTGGTGAAGATTAAAAGCTTGAATAGACCTTGTGCTTCAGAGGCACTTTTCTCAGTTCCCACTTTTCTGAAGTATGCATTCTTTCCAATATTTAGATAGGTTAGGAGAGTCCATTTGATTTGAGTTATACTTCATTTTAAAACTTTTAGTATGCTTTTTCACAATATGCCGTTACTAGAAATCCATGTCTGGCGACGTTTTGTTTGTTTTGTGGTGCAGGGTCACATATAATATGGAGAGGGACAGGGGATGAAGGGACTGAAATTAGGTTGCTGGCTACTCTGGCAAGCTTTGTCTGTGCAGCCTACTAACCCAAATGCATCTACATCAGGACTATCTCCGAACTGTGACGGCATCCCTTGTGCAAGCATAGGAGAGAAATTGACAAGCTACCTCTCACCCTTGGAGCTGTGGGACATCGTATCCTAAGAGTCCATACCCAAGCCAGAGTGAGAGGACCCACCAGCATTGCTCTGCACGATCCTCAGTTTGATCCTCTGCAGTATGGCTGTCAGCTTTTACCATTGGATTTCTTTTTGATTAAAAAAAAAAAGGCTTCCTCTAAAGATTTAACCCATTTCTATCATGAGGAGAACGTTTTCTTCTCAGTGGAACATTTACGTATGATTTGTGCAATAATCAATGAATCGGAAGATGTAATTCAGGTGAGTTTATGGTTGAATCTAGCTTATTTTTTGTTTCCCCTGAATTTCTTTGCTGGTTCGGCATTTAGGATCACAATGATGAGAACACTCTAAGCAAGCATAATTAATGTATGGACTGAAAGGTGACGATAATGGAGATTATGATAATGTAGAGAAAGTTGTTGCTTCAAAGAATAAACCCATATTTGCCATCAGGGGTATATTGATTTGTAATGGACACTAACTACCAAAGTGGACATTTTCCTAAAAGTCTGATTACTTGTAGAACAGTTAATGAAACAGAACATGTCAGTTTATGGTTGAACCTACAGCAAAGATTTTTAAACCATTCTAAATTTATTTCTGTGCCGAGGCAGCAGCGGGTGTCAAAATGATGAGGGTTTCAGACCAAAAATGAAACTGACAATAACAATGATTGAGATGAGATGGAACGAAAGTAGGCTGCCTCAGAGATTAAACCAATTTCTGTCAGGAGGATTATGCTGGTTCTTTTGGTAGACACAACTCATAAATCCCGATGCAATTAATCACTTTGATTATTGATTTTATGCTGATTACTTTAGAAAAGTGGTCAGTGTCAATTTGCAATAAAAAAGAAAAAACAAAAGTCAAAAACAAATATAAAATACATAGAAAAATCCAAAAATAACAAAATACATAAGAATTGAAATGTACAATTGTTGAATTTGCTACAACAGATATACAAACCAAAAGTAGACTCTCGAGTATCTAATTAGACTAAAATATGATCTTTGGCTTAATTTGCATAATTAATTGATGATTAAAGACTAGAAATGTATTATTTCAAAAAATCTTATGACACATTCGTGTAGATTACTGGTGCCATGCATGCCAAATTTCGTCGCGATCATACCACTGATGGCCGAGAACTAGGGGGGGGGGGGGTGGGCATTTTGGCACAGGCTACAACGCCTGGACAGATTTGGGGTAATGGAACATTTATATCTGATTACTTAATACAGACAATTAAATAAGAAATGTCAGTCAGGCAAGTTCACAGTTGAATCTGATTCTTTTTTTAATGCGGTTATCTCTCAATTCAATTAAATTCAATCATAGTTTATTTCCAATCAACGAAAATCAAAACATAATACAAAGTATACATGTCATGAAATGATATTGTCCAAACGTCTGCCATTGGAATCCTTTGAAGCCTTAGAGATTGAATCCATTTCTGTTATAATGAGCAGTGGTCCCACAGCCATGGACATTAACTTATTGCAATGTTCATGTCTGGTTACTTGTAAAACAAGTGATAAAATTGAAATTGTAAATTATCTGAGGTTACTGTTAGATTTAGCTTATTCATTTTGCTACCATTGGATTTCTTGGCCCTGAAAATGGTAGTTTTGCTGTCAAAATCAAATTTCTGGGTCATTTAGAAGCCGATATATCGAAGAAAACATATTTCATGGCGGCCATTTTGGAAAAATCCCAGATGGCGGCCATATAGGTATCGGCACAAATGGAAACATTGTTTTCCTGATTGCTTATGCAATAACCTTTCCAAAAATGTATAATTTTGATACTCTACAAAAAAAAAAAAAATCTGGCGAAATTACATAAGGAACCCGACTACAGGGGGATGGGCACGGAAAAGCGTTAGATTCCCTTTGCGGTATATAGCATGGCATTTATTCGGCTATTTCAACAAAAAGCTCACCTAGGAAAACAGTTACACCTTGAATCTGTGTATTGCCTATAGGACCTTGTCTGCTTTTGCTTTCCTGAGTCCATTCAGTGCTGGATTCAGTGACGTGAACATATCAAGCGTGTTCGGCAAGTTTTGGTAGGTTTTCGAAATAGAAAGGAAAATAGTATTCTCTTCGCCTTAATAGGTTACATATTTTTTTTTCTTCCGTGAGGTCGGAAATCGTAATAGCTGGGGCTGGTTTAAACTTTTTTTTTTGTAGCAATTCATCAAATATTGTACATGTTTTATGTCTTTGAATGAACAGTTTAATAATGACTTTTGCTTTTCACATTATGTATGAAGAGTGTCTATGAACACACACGATGGACACGAATGACTACCATTCTGTCGCAGCGGCACCAGAATATTGTACTTTGACCAGAAATAATGTATTTTTATCCTCACAAAGTCTGTAATCTAGGTTATTTAATTTACGTTACTTACCTGTGTATGTCATGCTAGGACAAAGGTTGATACAAAGCACATGCATTTTTAAATGGGAAATAAGACTCTGCTATTAATATTGCAAAAATATGGCTTACCTTATCATTTATATAGCTTGTGATATTATGATGCCTTGTTACTTTTAAAGATTTAGGCTGTTGTTCCGATGAGCATTTTTTTTTCTTTGCTTCATTGTACAAGGGATTATCCTGAGACGTAGCAAAGTTACAGGGGAAAAAAGTTACGAAGTCTCATTGCAAAATGTAATTAAGCAAAACATCATTGCAATGTACCAATGATTCTTATGGGTGTCGATAAAGGGCATCTCATAGTGTTTGAACTTCCTATGTCTTCAGATGTCTACCTGTATGTTAGATGAAAACCAATTCTGTTTGATTCAGATTATGTTAAGAATTTTTTTCTGGCTACTTGTAAGCAAGATTTTTAAATTGATCTGTATCTGTTTAAATAATCATGGTTCAACTCTCCAACAAATGACACAATACATTCAAAAGCTGGCAAAACTCTCATGAAGACGTGGCTCGAATCTCTTTACATCGCGGGAGTGTTGAGCTACTTTTTTTTTCAAAGACAAGTCTGTTGAATTATGCAATGATCTAGAATAGATTTTTATAGTATACTCTACAGCTTCATAATTGTACTTTAACAACTGCTGTATTATAAACACGGATCATAATAGAAAAAATGACTCAACCCTTCCGCATCTCCTGGGCCCCTAAAGGCCGTGTCACACCAGCCTTGCTTGCGACTGGCAAAGAACAATTTTGACTACCTGGAGGTCCCCGTAGATGATCCGCACATGACAGTACCTAGCATGTATCTCAAAAGTAGTCGCCCGGAGGTGCGCACGCATATTTTTTTTTTTTTTACCCGCAACCGTGTTTAGGCCCTGTCACACCTTTCCGGGCAAGCTATTCGGGCTTGTTACGTGTAGGGATTTTCTAGCATACCGGACATTCCTGAGGGCGGAAAAGGATTTGTACGAGTCAGCGCATGTGTCTTACTTGCTGGACGCGTTACACTTGCGAGTATACTGTGTGACCTTTGTACCAGTCGCGTGGGGGCTGACAACTCAGTGAAGGAATTCCTCTAATGGAATGGCTGAAATCTCACAGAATTTCATTATCTTGGCTGCATACGGGACTGCGAAGTACCTGCGTGGGAATTGCCTGGGAAGTACTGCCGCTAAGGGTCTCCTACTGGCGTTCTGCGTGGACCTCTACGGGCATTCCCGCGACTCACCCGGAAAAAGTTTTGGTCATGCTCAAAACTTCGGACTGGCGTGAGCACCTCCGGGCAACTACGCGCTAGATACTGTCAGGTGCGGACCAACTGCGGAGAGCTCCTGGGAGTAAATTTGTTTCCCCGCAAGTCAAGCCGCAGAAGTTCTTCCGTACGGTATGACAAGGCATGAATGAAAATTGCAAACATTCTTGTTCGCCCGCTGAAAATCTTCTACGTGCTGGAAACTACCTCCTCGCCACAAGCCCGCGTAGCTTGCCCGGAATGGTGTGACACGGCCTTTAGTTTAGGCTTGCACGCTAAAAGTTGAAGTTATTCGTCTGTCTACACAGGCAAGTAAAACAACGGATCAAAAATATGACTGGGGTACAAAAAAAAAAATGAAAAATACGTACACGTCACGGGACTTTCCGGAGTTGAAGACGAAAGCAAGGGCTCGTTGAGCAAGAAGCAAGCGATTAACATTACCAAGGAAGACACTCTTTTCTTTGTTCGAAGACAAGTTGATAATAATTCCAGTCCCTCTCCCTATCACAGTGAAATTGAGAGTGACTCTAATATCCTGGTCAGAATCCAGGCACTTGACTTGACTTCCTCATGTAATCATGTGGAAAAAACACGCTGAAGTACTACGTATTTAATACGATATCTGTTATCATTATTGGTACTACTGCCCCCCCCCCCCGAAAAAAAAAAATAGAGAAAAATGGAAATACTGAAACACCTCATTTTCTTTCACTGGAAATTACTTTGGACATGATGATATTGATTTCTAATCATATCTCTGTCTGTCCGTGTGTGTCTGAGCGTCCGTGCATTTTTCGTTTGTATTTCAGTGTCTCTCATGTAGGCCTATAATTAACTGTACACATACATTGCTATCTTTGAGGCTTTGATAGGCTAAATTCTCACAACCCTTACACTATTTAGCATATAGATGTTCATAATCATCATCTTTATCCCTGCTAATAAACTTACTGGCAGGTATTCAGGACAAACAAACAAAAAGATTCAAAGATTGATCTGCACGCTGTGTTGTGGCCCGGATGCTCAATGCTACGATCGATCAGTTTGCAATTGCTCTTGGCCACTTAATGTTTCGTATTTTATTTTTCGACTGGACCATTTGTTTTCGTTCTGTGAGTAGCTGGTAATTATATGACAGTGTTGCTTTCCCATTCATTCGCCGGTAGTTTCTTAATCCACGGTCTCTTTATACTGAAGGTTCCTTTTTCGATAGTTCGTTATTTCATCTGTCCGTTAATCTGAGGGTTCAGTTGTTCGAAAAGCAGAAATTTGCTTACTCTAAAATGGAAAAAGGGTTAGTTAATCCATAAAGTGACGTAGGCTTTGTTGATCCAAAACCGAATTAGGGTTTCGTTAATCCGCAGATTAAAAGGGGTTAATAATCAATCTAGAAAATAAACAAACTTCTTAAAAATGAAATGACGTGCAAAAGACTACCTACAGGTCATGACATCACATAATATGAACTTCCATCTGAAGAAAATTCAAAGTAAACTAAACAAAATATAATTAAATTTTCAAATGAAAAGTACGCATGTCCCCTGAGTTGGTACTAACATTTGTGTATCTCATGTCCAGGGTAATGTTATTCCCCCTGCTTTCTGTAAGCCTATATGCCGTTCTTTTATCATTCTAGAAAATTGAAAATACGTTATTTTTCCCCCTTTTTTTGTTAAATCATAGTCAATGTATGGTGTCTTGACCTAGTCTTCTGATGCAACGGTCTTGCCACCAACAGTTGAAAAACAGGTTGTCCGAGTTTCCTTAAACCTTAACTAATGTGTTTTACTTATACTTGCTGCATTCACTCAATCCACAATAATGAATATGCTTGAGGTAAATTCCCTTTTAAACGTTCGTTCAAAGACTAACATTTTCAAGATGTCTGTTTGCTTTCCCAGTGTTTCAATGATGCATCTACTGTAGTCAGACACACGGAAACCCTGTAAAGAATGTCATTAATGATAACATGTTACTGCTGTCGCTATGGTTTCGGTCTATCCGATTACAATTTTGCCTGCGATCATCACTAATGCTTTCGTGGAACCAATACGTGAAATCTTAACATGTTTATCTATGAATGAATGGTTTATTGATCTTCAAACTTCGCAGCCAAATGGTTGAATTGCGTCTGTTTTGCATCGATAAAAATACTGTGAGACAAAATAAATTACATATACAAAACTAGCACAAAATACAATCATTACGACGACAACAACAACAACGAATCATCAGTACATTAATAGTGGCAATACACCTTGTACATTCTGTATATAAATCATATTACAACATAAGTAGAGTTGAGTGAAAAAAAAAAGAAATCAAATCCGGTTTACATAATATATGTACCTTATATCCTCCATTATTGACATATCACAACCCTTTTAGCTAATAAAGAGGGTATAGAAGAAGAGGGGAGGCGCGGAATGAGGAACGTTGAGAGATAGAGAATGCTACATTGTACATGAAGTGTGAGGCTGACAAGAACAGAGTGAGGAGGAGAGAGGAGAAAAAAGAAACACAGGATAGGAGTTCTCTCCTAGCCTGTGTTTCTTTTTTCTCCTCTCTCCTTTTCTTCTGAAGAAAAGGGAGGCACAAAAGAAGAGCAGGAGAAATGTAAGGGTAAAGGAGGAGAAGAAGAATAGTGAGTAGAGGGGAAAATGAAGGAAAGAAAGGGAAAGAAGTTGTATGCATCCGGATAAATATAAAAACAGACGATTCAAACATAATGAACGTACAGATGTAAGCACATTATTGCACTTCAGTTGAAATAAGGACAAATACATGTACTAACATAAACATATATCTATAAAAAGCTTCTGCATAATAATACTACAAATTATTCAATCTTCATACAGTTCTTTTATTATCAAGATATATTCAAAAATAAATACACTAGGCAAATCTGAACATTATCATGCAACAACAGTAATGATAATAATGAATCCGGCATTAAAGGGGATGGCTTGTAACTGATCCGTGGGAATCAGTGGGAAAGCTGGGGGATGATTGTTCCAATCCTTGTCGGATTCATTTAAGAGTGCATTATATATCTATCGTTGTGTGAAAATTATTTGATTCAGAATGGCCTCATATTCAAGTAATGTGCAGCTTGATGTTTCCAGGTTAGCATGCCTGTACAGTGACGGGGCATTAAACTACACATTACTTGAATATTAGACCGTTCTGAAGCAAATAGTTTTCACACAACAATATATATAATTATATAATGTACTCCTAAATGAATCCCACAAGAATTGGAACAATCATCCCCCAGCATTCCCACAGATTCCCACTAATCAGTTACTAGCCACCCCTTTAAATAATTGAGTCTTGAACTTTCACCAAGTCTTTGAACCATATACATGCGTGTATTCAAATTTCATAATCATAACTTGCTTCCTTTCTATTCTCTTAGCCATTAACCTTTAGACTCTGACCCCATAACACATGCCCTCCCCCCCCCCCACCCACCCAAAAAAGTCAGATATTTCATACATGTGTGTAAACGCTCTGCGTTTCAAGAAAATCATACGCTGTACCTTCAGACGCGAGTAATCGTGGGTTGTGTAGTAAAATCACAAAACGTTACTAATTTCAAATATACAACAGCAAAATGTACATAATATATACGTAAGGAGCTGCGACTTCAAAACTCGGCATACAATGGGCATTTATGCACATACCTATTATTAGGTCCACTAGAAATGGTATGGGGCTTTACTTGTACCTATTCGTTCTTCATCTGACACCGGTGAATGGGACGACTCTCCTCAGGGAACCACTGCATGGGTTTTGTCTAGGAGTGGGCAGCCATTTTCGAAAGTGGGGTGATTTTAAAGGGACTGTACAGTACTGGTTGAGGCGGGGATTCATGTTTTGAACATTCCTAAGTGAGATAATGAAAAGTCTCTTATGAAATATGAAACAGCATGTAATTTTAAGAAGGATTCAACGTTTGTTTCATGAAAATCGGTTATCAAATGGCTGAGATATCCAAAAAAGTGCTAATAATAAAAGGCGACATGCCACAACTTTATTAGGATCTCTTTGTTTCACCTTGTTTTTGGAATTCTCAGCCATTTCAAAACCGATTTTCATCGAATAAACTTTTGATACCCCTTAGAACTGCATGCTCTGTGACATCTCATAGAGTGGTTTCTGAATATCTCGCAAAACGTTAAAAGCTAAATCCTCACCTCGACCAGAACTGTACACACCCTTTAACAACGATTTGGCGAATTGACTGCACAAATCCGTTCTTCTTTCATAGAGAGATTGGAGATTGGTTAATTTGCTGGGCATTATCATATGTCTCATATAAATGTCCAAGCACAACTCCGAGGGCTCTTTTTTTAATCCTTTCTAGCTGGTTTCATTGTTTGGTAGTGAGACCGGGGTGTCAAACTGGACAGGCATACTCAACCACTGGTCTAACATACCCCTTTTAAACTGTGAGGAGGTCTTTCGATCTAAGTTTGAATTGTTTGAGTGACCTGAGCATGTACAACCTTCTGTTGGCTTGGGCGAGCATATTATTCACTTGGTACATCCCATTTTAGATCTGACCGCAACATTATACCAAGAACCTTCACTACTTGAACCTCAAAAAGAGTTTCTAAGCCTAGGTAAGTTGTATCGTACACAAAGGCAGCTGAGTTCGGCCAAAATCAATCCTCATCACGTTACATTTACTTACATTTAACTTCATATTGTTAGCGATACACCATATGTGGAGATCGTCTAGTGAACCTTGGATTGTGCACTGTGCACCTCTTGAAGTTGTTTATGCTATACTCAAATCATCTAAATACTTCTAGTGTTGCAGATTGGAAGAAGTCAGGGCATCATTTATCAAGACCAACAACAGAACGGGGCTCAACCGTGTTCCCTGTGGCACACCTGCCGTAGCAGGTTGCCAATCAGAGGTGACACCCTGCTAACGAACACACTGATAACGATCTGTCAAGAAGTTATAGCAACCCAGGGTACAGTGGACCGATTTGAAATAAGATTAATTAGTTTGGTAATGACAATTCCATGGTCCACTCGATCCAATGCTTTTGAAAAGTCCGTTGTCACCAAGGTTGAAGTTGCTCCTAATTTGTCAGCGCCCTTTGCAAGAAAATTTACCATGTCAACAAAGGCAGTGTGTGGCGGACCTTCGGATCTACAACCAAATTGTTTGGGGTCTAATTTCATTGATATATCTGATATAAGCCATTTGGTGACGAATAACTCGTCTACCTTAACAAAGTGATCTGTGAGGGAAATCGGGCTTAATTTGTCTACTCTTGCTGGCTTTTCCTTAGGGATAGGGACAACGATTCCCCTTTCCACCTTTCAGGAACTTCACCACTTGCAAAGGAACTGTTAAGGATAGTTGTTGATGGGTATGCTAACTCATATGAAAACATCTTTATCAAACGTGCAGGTACTTCATCAGGTCCAGCTGACTTTCCAACTTTAACCCGCTCCAACTGACGCATCACCTCCCATGGTTGGACTGATGGGGGAGGTCCTCGTGCTGGTAGGTAGGCAGGAATGTTATTGCGATTTAGTGGTGGTATGTCACCAGCAACCTGCACAAATTGCTTATTGATAGCTGAAGTTATTTTAAGCGCCTCTGATTGGTCCATATTTGGGACGTCGATGTTGGGACATTGCCGAGATCCAGGGGTCATGATTCGAATATGCCTGTACCAAGACTTTGGGTCTTCACGCTTAATATTATGAACACGGTCATGATAGAAACGGTGCTTCTCCCTAGCGATGGTTCTGATCACTTTGTTGCTGCAGGCTCTCCACTGATGTTTGGATCCACTCGTGAACAGGCTTTGTCGTTGTTTTATCAGTGCTTTGAGGACTTTTCACCCAGGGCTTGTCATTTTGATAAGTTTTCACTTGTTTTGTTGGGAAAATCGATCGATGGATGAATGCAGAGCTGCGTAGAAAGCATCACATTTTCCTGCAGTCTCACTTGCATCACTGACGTCACTCCAGGTATGGCTTGATATCCATCGACTGAATGATCGAATGTCGGAGTCTCGCATGGGCCGGACTACTGAGTACTCGTGTGTGCACAACATACTTACACTAGAAGGGAGCTCTGTTGCGGGTACCACAAGACAATATTGTGATCACTGAGTCCAAGAGGGGATATAATCTCCGCATTTCTGTAAAATCTTATAAGGTTTGTCATTATCTTGTCCAAGAGCTCATTGTTACGTGTAGGGGCCTTGATAATTTGATGGAGTGATATATTTTGGCAGATGGTATCAGTGTCCAGTTGGTTGAAGTCCCCGAGCACTACGAAGCCAGTATCGGGGTGTTGCGTGCGGATTGTGTCGACACTGGTAATGAGATGGTCAGTCAAGTCTGGCTCGATACCACAGTTGGGTGCACAATACACTGAGGCAATGTAGATGATGGATACCTCACGTGGAAGCCTTTGGTCGGATTTGACACCAGACGACCTCTATGTATCTCGGCACTGGAATTTCAGATACATGCTTAGGGGATAGGTTGTCTCTTACGTAAATTGATACACCTCCTCCTCTCCTCTCTGCTCGTTATTTGTCAAAATGTGTGAAGCCATTTATGTCGAAGAAGTCTACAGATTCACTGGTCATCCATGTTTCACTGAGGACACAGACACCTATCTCATTATTTATCATGATTACGAAGTTCATCACTGAGCTTTGTTTTTGAGAGATCTCACATTACTCATGAGGAAACGAGGAAAGTTATACCTAGGTGACTTTTTCTTAAAAGCATTTGCGGCTGTCAAGTGGACCAGGTTAGAAGGATTGACTGATCGAACCATGTTATTGGTTCTTATCCTGTGTAAATATCCTGTAATCAATACACTTATTGGGTGCTGAGTGTGATCTGTACCGCAAGGGAGCTCACCGTTAGTTGCAGATGGTATGACGTCGTTCATGTCCGCAGACTCTGGATGCAGATTTGGCGGTTGATCAGCAACTACTCGTTTGGCTCCACCTCTGGTCCCACAACGTGTTTTGCGTTTCCTTGCTATGCCGAGGGATGAGATTGTGCGCCAAAGTTGGAGGGGAAGCCTTTGCAGCTTGTCTTCTGATATGAAGGGGTTCAATTTATACAGCAAATTCGTATCATATCTCCAGCCTGTAGTAGTAGTAGTTGTAAAGTAGCCACAGTGTTGCTGCAATATGGTATTGGTTTCCTGGTATACTGCACAGGGTTCCTGACATGTACATTGGCAACAGTAATACATGCATTGTCCTCGTTCACGGTCAGGGCAGAGAAGCACAATGATCACAGAGAGTGTCCACTGGAGGGTCCCCATTGTTGTCACTGGTCTTCAGACTCCGCTATGAAAAGCAGGCCAGACTAAGTATAGTGGAGTGCCTGGCTGTGATGGCTGCACACTACTGGAAATGAAGACAGGCTGTAAAAAGGTAGATAGCTAATACTCATCACCAATAACACCAAATGTCCAGATCACAAGTCCAGCGTAATCCATGGGTTATATGTTTCGTCCTGTTGCCATAGTAGAAAGTCAGATTTCACTAAGACACTCAAAATAACAGATTTTGACGCACAGGTGACAGCGGAGCTGCTGAAGCGCTTCACTCACTTCACTTCCCTGTATTGAAAGGAATCATAGACTACTGAATAAAAAAAATGCATCATAATATTTGTACATGTCTAGGCCTGTAGAGAGAGAGAGAGAGAGAGAGAGAGGGAGGGAGAGAGAGAAAAAGGGGGGGGGGGATAGAGACTGTGAATTCCTTTATATGCCATGAGGGGTTTCATGTAAAGGATAGATTTTGATTTCGGTCTATTTTGATTACCGATTTCGAGATCATTCCTATGAACGCAGGTCGGAAATCCCTTAGAACCAATAATAATAATAATGATAATAAAAAAACAATAAAAAAACACAGCATTTCTGTTTCAGATCGTTTCTATGGGTATTTTGGGGTATTTTGTTGGTATTGTTGGAACCAACTGAAAAACCGAACAGAGGCCAATAGAATTCAATATCATCTTTATCATGGTGAGCTTTATTGAAAATTTGTTTTCAAGCGAATAATGGTTCAAATGGCATTTTTCATATGCCTGTTCCATACAATTCAAATGTTTGTGATTTGAGCAATTATAATGTATTGAATGGAATCATAGGCTGCTGAATAAAAAAAAAAAGTGCATCATAATATCTGTACATGTCTCTACATGTAGATAGCCCAATATCTGTGTATAATAGGCCTATCACAATCAAGCTATGCGTCGCTAATCCTTAGAGCTTTTGATCAACATGGATTAGGAAGAAGAAACTCATATGGTATCCATGCAGTTTCAAAACTGTCAGGTCGTCGACTATTTTCCCTGTCCATAATTTGCGATTTAAAGGGCACAGGGAAGAGAAATTCTCGTAAAAGTAGAATCTTTGCATCACAAAACCAACACAAAGTCTCCAGACATTGACTTTCAGTTAAGGGCAGATCCTGAAAGACCAAACTCTAAGCTTTAAAATGATGTATAACTCGAATCAAATGGAATCTCCTAACCTATCTAAATATTGGAAAGATAGCATACACTCTGGAAAGTGTGAACCGCGAAAAGAGAAATGAAATATGATATACATGTGTATAAGGTTTATTCCCCCATTTAATCTTTACCAAACCATGTTACATAGCTGTGCGATGAACGGGACACATACACACACACACACACACGCACACACACACACTGAAATCAGCCCTTATAGTAGACTTGCTAAGGGGGTAAACGCTGCATTTTTTAGTACAAATGTCCTACTTGGCACAGATATTCCCTAGGGCAATTGAAAAATGTTCATCTAAAGAGACATTCTGTATCTATGCAAATAAGCCTTAATTTGCATAAATTATGCAGAAATACACATAAAAATTATTTAAAAATATATGTGCATCCAGCGGAAATACCTAATTTGGGAGAAGTATTCTATAGAGTAAGTGGAAACAATTCCTGCAAAAACTGATTTCATACCTATGTAAATAAACATAAAATTTGCATAATTACGCTAAGTCATTGTGCAAAAATCTGCATTTTTGAGAGAATTTCTAAACTACTAAGCACTGGATCTTGTAGTACAAAGTTTGAACCTGGGATGGATGTTCCTTGGGTCAAAAATAAATTGTTCATCTGAAGAGACAAACTGTCTCTACGCAAACAATTTGTTATTTGCATAATATGCATATCAATACCTTCACATCTATAGATTTAATCAGAACAAACAAAAAGCCTTAATGTGACAATGTCTTAAATCGCTTTGAACTTGATATCCGAAAACGTAATGGAATAAGACAATATTCTCACAACAACACTTTTCAGTTGCTTAATTTGTTCCATATTACTTAATTAACCTAGGTATTTTATGCATAAATTACGTAAATAAGTACACCAGACGTGAAATTTCGAAACATATTGATCTTTGAAATAATTTTTGCTATCGATTTTCCCTCACTGCATAAATGCTTTGCAGGGTGGGAAAAATAGCAATCGATAGTGACACTCTTTAGATATGATTATGCAAATCAAACGGCAGGGCCTACATATGAACAGATGCAAATCGGAACAATATTGCTTACAAAAGGTCTGTATTTCCCTTGCAAACAGTACACAACTGAGGTCATGATTAGAAAATCATTACAAAAAACACTACCGTAGTGAAAGTGTGAATTCTGATTTTCATTGTATTTTGTAGGCAATCAAGCGAATAAGAGGCTTTTTACATCAAACTGATTATAAACTTGTGCAAATTATGTGGATGCAAGGGTATCTGCACACATTAAGAACTTACAAGCTTGAGTTAGAAACAAAGTCTGTTTCTGAAAAAAAAAAGTTAACTCAGTATACTATGAGCTACTATGGCATGGAATCTATGCTAGAAAATTTATACACAATACCATTTTGATAAGGCAATGATATGCAAAAATTGTCATGTGAACTATATAGGAGATGTTATACTTTAAGTGAAATAATCTTAGTCTCTGACTTAAAATCAGTCAATTTCAACCATAAATCAAAGCAGAAATAATATTAGTCCATGGGCCAAGACCAGATTTTTACGATATTGGTACCACTTAAAGGGACATTCTGCTTATGCATTTTGAAATGGTATGTATCTGTAGATGATATTTTGCTATGATAGCAATTCCAGAGATGTAGCTTAGTCTCAGTATCAGCCGTTAACCCTCATAACTCCAAATACCTTTTAATCTCGGTAAACCATGGGGGGGGGGGGGGGGGGCACAATCCGCTCCCTCTATTACTTCAATATTTTATAATCAATTGCTCTGAAATGTGGAAGAAATGTAAATCAAGACATACTCTACAAAATGGCACCATCAAAACTTTTCTTGGAAACCACAAAGAGGGAGCAATTTGTCAAAATACAAAGAAAACAAAGAGAATTCCATTGAATAATATTAAATTAACTAATTTTAAGACATATGTCGGGCAGTTTAGGCGAATTTGCAACTAGTTTTTGCTGTTGATTTTTATCTAGACATATTAAGACACATTTGAACTTCATTTTAACCTTTTCGGAGCATTTACAGGTCGAAATCATAAGAAAATGGTGTTTACCACAGAAAAAATTCAGACAAAACACAAGAGGGCGCTGTAGCTTCTTCAAACATAATTGAATACTTTATTATATATATTATTTTATGTTGTGAATACATAAAATAATAAGTAACAAGAAGCTAAAAATGGGTCAAAAGGTGAAACGGAACTTGCTTATGTTTATTTGTTGCCATGGTAACCAAAATTCTTTGACACTAATTAAAAATATCTTATACAACGTATGCATGCGTAATATACGTTTGGGGAAACGACATCAAATTTGGAGGTGATCAGACAAGATATCAAACTTACAGTGAGCAAAATCTAATTTTCAGTATCAGCGGAGCACCTCCCTCTCCAAATTTTTGCTCTTTTGGAGATAATAACAATTCATCCACTGTCACATAAACAAATGCGAGGGCATCCTCATTCCACACACGCGAGCTGTTGCATTCTTCGTGTTCTTAGAGTTGTTATTCAACTATGCAATCAACACTTTGGGGAATATTTAGGGGAAAAGAGTGAAAAAAACCCCGGTATTTCAAAGGACACTATCAATGGGAAATTGTGTCTGTCACCTTTTGTTAAAATCATGATTACTAAATTCGTAATCAAATAATTCTGTACTACTCCAAATAATTAGAGCCACTATCATCACCAACATTTCGATATCATTTTGACATAGACACCTCAACAAATAACTCCCAAGTACCAACACGCCAATAGCGAGATATCTAAATATTAGCAAAATTAAGAGCGCAAAGAGAGATAGCAAAACATCCTTCTTAATACTAATATTTTGCAAAACGGGTGACTTAATGTTACTTTAATATACGAAACACTCTTCAGAGCAAATTTATTTCGACACTTAATGGAAAGGATAAAGTGTCAGGAAATATGATAGATAGTGCCATGATAATCATACCAAAAGATATACGAACAACGAACATTAATTCCAATTCAAAAAAACTAGTGAGCAAACACAGAATAGGCAGGGTGCACGTCACGAGACCGACACCCACGAGTCATACAGCCCACAAGTTATACAGCTCACAAGTCATACAGCCCACGAGTCATACAGCTCACAAGTCATACAGCCCACTAGTTATACAGCCCACGAGTTCGACACTGAGTGAATAAAGCCCACGAGTTCGACATCAAGTAAGATAAGCCCAGGAGTTATACGGCTCACGAGACCGACACTATGCACAAGAGGCTCATGAGACCGACAGTAAGCAAACAAAGCCCACGAGACCGACACTACACTTAAAAGGTCCACGAGACCGACGCTACGCATACAAGGCTCACGAGACCGACATTACGCAAAAGAGGTTCACGAGACCGACACTAAGCAAAGAAGGCCCACGAGACCGACAGGATGAACAGCGCCACCTATAGACCATGAAATTGTATAGGGTGTCCTGATAATAGCATAGGAAGATATGAGAGATAGAAAAGAAGAGTTGCCATCTCCGGCAGGGTGTTACCCCATCAGTTGCCCCCCCCCCCCCCCCCCGAAATGTTCAGGATCTTTAATTGTGTTTGCATGGGTGTGTGTTTGTGAAAAAAAAATGAACAAAGTACAGTAAAAGTGTGTAACAGATCTTTCCACAATAAACCTGCGAGAGTGTTGATTTAGTATCAATAAAAAATAAAAAATAACGTAATCGTCTATAAAGGTAGCGTTAGGGATTCGGAAAAACCAGATGCATCCATGAAAACAGCTATTGTATTTCACGATAAAATGTACTGTTCGGAGGAGAATAACACAAGCCACAAAATTGATGTGAATCCCTGCGATATAAAACGTTTTAATCAGTAGAATTACATTTATAGTTACAGAGAAAATTACAGATAGATCTTACTGCAAAACGTCAAAGCAGGAGGGTAGAATATCTAAAATAGAATAAGTAACTAGTGCATCGGGAAAGAGAAGAGGTAAAATTCATATCTTGTCCATCTTCTAGCCAAAAACTGGGAAAGCCTATTAGAATAGCACAATGGCATTATCAATGCTCTAAATTAATCCATACATCGTGATTGTCCTCTTTTAAATTCATTTGTGTTTTTTGTCTCTTTTTTTTTTTGGGGGGGGGGGGGAGATGAAGAATACTAATTCTTCTATTTTTTTTTTTTTTTTTTGGGGGGGGGGGGCGGGAGCATGAAGAATACAATTCAATTTTTCTACTTAATTACAATGTCGCTCCCTGACACACTTGCCCCCCCCCCCCGAAGTATGTAGAAATACATATTTGATGACGTTCATAATTATGTAGATGGTCACCATCTTTCAATTGATAGCGTTACGAAATTACACCCGCCAGTATGCTATTTTTCCGTTCATGAAACACCCTGTACAGGTGATTGACATGTAGATGGCGCTGTTTATCCTGTCGGTCTCGTGGGACTTCTTTGCGTACTGTCGGTCTCGTGGGCTTTCTTTGCTTAGTGTCGGTCTCGTGAGCCTTTTCAGCTTAGTGTCGGTCTCGTGGGCCTTTTTTGCCTACTGTCGGTCTCGTGGGCTTTCTATGCTTAGTGTCGGTCTCATGAGCCTTTATTGCTTAGTGTCGGTCTCGTGGGCTATGTTTGCTTAGTGTCGGTCTCATGAGCCTTTTGTGCGTAGTGTCGAACTCATGGGCTGTATGACTCCTGAGCTGTATAACTCGTGGGCTGTATGACTCATGGACCTATTATTGATGTCGGTCTCGTGGACCGTATGACTCGTGGGTGTCGGTCTCGTGGGATGCCCCCAATAGGCACGCAGATGTATATTATGGGCGTTAATCGAAAAGAGAGAGTTTTGGTTCGGGTTGGTTCTTCTATTTGTTTTTATTGGTCACCGCCATGCAACTTCAGAAAGTCAGCAAGCCTCGATACAACTGGGGAGTAGCAAATGTCCGCAAATGCAAATAGACCTATGTCGACGGAGCAAATTAGTGTTTGTTGCAGAGTATCATATTTGTCAGAATTTTCAAAGCAATTGCATTTTGGTGGAGTTTCATAAGTCTGGAATAGGGAAGAATTATTATAGCGATCCCCTCTGATACAAGCTATAAAAAAATTCCAAGTAGATACCGGGAAACAAGTAGAATTGCTAAATCGAAATTACTTTGCTCCTTGCCATGCGTCATGCTAGAATAACCAAGTTGCGAGAAGCACAATTAACAACCCCTTCCCCCCCCCCAAAAAAAAAGGATTATTTCTATTGTTGAATGACTTACTCAATATCTGATAATTCATTTGAAAATGTGATGTCCAAGTAAAAAAAAAAAAAAAAAAATCTGGTTTGGGGGTAAAAGTCTAGGAATGGGAATGGGCAAAACCCTCCAATTATTTTGCTGTATACAACCCTTGGGGTACGACCGCGGTTGGTATCAAGATCTGCAAATACCTTGTTTGACGCTGTTATCTAACTTTATATATAATGGAATTTACATCAGTACTCTCTTCCGCTCTGTATAATCTTGTCATTTTGAACTGCCATCTTTATTGTGAATACTCCACTATTCTAATTTTCATTGTCACTCATCCAGATGTAGCCCTTGAATTGGCTATAAAACTGTATGAAAACAACCTTAAATTGTTAGTTCTTGCTCGGCAAAAGATATGGAAATATGAACAGTGGAATGTAGCAATTCATCGTAGAAATAAATTTCCATGGGTATTTTAGCGAGAAAATGAATGGCAATGAATGATAAGAAAATACCGTTTTGCGGTAACGTCTCCCATTCCATACAATTTTTCCACAAAAAGAGAGGTACCATGTAGAACAGCATTTGGATATGGCCGCGGCTGCCTTGAACGTACACTATCACTCCACAGAGAGCTACACCGTGTTCAAAACATCGCGCTCCGTGTAGGGCTCACACCCATAAATACAATGGAATGTCCCAGGCCCCTTCACAAATTCGTACCAAAGATACCAAAATAAATGAGAAAAATATTAATAAAAAATCAATGATGTAGTTTGGCAAAAAACTGAATAGCTGTAGATATTGAGTATGAATTCCTCTACAAATTGCATTTTGGTTGGAAGATGAAAGCTTTTCTGGTGGAATTTGAGGGGACTATATTTCATTGGGTACGTATACGGAAAATGGGTGATTTTCTGAGTGACAAGAACTCGTAGTCTGGCTTTCCGGACCCCTGGACAGAATTTGAACTGAATTATCCACCCTGAGAATTTGATGGATGAAAGGGTATATCTAACTTATCCAGGTTAGTGAAGCTGAAACACCTCATTTCTCCCAGCTGTTTTACAGATTTTTTTGAAATTTGATTTTTAACACACATCCCTATGGGGAAATATTTATGGGTGTGAGCCCTAGAGACCGTGCTTTATCGTTCTGTGTATAGTCTCGGTTCAGACGCGCGGGCTGATTATTAAAGCCCAGAATGCATTGATTAAAGACTACATTTTTCATGACTAAGCTATTCATTTGGAATTGATATCATAGTTTGATACACTTATATATCCCTAACAAACAAAACGGCACCAAAAAGGTTTTATCCCTTTTGTGGTACCAATATCTGACTTGGCCCATGGACTATATGTTCATAGCCACAAAAGAGTATATTCGATGGCTTTTACAATTACTAGGATATACAAAGAGATGCTTGGTGGTACCAAACTTCAAAATTGCGTTAAACAAATACATACTACTGAACGTTTTCGACGTGCACTCTTCGGAGTAGAACAGCACGTATGAAACAAGAAGCGCGAACAAAACAATATACACGAAACGAGCAAACCATTCAAGCGAAACAGTGCGTACGCTGATTGGCTGACTCTCAACATGAGTCAGAATCTAAATCAAAAGAGCGCCAATGTGCGTACAAACTCCTTTTGCCTGCATAGGATAGGACTGGTCAACTGAATGAATGTAGCCTCAAGCATACGCAGGTGAGCGTCGCTCCGGGCTCTACTGACTATGCGAAACTGTGACGAGGTGAAATGCTCAGCGCATGCGCGACTAGTCAGTAAGTGCTGAGCGATAGCGGATGAAGGGTTACCGGCGGTGACTGCACTGTCAGTGGGGCGTTTACACTGGCGCGAAGGCTGTGCGCGATCAACTAGCTGCTTATTACGTATGTGTGCTGGCGGTCCGCAAGTCGCTGTGATGTGCGCCCTATGTACCGTGCTTCACAACGGCACTTAAATTCATAAACAACGTTATTCATTTGTGTGATAGGGATAGCATCCTTGCGTACTGCGGAGAGCATGCGTCGAGTTGTAAAGATCACTCGTGGTTCAACAGCATAGTAAGTTGAATAAACAGCCTGCTTGAGTTGCTGCTCAAACTTTTGAGAGAGTTTCCCTTTCCACAGTACATAGGGCGCACATCACAGCGACTTGCGGACCGCATTAAACAGCATGTGCCAGCACACATACGTAATAAGCAGCTAGTTGATTGCGCACAGCCTTCGCGCCAGTGTAAACGCCCCACTGACAGTGCAGTCACCGCCGGTAACCCTTCATCTGCTATCGCTCAGCCCTTACTGACTAGTCGCGCATGCGCTGAGCATTTCACCTCGTCACAGTTTCGCATAGTCAGTAGAGCCCGGAACGACGCTCACCTGCGTATGCTTGAGGCTACATTCATTCAGCTGACCAGTCCTATCCTATGCAGGCAAAAGGAGTTTGTATGCACATTGGCGCTCTTTTGATTTAGATTCTGACTCATGTTGAGAGTCAGCCAATCAGCGTACGCACTATTTCGCTTGAATGGTTTGCTCGTTTTGTATATATTGTTTTGTTCGCGCTTCTTGTTTCATACGTGCGGTTCTACTCCGAAGAGTGCACGTCGAAAACGTTCAGTAGTATGTATTTGTTTAACGCAATTACTAGGATGTGATTTGTCAACAGATCGTCACAGGCTACTGTTTACGAGAATCGTAAATGTCATATTCTCCCTGGTTGTGATTGTTTTCCCTTGGGATAATGTAACTCCCTGGCGGTCCAAAGAATGTTATATTCCACCACATATCAGCTAATACCTGTATAGATGATCATGACCTACATGATCTTGAAGCTTTTTCCCAAAATATAATTATGTTAACTGGTTTAGTGTAAAGATGTCAGAGGTTAAATTAAAAGAAATACACAGGTAAAAATGTAAAAGGTAAGAATGTCAGAAGTTATACATGTGTGCATCAAAATTAACTTCCATGCGGCCCATACATTAAATGTAATGATGGTGATGACTATACCTTGTCACTGAATTCCATGTCCTTTCCTACTTATCAAGAGGAAACAAAAACACTTGAAAGGGGAGGGCTTAACATTTTTTTTTTCGACAATCAACAAAGGTATTACTGTCAGGTAGAACATGCACAAATATGTACTAAGTTTCATGATACCTTGATTCATATTCAAGATATGAAAGAAAAAGTGAAATATAGCACTTTCATCAGAGCTTTGACATTTTGGCAGGAAATTTCCCAGAGAATATCCATTAGGTAATACATGCATATATTAAGTTTCAAGAAAAATCCTACAAGCATTGCAAAAACATGAGGGAAATAGTGAAATTCTGAAGCCCAGATGCCCTTGATCTTTGACCCCTGACCTTTGACAAATGACCCCTAAATTCCCTAAAAAATACCTGCCAGTACCAAGTTCCATGAAGACACCTTGAACCACTTGCGAGATACAGAGAAAAAAAGTGACATTTTAACATTTCACCTGAACTTTGACCTTTGACCTCTTGACCTGAAACTCTCTGGAGAATCTTATTTTGGTAGTACATTGTATGCAGTCACTAAGTTTGAAGAAAGTACCTTCAGACATTGCATAGATATGGGAAAAAATAATTAAATTTCAGCATTGACCTTGAACTTTTTGACCTTTGACCTCTTTCCGATTTTAGTTAAAAACTGCTTAATCACTTGCCCCATCATACGTCATCTTTGGACCAGGTTTGGTGAAATTTGCATAATCCAGTCCTGAGTTATCGCGTAAACTGATACAATTTCTTAAGTCAACCTTGACCATTGACTTCTGGTACATTCGGGTATTAATATGCACAATATGCCAATTAGGTGGTATTTGCATAGGCAAATAGTGTTTTGATATTACAAACCATTTCCTTTTGACTAAAGGAAATGCATACTACTTCCGTAGTTTTCATCATAAAATGCAGTTCTTAGACTGTAAGAAAAACTTTAAAAATAATGTTTTTACTTTACTTTCTTTAGTAATTATGTAAATTAGCTGGTAATGATGGTTCAATTATTCAAATTCTTCTCTCATTTTGTTTCATAAAGTGTTTCTAACGGGTTATATCTATCTAGGATGAGATTTAAGGGAAGTTTCATTAAGGCTTCATTAAGGCTTTTTGTTTGTTCTGATTATCTATATATGTGTAGGTAGGCCTAACGATATGCACATATATGCAAATGACAGGTTGTTTGCATAGAGACAGTTTGTCTCTTCAGATGAATCATTTACTTTTGACCCAAGGAACATCCACCCCAGGTTCAAACTTTGTACTACATGATCCAGTGCTTAATAGTTTAGAAATTCTTTCAAAAATGCAGATTTTTGCACAATAACTTGCGTAATTATGCAAATTTTATGTTTATTTACAAAGATATGAAATTAATTTTTGCAGGAATTGTTTCCACATACTCTATAGAATACTTCTACCAATTTAGGTATTTCCGCTGGAGGCACATATATTTTTAAATAATTTTTATATGTATTTTTGCATAAATTATGCAAATTAAGGCTTATTTGCATATATACACAATGTCTCTTTAGATGAAAAAATTCCAGTTGTACAGAGGAACATGTGTGCCAAACAGGACATTTGTACTATAAAATGCAGCGATCACCCCTTTTTTCGCTCTTAGCAAGCCTACTATTATTATTTCGAGTAGTCTTCTCGGTCGCTCGCGCATTCGATCTATGATACCACTCATTAATTTTGCCAGTGAGGGCGCTCTGATCAACTCTGATCAACACAACGGTTTGATCAGAGTTGAACAAAATAAAGAATTATCCAACTAACTTCGCACATTATACAGAAAGACGCACATTATACAAACAGATAAACCCAATAGCGGGTTAGTGCTGTGCATGAATTTCCCTGATCTTGTGTCAAAAATCTCTTCCACGTTAGTACGGGAAGAGGGGAAAGAGAAGGAGAAGAATAATCGATTATGAGAAAAACTTCCTCAGCCATTCCAAAACCGATTTTCATCTAATAAACTTTGAAACCCTCTTACAATCGTATGCTCTGTATCATGTCATAGAGTGGTTTCTACGTATCTTGCAAAAAGTCAAAGGCTGAATCCTCACCTCAACCAATACCAATGTATACACCAAGAAATGTTCACTCCCTTTTGGCTATGCTCGTCTGATACTTTGAATAGTATGTACCTCTGGGATTCTTCTACGGCTGAATACAACTGCGCATGGTTTTGATGTACAGAGAGTCATGACCCAGGTGTGGACACCATTTTAGACATTCGAGGGCTGTTTGGACTTTCTTCACACAAAACTCAAAATTTTTAATTTCAAATCATGTTGCTATCAGCATCAGCATAACAGGAAGCATGAACCTTGATTAAGTGATCATTCAGATTACTCAGCAGTATATTAAATTTTGTCTCCGTCAACCTATACATATTACCGAAGCTAATGGCTGGTATAGCCCTTTAGTAATGATGACAATTCCGTACGTAATGGTTCTTAAAGTTACATTAATATTGCTTTAATTTCGACATTTTTCTAATTTTGCAAAATAGATTACTGCATTTTGTTATGTGTATTATAAGTTATGTTTATTTCAAAGCCTATAAAGAATATACCAAGACTTGTTTTTGTCACAAAAAAGAGGTAATTTTACATGCTTTTGTTGACTTTTGACCTCTTTCAAATGACGTAATCATATATTCACACAGACGGGCAATTTCCGGCGGTTTAGGAAAATATATGACAATTCAATTCAATTCAATTCAATTCAATAATGGTTTTATTTCGATCGCATTGCAGTCAGAGACTGAATTGCACGATGTTACAAAAGTATGACATATACACGATATAGATAAAATAATGATAAAATTACAAAGAGCATTTCCATTATGAATACATCATATTATATTCAGTCGGATATGGACTCGAGAGGAAGTGAGGAAGGGAAGAAAGACAGACAGACTGATAGGGATTATGGAGGCAGAAATGAGGGTGGGAGAAAAAGAGAAAGCGGGAGTCCGCGTAAGAAAAAAAAAAACATAAACATCATCAGTTAAGATACATTTATAAGTTCAATCATTTGTATGCAACTGTTCATTACTTCAAAATGCTGGAGCATATTAAAGCATGACGGTAGGATTCAAGCGATTCAGTTTTTAATACAAATGGGATAACGAGGGGATTGCAAGGGTCAAAATCAAAAAGGGTCTGCGATCAGCAGAAACCATTGAAACATTTAAAAAGCTTCTGAAGTCATAAATGTGCGCATTTTGTTTTGGTTGAATATTCATTGAATTGCTAACCGGGTATATACGGTATATATTTCTATCCCTTCCTTGTTCTTCAACCTTCTTATGTACAACTATACAATTTATGTTATTTTCTTATGTCCCTCTGCGCCTCAGAATAGGCCACTAGATCAATGGTGCATTACATTATCATTATCATTGTTATTATTCACGCCCCTCTTTATTCTTTGTTAAAACAAAAGAATTAAACAGAAAAATGGGAAGGGGGTAGTTCGTATGACCCCTTTAATTTTGTAAAGGCGCCTCCTCTTTACGGAATTCCTTGATCCGTCCCTGCTTATATACACTGTAAAAACATTGGTGTTAGATTTAACACCACGGGTGTTAAATCTAACACCGATCAACCTTCAATAAAGGACCACACCCACAGGTGTTAAAAATGCATTGTGATGGTGTTGAAAAGTGTTCACCTGACAATTCGTGGTGTTAATTTGACACTGTACCTGGTGTTATTTTGACACTGTACTGGTGATAATTCAAAAATGACACCACATGGTGTTGATTTGATATTTGTTGGTGTTAATATCAATGGTTTAACATCCGTCCAACTTCAATAAGCGACCACACCAGCTGGTGTTACTTTGATGTAAATTTATTTTCACATTTTTTCAAAAATCTACTATTTTAATGTAAAATTCTTGACCGTCTTGTTTGAATCAAAAATCAACAAGAAGTGCAGTTACTAAGAAACTCTTCAAAACACAGTTTAAAATTTGGAAATGACACCCGGAGGTGTTAATTTAACACCATAAATGAGCACCGAAAATTTAACACCAGCTCGGTGTTCACTATTTAACACCGGACTTTTTGCAGTGTACCATATCAATGAAGTTAACATAGTATCGTTATTAGTTTCACACGCACCAAGCCTACTTACATGAATAACCATTCATACGTACATTCTTCTGTTACTGGGATTCTTGAGAGATACAAGTATTTGATAGGATGTTTAATGATCCCAATAATGACTATACAGTAACGGTACAAAACAATTGTTCCTGCGAAAACAGCTCCCATGAAATATTTGCACCGTAAGCCAAACATAAACACTACCGAAAAAATAACTTAACCCTAATCTTCACATCAACGTAAACATAAAATTTTATCACAACCCAAAGTTCTTGGAGAAAATAAGACCAGAACGATCTTGTCGCAGGGGCAGATGGTGTGTCCTTATACAATTCAGATAAATAATCGCCTTACAGATTGAATTTCTCAAAGAAATGTACACACAAAATAACATCAAAATATCATAACACATTCATAACATCAAACCGTATGCTTCAAATACGTAGAGTCTATCTGGAGTACAGAAAACTATCTCACCACTCTCAAACTCTTGTAAATGGTACCACTCTCTTTCTGGTCTTTCTATTTCAAAATCTGTGACGATCTTGCACACGTACACCAAATCTCTCGTGTACCGATCGATATTGACGAGACCCTCCTCGTGCTTCACCCAGGCTACAATGACCGAATCATCTCGACAGACAGCTGGGAAGGCAAGCATACCCTCCTTCTTCAAGACATTCTCCTTCTTCCCCTTACCAACGATGCAGACGACAGCTGATAACTCTGTCAGAATCAGTTTCCCCGTGGTGTGAAAGGAGAATAATTGCCAGGATGAATATCTATCACATGTTATTTCTCTGACGACATTGCCACCCTGTGGGGTAAATACTTGAATCTTGTTCATCTTCCATTGCATATAGTCCAGGCGCAGCGACCCAGAAAAAATGACTTCGTTCAACCCACCCCGCAGAAAAGGTTTGACTGCATGGGGTGGTCGGTTGGACCCTCTGGAACACCCCTAGGTAGTATGTAATATCAAATTGTGGTATCAATGAAATTTTACATGCCATTTTAGTTGCGACATGACCATATTCTTCGAGGAAGCGTCTGCGCACACTAAGACTACTACATGTACCACTAGCACTGCTTCAGGCGCCAATGCCAGTGGTGCGTGTTATAGTCTTAGCGTACAAAAGTTACGTTCAGACGGCAGGCCCTAACCTCGAGGTTAGGAAACCTCGAGGTTTAGCTCTTGCCCCCTAACTACGACGTGTGTCCACACGACGAATCGTAACCTAGAGGTTACGAAACCTCGAGGTAAAGCTTCTGCCCCCCGTAACTACGAGTGGGTCCCACTCGATGTTAAAACCACGAAACCGGAAGTTTCAGCCCACACTGCTAACAAGACGTCTATTTATTCTTTAGTCCAACCCTGTCGGACTCGCTTACAGGTACTCTTGTTCTCTGTCATGGTATGCAGAGATAGCACTGCACTGATAACTTTATGCCTTTATGAAGATATTCGTCGAAAACATTTTTTTTTTTTTTTTTTTTTTTTTTTTTTTTTTTTTTTTTTTTTTTTTTTTTAGTCGGAGAAGAATATAGAATACAGTAGCGAGTTCGACGTGTTCAGTTTCAGAGATCAAGCGCATGGGAAGAAAAGATGATGTTGTTGTGTCGTGCGTCATAGGTTTTTCACGTGTAGTGTATTTGTAGTGTACGTTTGGAGGTTGACCTGGAAGCAGAGGGAAATTGTGGGGGCTGGAGTTTACGGCGAGGTCACTCTTAACTTCGAGTTCGTTGTTTTTTGTGTCCACACGGTGCTTAACTACGAGTGGGGACCCCCCGCGGCTCGTGGTTAGAGCGCTAACAATAAGATTTCTCGTGGCTCGAAACATCGAGCAAACCTCGAGGTTTGCTAACTACTAATGCGTCTTCACGGTCCCTAACTACAAGCTTTAACCTCGAAGTTTCCTAACTTCGAGGTTAAGGGCTCCCGTCTGAACGTAACTTAAGACTTTTTCCGCGACAAACATCGGTTTTTGCCTGCAAACTAATTTTTCACGCTAAGCTGGAGTCGGTGTAGTGTAGTTTCCAGACGTTTTTATTTCGTCTTTATTTCTCCGAGTTGAAGCAAGCCAAGTGAGAGTGCATACCCAGCGATTGTGACGCTCGAACCGTTTTTTGTAGCAATCATTGAGCATGCACCCTCACTCGGCTTAGCGCAATACAGCGGGCTTCTGCACAATACACAAGCTGTAACTCAGAGATATGAATTCGAAATAAAAACAGCTAGAAATTAAGACTAGGGTCGGTAACGCTTGTCGCTATTGGGGCACTGAAAATGACAAAATTATCACAGTTTTTGCATTTATTTCACGAAGGATTCATCGAAACGCCTTAAAACTATATATGTGCATGTTGCTAGAGATGTCAGCAATACAATGGGATACATTGTAAGGTATGATATTGTGCATGGTTACCATGGTAACCGGATACCAACAGGTGATTGGTAACTCCCAAAAATATCTGGAATTTATACAGGTTTGTTTCTTTTGCCTTTCGTGCACATCACTCATTGTAGATGAGTTCTACACTGTAAAATTAGTCTGGATAAAAAGGACAAAGACGCCCAAGATTTTTCCCTCATTCTCTCAGCATTAATTCATTACTGCACGTTTTGAATAAAATTTACATATCATGATATTTCATTTTATTATATATATATATATATATATATGTATATATATATATATTACAATAGTTAACGAACACAAAAGTACACTTAATTCTTTGATGGATAATCCAGCGCACGTGTATATTCCTTCTTTAGAAAGGAATTTATCGGTATTCTTGAATAAACTTCCTTTAAGAACATAAACAATCAATTGCTTTCCTATGCTCTTTTCCAGGATTGTTTTGAATAACCATCGCTCTGTAAATAGGCCTACTCGAAAGAGCTACGATAGAATATTGGCTTTGCTTTCTGTATTCATCTTATTTTTAAGGGAAATTTGTGTCCATACATTATTAAAAACTATATACATTTGCCTATGCTTTGAAGTCAAATTTGTTTTGAAAGTACGACGGATGCAACTTTTTCATGTATTTTACTATTCGAAAATGATATCTTTCTTTCAGTGGCCGTTTATTATGCCTCTGCTTGCAAATTTTGCTGTAACTTGAGAATGCTTCAAAATATTCTTCACATATACCTGATGTCGTACACTTTATGCAGAAGGAAGGACATGCTTATAGAGCTTTTTGAAATTATGGGCTTTAGTTTTCGAGTTATTGACAACTAAATTCTGATTGGATAATACTGGTTGCCATGGCAACAGGGAATTTTTTTTTTAACGAAAATCAGTAAAATATTGTGTGTTTTTTTATTGCATCTATAAGATTAAAAAAAAAAAACAATATTTGCAGCAGCAGGAGGCATTTTTGGGGTTACCAGTCACCTTTAGGCATCCGGTTACCATGGTAACCATGCACAATATTATACCTTACAATGAATCCCACTGTATGGATGACATCTCTAGCAACATATACATATATAGTTTTATGTAGTTTTGATGAATTCTTCATGAAATAAATACAAAAACTGTGTGAGTTTGTCGTTTTCAGTGCCCCAAATAGCAACAAGCGTTTACCGACCCTAGTCTTAATTTCTAGCCGTTTTTTGTCTTTATTTCTCTGAATTGCAGTTTGTGTATTATGCAGAAGCCCGCTTTTGCGCTAAGTGGAGTGAGAGCACACACCCAGTGATTGCGATTCGGTCGTCACAATCCCCGGGTATGCGCTCTCACTCGGCTTGCTTGAACTCTTGAAATAAAGACGAAATAAAAACGGCTAGAAACTACACTACACCGAACCCAGCTTGCCGTGAAAAGTTAGTTTGCTGGCAAAACCCTTGTTTATCGAAGAAAAAGTATATGCGCGCTAAGACTACTACACGCAGCACTGGCACTGGCGCCTGTAGCAGTGCTAGTGGTGCGTGTAATAGTCTTGGCGTGCGCAGACTCTTTTACGTTTGTTCCAACAAATCATGATGAAAAGTGGCCAGTAAAATTCTACTGACACCACAATTTGGAACCACATACTACCTGGGGATGTTCATAGAGGTCCCATCTACCACCTTGTCTGGTCAAACCTTTTCTGCGGGGTGGGTTGAACGAACTCCTTAATTAAGCCTCTTACAGGAATTAGCGCCTTGACTATAACAAAGCAGTTTAGAGCGCAAGTAAATGAGTCAACCGAGTTAAACTGCACACTAACTACGACTTTAGTTTAGATTTTCTCTTTCGTTTGAAGTTTATGTATTTTTGGGGTGGATATCCTCTATGAAAGAGCATAAAATTCTGAGAGTAATTCAAAATACATTTCATGGAAATCGGTTTGGAAATGCATGAGGTATCCCCCCCCCCCAAAAAAAAAAAGTGAAAAAGGTGATAAGAAGGTGTGTCCCATATCTAATTAAGAACCTCTTTGAATTCCTTTTAGGGTTGTATACTCTCTTATTTTTCGTAAGAGGTTTTTCGCGATCTCACAACAAAGTTGGAAATATAGAGCCCAATATCAACCAAAACTATACAGTCCCTTTAATAAGTTGCTGAATCCTATAGTTTTGCTCTGTTTTTCTAGGGTACCTCGTCTTTCTTCTCCCCCCCCCCCCAGTACATTCCACTTAAGTTTCTGCTTGTTATTCAAATGTGATGTGTATTCAGAAGGAAGAAAGATGAATAAACCTGAAACTTGAAACTCGAAACTTACGGGCACGATTTACAAAATACGCTTGGTCAGTTCTATTTTAGTTCAGATGGAGATTTCGTGTAGACATGACAGCTAAAGTACACAGACAATAATTTACACGCTTATACACACATACATGCACATGAAACCTATAAGCAAACGGTTACAGTTCGTTATTCCGAAGGTTTGGTATTCCGAAGATTCGTTATTCCGAAGGTTCGTTAATCCGAAAATGTGATAAGGTTTGTTATTCCGAATGTTCATTAATCCGAAAAAGAAATAAGGTTCGTTATTCCGAAGGTTCGTTAATCCGAAAATGAAACAAGCTCGTCATTCCGAAGGTTCCTTACGGACCCTATCTCATTTCGGATTAACGAACTTTCGGAATAACGAACCCTATTTCATTTTAGGATTAACGAGCCTTCGGAATAGCGAAACCTATTTCATTTTCGGATTAACGAATCTTTGGAATAGCGAACCCTTTTTTTCATTTTTCGGATCAACAAACCTCTAGGTATAGGGAATTTGTGTGTTTCGGATTAACGAGCCTTCGGAATAACGAACCTTCGGAATGACGAACAGCAACCAAGCAAACACACACACACACACACACACACACTTACATACTTACGTATATAGGCGTATGTGCACACATGGATAGTTAAATTGAATTGAATTAAATTGAATTTAATTGAATTACTGAAAATGCACCGGTCTTATAGAAGCATATACCATCAAGGTCATAACGAAATCACAGTATGAGTACTATACAGGATGGCCCAGAAAGAGCGGGACGCCTAGATCTTTAATTTCAGCAATATCGTTGCAATAATATGCCATTATCTTGCATGCTATTGGAAAGACCATTATTTTTCCAATAGAATAACACCAAGTTCTTTAATTTTGGTTAATGCACTTTTTGTGAACCTTTGCAGTTTTCAAATATGATCATTTTGCACTCTCCATATGTTCTCACTTCTCAGAGATACCGAAACGAGCGAGAACTTCAGTTTGCCATAGAACCAGTAGCGTTTACAATGTGTGGAATGTGGACAAGATTTCGCAGCGTTGCAATTTTAACATCTCAATGAGCCCAAAAGGTCGTCTTATTCACAATGACAACGGACAATGACAATCACACCGTCCACTTCACATTCCAAACATTGTAAACAGCTACTGGTTCTATGGCGGAATTCTCGCTGGTTTTGGTGTCTCTGTGAGTGCAAAATGATCACATTTTGAAAATCGCAAGGGTTCACAAAAATGGTCCTAACTCGTAACGCATTACCCATTAAAGAACTTGGTGTCATTCTATTGAAAAAAGAATGACCTTTCTAATATAGTATGAAAAATGATAACTTATTTGCAACGAACTTGCTGAAATGAAAGATCTTAGGTGTTCCGTTCTTTTTGGGCCACTCTGTAAAGTGTAATAAATATGTTGGAGCATTCAAAGCTGAAACCAGTGATAATGCAAGCGTACACTTCAATTTGATTCGCCATGCATTGAACGTCTCATAAGGCCATTTATAAGCATTAAGTAGCATTTAATTGAATTTTTGTTCGAATATAAACAGCTTGACCATATCTGCGGGAACATCATTCCAGAATTTGGTTCCTGTGAAAACCACATGTTTCTTTCCCCCCCCCCCTTTTTTTTCTAAAGCAAAGAGTGTGCAAGTACGTAGAAGGTGGTATAAAGTTCTCTTTGATATTCAAATGTGTCTTAGTAGTATAAAAACAACTTATTCAAGAGAATATTCGATACTTTCCTGTCCTGTATAATGGTTACGTACAGATCAATACCGCGCAACGTCTTTGCTACAAAAGCATCTTTATGAGCCCGCAAGATGGATGATTTAGTCTGTAACTTATGAAATTATATTTCGGTGCCATTAGTAATCATTCAAAGAATGTTTTTCTTTTCTTTTTGTTTTAAGAGTATTATCCTATACTATTATACGAAGTAATACTCGACACCGTACCCTTGTCGAAAATCCCATAGAACCAATAAAGAAAATCAACAAAGCATTTTTGATAAACGCAAAGCTGTTTTGAAAACCCTTCGGAAAGCCTTTTCAAAAGCCGCAAATTTGTGGCTTACATAACAGGTTTCCTAAATAGGTGTTCAGAAACCTGTTTGTAAAAGCCTTTTGAAGTTGATAAACTTAAAACAGTTTTGAAACCCCTTTCGGAAAGCCTTTTCGAAAGCGGCAAATTTGTGGTTTTCCAAACAGGTTTTCTAAACAGGTTATCAGAAACCTGTTTGTAAAAGCCTTTTGAAGTTGATAAACGCAAAGCTGTTTTGAAACGGCTTTGGAGTATTGTACTGCAGTTACGAACAATGTACGCCTTATATGACCTCTTCTCCTCAGGTCAAATTGCGCAATGCAGCTGTGCAGTTTTCACCATTTTACATTCTGAAATTTCTGTACACACTGGTACAGGTAGATAACATATCAAGGAATCAAAATTTATCATAGGGATTGTTTTCCGCCTTTTTGGCCTATTGCAGGGAAACTCCAGATGTGACTTATGACTCATTTTGTTAGAGCGGTATACAACTTTCCTAAGATACCCATGGAAATCCAATAGGAAAAACCTAATGTTTTCTAATCGTTTTGTTTGTTTGTTTGTTTGTTTTCTAATAGTTCTGTTGCGGTCCGATGGCTTTGTTGGTATCTGATAGCGTTGTTTACGTTCATTTGGCTTCATATTGTTATGCAAGTTATGGAAATCCAGTAGGCAAATCCGAATGGTTTCTGATCGCTTTGTTTGTTTGTTTTTTTCTAGTAGTTCTGTTGCCGTCCGATGGTTTGTTGGTGTCTGATAGCGTTGTTTACGTCCATTTGGCTTCCTATTGTTATTCAACGATGTTTCATTATAATGCACAGATGTATGAATACGCGTCCTTGAAACCCATTAATAGATTAAAGCCCATGCAGTACTGCAAGAATGCGATTCAGTTAATCTGTTAATCCTATTGATTTCTATTGGATCCCCCATCGGAACCCTTAATCTAGACTCTACAGCCAGCAGGTTTCAATTTCTCTTGGTTTCTATTGGGTTTAGTTGGTTTCTATTGCTTTCTTTCCTCTCGGCTGATCTCCCTCCTTCCCTCCTAAGCTGTCGCATGCCATGCTCTTGATAAAACTAGAGAAGGTAATGACTCACAACGACGTCAGATAAATAAAAGCACCTTGTTGAAGGAGGGAGGTGAAAAAGTTCTCCAACCCTCCTGATTAGGAAAAGGTCATCATCAAGAAATGTTATTGAAACTCCTTGTATTATTTCGTGTGATAACACTGGAAATAAACGATAATGATGATGATAGAAAGCATAAGAAAAAAAATAAGAATATTGGGAAGTAGAGTGTAATAACAAGGACTTTCAAGGAGACACGAATCGACAACTGAAAGTATCGACATATGAGAGTGGGAGGTGTTATTAAAAAAACATGATGCGACTTCTGACAAGCTGGTTATATGCAGAAAGAGCTTGTATTACCGTCCAAACATTCGACAATTGCTTAATTCGTCTCAACTCTATCTCGTTCTTTACAATGTGAGAATAACATGTCTCCAACGAAATAGCATGTTTTTGTACCCTCTTGCATTAAAACAAAATTCCCATGCCACCCACTATCCAATGATCACAACCTATAAAAAAAAAAGGAGAAGACATATTCAAAACAGACCATCTCTCACATGACCGTGACGACAAATCAAGATACAGACATAATGGCAGATTCAAAAAAGATTACGGTAGCATAAGTAGGATTTCGTATAAACAGTTTATGCCGTTTTCAAGAAAACAACAGGTTGATAAACATTAGTTTAAATTCACACATTATCATCCGACGATCGATGTTTTTCCTTAAAATTAGAAATCTAGATACTGAATTTCTTTTTGAAAATTAATTTATGAAAAGCAAATTTATGGTATTCATGATTGGATTTCATTTTATCTCATGATCAAGCTATAACTTAAGCTTTGAGAGATTCATGATAACGTAATGAATGATGGTTTCTATGTTTTCTCAGCTCAAGGCGAAATTGTAGATACATAAGAAATCGTTTCAATCACCGATTTCAACTGGATGTGATGGATTGTGAAGTTATGAAAAAGATATATTTGATTCGATTGCATTTTTGTTTTCAATAATATAATCGTAATAATGGTATATTCAATTTGTCTTTATCGTATGGAATATGTGCGGACTTGCTAAAGAATTCAAAAATGATACCAACATAGTTATGAAGTTCAAGTTGACTATTTTCAATATATCTTTTTTAATGTTAAAAAAAACATAAAACGCGAGAAAGAAATTTTCTTATTATTGCCCTCTATTTCAAAATCCTTGAATGTATATATATATATATATATATATATATATATATATTCTCTAAAAAAAAACCCGATTGATACCATTCACTTTTGATGGAGTGAATACAAAAAAGAGTGAATTTAGAGTGAAATTAGAGTGACCTCAGGCATCACTCGAAGATTTTGGAGTGATCCCTGTGGCCACTCCGAAAAGAGTCACTCCCATTTCACTCTAAATTCACTCTATTTTGTCCTTCAAGAGTGAACTTTTTCACTCGATTTTTTTGAGAGTATGTGAACAACTCCCTAAAATAAATCCTATTTTGCATTTAAAGAACAAAATAGGACTGATTTTGGCACCATACAGTTAGTAGAAACAGTTATAAAACAGGTCTCATATAAAGAGCATGTGAAAATTATGTTCAAAAGGGATGGATTTATTCAAGACATTTTGATACCATGGAATGAAAGAAAAAAAAAAGAAACTCTTCTTTACAAACTTGTTAATTGTAGTATAAAAGTCCATTATTAAAAGCCATCGTATTCCAGGTTGAAAGCTTAATTATCTGATATACAACTATTGGTTACAAATAGCAGCAAATCATTTCTAAGCATTATTACAGTGACTGCATTATAATGTAAAACTATTTGCCTTTTGCATATGCATATATATATATATATATATATATATATATATATATATATATACATACACGCACATTATAAATGCATGTGCTGATAGCGTTCCGTATGCTTACCGAGACTGTGTATGCTGCACTTTATATGGGTCCAATTTTGTCTGGCTCCTGTAAGAGTGCGTAAGACACAAGATCACAACATGTCGTCTGCTCAGCCGTTAGGGACGTTTGATTACAAGTAAGATTGAATGTGCTCTTACATCTAAGATCCAAACAGAGTACCGATACTTGCAATAACAAAATGGTCAGGTTTTTCAGGCAAGTGATTCAGAGAAATATCTGTATTTCTCGTTACCTTTGCGTTTGTGACTTTTATAGCTATAGAGGCGGGTTTTCCCCACAATTGAATACCATTTGTATATCTTAACATCAAAAGCCATGGCATCATGTCGTCTCATATATATACGTATATATATATATATAATATATATGGGTGAGAATTTTGAACAATGTACAATTGCTAATTTTCGCACCTTATGACACTCTTTTCCTTAGAACACACCAGGATGATCTAAGAAACCAGATTCCTTCATGTCATCTCAAAGCCTGGTAAAATTGCTTTCAGGAAATGTATGGTTTGGTTGACTTTTGACTGATATTTTGCATTTGACAAGTACTTAAAGCGTGAAAATACGGTAACAACGCTATTTTCACAATTATTTTTGTTTTACAAACCATTGATGTGCTTTTTTTAAGGTACGTGGCATCTAATATCTGCCCATGTTCTGGATCTGACATATCATGGGTATGTACCACAAAACTATAAGAAATATCAAAGCCCTAAACAGATCCTTTTATTTCTATCGCTGCTGCAAATTCTACTTTGTTGTCCCATATGTAATGTATACCAAAATTAAGTGCTCCACCTAATGAATATCCTGGAAAAATTGTACGTCTACTGGCTGTACATAGGACGTGACATTCTTTTATGCAAAATTATACTCATTTTCCGTCACGGACGTGCATCTGCTATTTACTAATAAGGATCGAAGCCCATTTAATGTTATTGGTGATATTGTTCTGAGTCGTAATCAACTAAGATCTAGCCACACGATAACATGTTTGTTTTGAGTTTCTGTCCATCCCTTGTCAAATGCGGAGCGAAAATACATTTGTAGACGAACCTCCGAGAAAAAAAAAGAACGTCCGTGATGGTTAAAACGTTATCGAGTGGAGCACCATCTTGCTTTGATAGCGAAGGTACAATTTACCTTTGGCTCTCTAGCCGACGAGTTGCATGCCATATTTGGAGCGGACTGGTAGACCGGGGGCCCAGGAGGTTTATTCAATCGAAAAGCGGACAAGCAACTGACCTCATAGGAAGTTTACATGGCCATCACAAAAATGCATTTCTGCCGAGTCTCATCGTTGGCCTTCCCGCCAAAATCACGCAATGTATGACGTCACTTCCGGTTGGCCCTTTTCCCAAATTTTTGAGACAGTTTGAGTTGAATGATCATTATCAATATGTCAGTTTCGGCTTCTAAGAGTGTCCTAAATATATTTTATTTGGTATCCAACTATTTTGGAGTATGTATTTACCATCTATTTGCCCATTTTCTATGTGGTGATGCTCCTGATGGTGAATATATTCGTGGCAATCATTGTCGACGTCGCTGTTTTAGAGAAAATGACACCTAGATTTTGATCACTTTCTAAAAGATAGTTGTTAATACTCTCTATAAATATCTCAGTCTTGTCTAACGGTTGTAAAAATCTATATCCAGCCATTCTTGTGATTTGAGATATGTCTAGTCGGTTCAAACAGTAAAAAAGTATAACCCTTCCACCATTTATGGTAGCGCCCTCTGTGACCTGAACCTTTGCAACTCAAAAAATAAACTTTGAAACAAAGCATTGTTGGAGATTAATGTTCGTAATGCGCACAAAAATATTGTATATCTCGTCAGAATATTATAATGTTCTTCACTTAAAGCTTCTAGATAATTTATGGAAGAGAGTACAGGAACTAGGCAATATCTAAATCTTGTACATGGGCAAACAGTAGGCCTATTTGCATCATTACGACCAAGAGTCAAACTAAATTCGCAATATTTCGGGACACAGCCTTTAGAATGTCTTCGTCATCACTGACGCTTCCATCACACTCATCGCTTTCATCACTCTCAGCGCTTTGCTCACTCCATGTCCCTTCGGATTCCTCATCGTACCGGTTTGCATTATCTGAAGGACTGAACGATGAGCCTTCGAGAGATGAGGGGACTGCACTTCCTTGGTACCAGTCTGGCTCAAAGTGCTTCTGGGTAGATTTCCACCCATAGTCTACAAGACTGCCGTGCTGGCTCTCTTCCACATTCTGGCGACATACAGTGCTCTTCGGATGTGATTTTTAAGTGTTGGGGCACAGAGAGGAAGAAAATTAGTAAATAGCAGATGATTTTATTCAGTCTTGCAAGGGGCACTACCTTTGTCATGTCCACTGCTCATTCGCTTGAAGACATTGTATATAAATATCTGGCATTATTTATGTCCGATGTTGCAAAGCCATACAGTGGGCAGATGAAGAATGTGGCAGCTCGAGTATCTACTTCCTCGTTTGAGAGAGACTGGAAAGATTTGATGTGTGTTGCACTATTTTCCATCTTTTGATAGGGTTTTACTTTCTCTTTCCTGGAGAAACGTGAAGTGAAATCACAACCTGTCGGGGAGACCAATATGTGCATCGGTAATGTCAGGTTGCTTCTCTGCGAGAACTGCTGCAATTTTTGAGATATCAACTTACCTTTTGTTTTTGCCCGAACCAAAGTCTATAATTATTTTTCCTTCATCCGACCTGGCACAGTACAGCAAGATGATGAAGACGTCTGTGTCACTGGACCCAACGAAGATAATGCCCTCTTATTTGCATATTAGCTTCTACATGATGGCCTTGCAATTGTCTCGGCATATCTGCTAACAGTTGGTCGTTGCTATTCCTCAGTTCTACACAGCTTGCGCCATGAGAAACACACCACATTTTCTATCCAATAACCTGTCCATACTGGAGCTTCCTCCATTCCTACATGATATATCTTTCAAACTGTTCCTTGACTGAAGAACTCTCGAGTAAATCCTTGCCTCTATAGCGCTGAACCTGATCTGTCCCAGTAATGAAGAATTCATTTGAAATAGAACATTGCAGGTTTCGATCAGGAACGTCTCTGGCTCCTTCAGCTGCGTGCACTCTGTGTACTGCTGTTTTCTGAGGCAGAGTTTAACATATGATTCTGGGAACTGACTTCAGGAACCTGGAATTGTCAGCTGCACATTCATCTTGAAACTCAGTCCGTCTTTTCTACCCTCGTTCAAGTGTTGTTAGGAGAAATTGCCTCGTTGTCTCACTGGCCATGTTCCTCGATGAGATATTGATGAGCTCAGAAGGACCATCATAGACAAACGGGTTGTATGTGTTTTTGCCTTTTCCATCGCGGCCACATTCATATGGTGTGCCGAGTTCGGTCATATTCACTCTCAATGGTACCATTAAAAAAAAGAAGAATAATTAAATGGTTGTCAATACTCTTATCTATTGAGATACCAAAAATTAATAATTTAGTACACTCTAAGATGATCATACAGACATGTTATTGATGATGCTTCTATGGAATCTGTCTCAAAATTTGGAGAAAATGGCCAAATGCCACAAAAAGAACATGTTGGTGTTTTTTACGTTGCAAATTTGGTTTGATCAAGATCAAGTGACCATAAATATTATTTCCAGCATGCTCTTAAATTTGCAACGGTGCCATTGAGGGTGAATATGAACACGGCACACCATACAACTTCTCTGCAATTGAAAGGGCATTGCTCTCTAGATTTCTTGAATCATCAGATGAGGCCGTTAGATATGTTGCAACTATAGTGATATCTGCCAACGAGAACAGCAGGGAAAGGTCTCAAGACGTAGAGGAAGACGCAGCACTGGGTGAACTTTGTGCGAAATACGAGAGCTTCTTCAAAAACAAGTGAGACAACGAGGCAATTTCTCCTAACAACACTCGAACGAGGGCAGAAAAGACGGACTGAGTTTCAAGATGAATGTGCAGCTGCCAGTTCCAGGTTTCTGAAGCCAGTTCCCAGAATCAAAATGTTAAACTTTGTTTCAGAAAACGCAAAGAGGTCTAACACAGCAGTAAAAAATAGTACACGCAACTGAGGGAGCCAGAGACTTTTTCGGACGTATGCTAGCTGTTGCAGCTGAATCAAGTGATATAATCGATCTTAAGCACATTCTTAGCTACCCTCTCACTAACATACCTCTTTCGCTGGCCCATCAAGTAATAGGGACACCCCTGAAGACTGAGAAAGCAGCTTTGATAAGGCTGCTTAAAGGGACTGTACAGTACTGGTTGAGGTGATAATTCAGGTTTATAACATTCCTAAGTGAGAAAATGAGGAACCTTTTATGAAAAATGAAAGAGCATGTAATTTTAAAAAGGACTCAACGTTTATTTGATGAAAATTGGTTTTCAAATGGCTGAGATATCCAAAAAAAAAGTGATAATAAAAGGCGACAGGCCACGACTTTTTATTAGGATCTCCTTATTTCACCTTGTTTTTGGATATCTCAGCCATTTCAAACCCGAGTTTCATCAAGTAAACCTTTGATTCCCCTTTGGATTGCATGCTCTTTGCCATCTCACAGAGTGGTTTCTGAATCTCTCGCAAAATGTTAAAGGGCTCATACAGTTTTGGTTGAGACCTAACTTCAGGTTTTTAACATTTTTGGGTGAGATCATGAGAGTTCTCTTATGAAATATGAAAGAGCGTGTAATTCCAAGAGGAATTCAACGTTTATTTGATGAAAATTGGTCATGAAATTACCGAGATACCTAAAACAGAGTAATACTAACAAATTGTGGGACCCACATATTATTATGATTGCTTTTTACTTTGTTTTTGGATGTCTCAGCTATTCTAAAACCGATTTTCATCAAACAAACTTTCAATTCCTCTTAGAATGGCATGCTCTGTACTATTTTATAAGTGATTTCTTGGTATCTCGCAAAAAGTTAAAAGCCAATTCCTCAGCTCCACCAATAATGTACCACCCTTTAAAAGCTAAATCCTCACCTCAACCAGAACTGTATAGTCTCTTTAAACGGCAAAACGAAGAAACAAATTTTCCTGTGATCTCAGCAAGAATGATTGACGGAGGCATCATCATTCATGAGACAATTCTACAACACGGCAGTTCAACATATGGCCAAGAGTCTCTTGAAGAGAGTTTGCTCATGTCACGGAGAGGAAATTCACTTGGTACTAGACAAAATATACCAATCCCCCTCCATCAAAGATCCTGAGGGAAACCTGCAATGTTGTACCTCACATGAGTTCTTCATTGCTGGGCCAGATCAGGTTCAGCGCCATAGAGGCAAGGAATAACTCAAGAGTTCTTCATTCAAGGAACAGTTCGCATTTCGCAAGATATATCGGAATGGATGAAGCCCCAGTATGGACAGGTTATTGGATAGAAAATGTGGTGTGTTTCTCATGGCACAAGCTGTGTAGAACTGAGGAATGCCAACAACCAACTGTAAGCAGATATGCCGAGACACTAGCAAGGCCATCATGAAGAAACTAATATGCAAATAAGAGGGCATTATCTTCGTGAGGTCCAGTGACACAGACCTCTTCATCATCTTGCTGTACTGTGCCAGGTCGGATGAAGGAAAAATAATTGTATACTTTGGTTCGGGCAATAACAGAAGGTAATTTGATGTCTCAAAAATTGCAGCAGTCCTCGAAGAGAGGCAACCTGACATTAGCGATGCACATATTGGTCTCTCTGACAGGTTGCGATTTCACTTCACGTTTCTGCAGGAAAGGGCAAGTAAAACCCTATCAAAAGATGGAAAAAAAAGTGCAACACACATCAAATCTTTTCAGTCTCTCTCAAACGAGGAAGTAGATATTCGAGCTGCCACATTCTTCATCTGCCCACTGTATGGCTGTGCAACATTGGACATAAATGATGCCAGATATTATACAATGTCTTCAAGCGAATGAGCAGTGGAGGTGACAAAGGTACCGCCCCTTGCAAGACTGAATAAAATCATCTGCTATTTACTAATCCTCTTCCTCTCTGTGCCACAACACTTAAAAATCACATCCAAGAGCACAGTATGTCGCCAGAATGTGGAAGAGAGCCAGCACGGCAGTCTTGTAGACTTTGGGTGGAAATCTACCCAGAAGCACTTTGAGCCAGACTGGTACCAAGGAAGTGCAGTCCCCGCATCTCTCAAAGGCTCATCGTTCAGTCCTTCAGATAATGCAAACCGAGACGACGAGGAATCCGAAGGGACATGAAGTGAGCAAAGCGATGAGAGTGATGAAAGCGATGAGAGTGATGGAAGCGTCAGTGATGACGAAGACATTCTAAAGGCTGTGTCCCGAAATATTGCGAATTTAGTTTGACTCTTGGTCATAATGATGCAAATACTGCTTCCCTATGTACAAGATTTACATATTGCCTAGTTCCTGTACTCTCTTCCATAAATTATCTAGAAGCTTTAAGTGAAGAACACCATAATACTCCTACGAGATATACAATTTTTTGTGCGCATTATACGAACATTAATCTCCAACCCCATTGTGTGCAATAATGCTTTGTTTCAAAGTTTAGTTTTTGTGTTGCAGAGGTTCGGACCACAGAGGGCGTTACCCTAAATGGTGGAAGGGTTATACTTTTTAATGTTTGAACAGACTAGACTTATCTCAAATCACAAGAAGGGCTGGATACGGATTTTTACAACCGTTAGACAAGATTGAGATATTTATGAGAGTATTAACAACTATCTTCTAGAAAGTGATCAAAATCAAGGTGTCATTTTCTCTAAAAGTGCGACGTCGACAATGATTGCCATGATTATATTCACCCTCAGGAGCATCACCACATAGAAAATGGGCAAATAGATCGTAAATACATATTCCAAAATAGGTGGCTACCAAATTAAATATATCTAGGATACTCTTAGATGCCGAAACTGACATCTTAATATTGATCCTTCAACTCAAACTGTCTCAAAAATTTGGGAAAAGGGCTAACCGGAAGTGACGTCATACATTGCGTGATTTTGGCGGGAAGGCCAACAGTGAGAGCCGGCAGCAATGCATTTTTGTGATGTCCAGGGTCCATGTAAACTTCCTATGAGGCCAGATGCTTGTCCGCTTTTCAGTTGAATAAACCTCCTGGGGCCCCGGTCTATGGGGCTCGTCTGCAGTTTTTGGACCATACGATTCACCGAAAACCAAGCAAATAACTAATATTTTCTCTGAAAATTCACCTCCTAATCCCCCTCTGAGCAATACATACGTTGGAAGGATGTAAAAATTGTTATAATTTTCATTGACAATACCTCTTCAAATTTTTGAAAGAGTTAGGAAGGCTACGTACTCTCTCTCGATTAGTTACCCCTCCTTGAAAAGTCCCTAGTGGTAGACTGAACGACAATTTGACAATTTGAGCGAACGTCCGTGACGTATACAATCCTACCGATAGGGATAACTTGTCCCGAAAGTGTCCTTTATTCTTTAAAACTTTTTATCTCCAATAGCGAATAGAGTTTTACAAAGTAAACAATGAGTTTAGAGCAGTAGTTTCAGAATTTTTAAGGCGGTATGTCATCATGATGAACAAGCAGTTCAAAATTTACTCGGAATTTTACGCTTGTTTTTACGCTTAATTATACAAAAACAGCTTAACACTGAGAAGCAAGTCATAGGAAAATGGAATTTTGTGTAATCTGTAATTTCTGTGCACTGAAATTTCTTTCTGATGAGGTTTTGAAGACAATTTGCACTTTTATAGGTTCTGAAAGTTTCGCTCACCGGTCCGGGAAAGGAAATTTCTGATAATTACAAATGTATCACTGTAAATTAAGTTAATGTTACTGGAAAACATTACCAAAATCACTGAGTCTCTCATACCCAAAAGTGAACAACGTTCAGCACCCGATTAACCCGTAATAACAAAAGGAAAACGTTATACTCACGGATGTTCGTTGGTAGCATAAGTGCATGGATTACATAGTAGAAGATAGAGGAACAGTGCCACGTTTTAGTAACAGATGTATATCTTTTGAGTAAGGTAGCTGCCATGTCAAACAGAACACATCCAGTTTTGTTTTCCGACGTTCGCTGTAATTGTCATGATATTTTATGCCTTAATAGATTCTTATTTTTCTCTTCACAGCGATTTTCTCTCATTCCCTAAGTAGCCTGAACATGCTGCTGATAAAAAGAAAAAACAAAACAAAACAAAGCAAATCAGAAAAGGGTTACGCAGTCGCATTCAAGATATATTGAAATAAAAAGGATGAAATGACGGAAGAAGTCTGCAATGGGCATGTGTCAATAAGAAGAAACGGAAAAGTTTCAAAAGGACGTGGAAGTAGTTGAATGAAAATGAGAAGAAACAGAGAAGAGATCGAGCTCCAACGCCCAGAGAAAAGAATTGCCTGTAAACTCCCGCTATATACTGAATTCCTCTGGAGCAGCTTTTATTTTTTTTTTAATTCATCGAAATGTCGTCAAATATACTGCAGTATTCAATAATTGTCTGATGAAAACACGTAAATCTTCCGTTTATCAGGACATGGTGTTTTTTATACTCACTAATGAAAGGCAATATTAATTTGCAATTCTGTCCCAGATGTTTTTTTTTTTTTCATTTTACATCTAAGAGACAGAGAAATCGTCAAGTTGTTTGGCTTACTTTGAAAACACAGGTTAAAAAGTAATGATTTAGTAAAAAAAAAAAGTAGTAGAAAAAAAGTTCGTAGTTAATTCAGGAGGTATCTTATTAAAAATGTTCTTATTGAGAAAGTTGTTAATCCGAAAATTAAATATTAGGGTTCACTATTTTTTAGGTCCATTCTTCTAAAAGTGGAATGTAGCTATGGGTCTTATATTCGTTTAGGTGAAAACGATTATTATGAGGTTTTGAAATTTGGAGGATTTGGTTGTTTCTCCACATTCGGATAAACGAACCTGATTTTTCATGTTCCAATTAACAAACCTTTCGATTAACCTTCGGAGAATCCTATAATTTACCGAATAAAAATCTTCATGTTTATAATTATGAAGTTTTATCAATTTTCGGATTGACAAACTGTAAAATGAAAAACGAGCCTCAGAAACGACGCGCTACAAATGTTTGTTAAAATGAACCATATTGTATAATACCGAAGTCGCAAAGTCCATCCAAGTTATATGAAATTACTGTGTCTTGTTATGACGAAATTTCTTAGTATCGAACCTAATATCATTTCTGACAACTCAGTATATATAACACAAATTCTCCTCGGTAACAGTGTGTATAGGAAACACAAGGAGCAAACGTAGAGGGATTTCTTCCCATACACCTTGAGACGTATTCGTTGCCCTCCCCAGCTAAACTTCGTATTTCATAACGGAGCATATTTCTTTTGTTTTTCTATCTCAATCTTTGTCATATTTAGCTGTGACCATGTTCGTTACGAGCAAATTTTGCATTGTAGACTTTAGATAACAAATTTAGCACCTGAATCTTTACTTCGTGATGACGAAATTTTGATAAATATATTCGTTCTCAAGGGTGGACTACGTCACTGAGATTGCACGTACGTTTGTATGTTCATTTACGAGAGATGAAAAATTGTTGTTGTTTTTTTAATTCATCAGCCTGGGAAGATAAACAAGCTGTTATGATTGAGAATTAGTAATATCTATCTAGGATTTTGCAGAGGAGTTTCTTCTCGACATGAAATCGCTGTTTATTGTGAATAGAATGCGTTTCCAACTCAAGAGAGCTGCATTGTTCAATATCTTGTTTGTTCCGAACGTCCGTGAGCTATATGCGAACCTCCGTGATGAAAACTGTGCTATGTTTGTTGGGTTATAGAGACTTCCTAGATCAGATACATCTTAAAAAAAGAATCTTATTTTTAGGGAGAAAGGATTGAAGCATATGGGATAGTGAAATAAGTGGTCGAAATACTGAGCTTCTGTAAAATGCGCGTAAACTGGAGAAAGTGTTTAGCGGAAGAGTAATATTTCAACAGAAATGACGAATTTGGCTAAATCGTCAACTGTCTACCATTACGTACAGGTAAAGAGTTCAAGCTTAATATTCTGCCAACACATACACATGTCCCTTAATTAAGATATTTCGTTACGATTTTGAACTGAATCAGATCGTTGCAAGATATGAGTATATGAATATAAGAACGACCCAAGTCCATGGAAGATCATTTGGAGTAAACTAAAAAAAACTTCATATCTTTTTTATTTGTCCAATAATATTCTATTTAACTGTGATGGGAAGGCAACATTGTATATACAAATTAGAACATATATTATTATGACAATTAACATTTACATTAATTGTGGAGAGGCCATTTTGTGTGGTGGACTTGGGTCGTTCTTTGATTCATATGGACTTGGGTCGTTCTTTGATTCATATACATGATATTCTGCTATAGAGATGGGAGAAGGATGAGAGAGGGCGCTATTATGAATGTAAGAATGACCCAAGTCCTTCATTCTTACATTAATATAAGATTTCACTCATTCATTCCAGGCACTTCCGGGGGTAATTAGGATTTATCATTTACACACAAGATGAGTCCATGCACAAGCTACAATTTCCCATGTCAAACTGAATTTGGCCAAAAATTGGACTTGGGTCGTTCTTATATTCATATACTCATATGTTAAATGGTGTTCAAATGTATGTGCAGTACTATTTCTCACGGACGTTTGCAGCTCTGGACATGCTAAACTTCCGCGGTGAATAAAAATTTGTTTCTCTGGGAAAATCCTAGTATAATTGGGTTCATATTAAAGCTTGAGTTATACTCTTTCAGGTAAGATAAATAATTTGGAGAATGTCCTACTTTTCAAATTTTGCGTTGTTTGGCGCAATTGTACATCGTTCAAAATTCGACCCATATACATATATATATGTATATATATAATATGTATATATATATATATATATATATATATGTATAATATATATATATATATATATATATATATATGTATATATATATATATATATATATATATATATATATATATATAATATATATATATACCTTATAATATACTTACCTTATAATTTCTTTAGTATGTTTATGACATTATAATATTATATTATGACAATATAACTTAAAGTCGCTATATGTCATTGTTTTCGTTGTCGATCACAGGTGACCGATATCTGATGATTCCCAGCGTATCACCTAACTCGTCTTTTCCAGTGACGAGTTTCATGTCTCGTTACTTTTTGAGCTTTAAGTAGTAGTTCCTATGAGTATTTTGTTTTGACATTGCGTCATTATGTAAAGGATTATCCTGAAACTTATGAAAGTAGTAAAAAAGATTATAAATTGTCATGGCAATATGAAATATCCAGATGTCTACTTGTATCTTACATAAAAAAGCAATTCTGTTGGATTCAGATTATGTTGAGATTTATTTCTGGCTACTTTTAAGATAGATTTTTAAATTCATCTGTATCTGCTTAAACAATCATGCTTTTACTCCCCAATTAGTGGCACAATACATTCCAAAGCTGGCACAACTCTCATGAAGACTTCGCTCAAATCTCTTCACCCGAGTGTGAGTGTTGAGCAACCTGACACTTATTTGTTTTTTTTTTTCAAAGACAATGAAGTCTGTTAGATAATTGAATGACTGAGCTTCAACCAACCTTGAATTGTAGAGGGCAAGCTTTCGTCCTCTCCTGAGGACTTTCTGAAGCCTTACGCAGTGCATGAAGTGTTGTCTTGCTGCCGTTGCCTGTCTTTATTAATCACTGGACCATAGATTGGTGAAAGGGTATAGCCCGAATCTCTGTTGAGAGCTGGACGAAAGGACGAAAGCCTGCCCTCTACAATTCAAGGTTGGTTGAAGCTCAGTCATTCAATTATTCATCATCCCCAGCCGATGAAAGTTGTTAGTATCAAGTCTGTTAGACTTTGAATGATCTATCTAGAATATATTTTCATACTATACTCTACAGCTACAGCTACAGGTATTAACAAAAAGATGAAATTAGTAAACCTTTTTTTGAATTATGCCCAATTCATTGTCTACAGGAATTATGTCAGAGAACGCAATGAAAGAAACAAATGTTTGTTCAAGGTACACCATTTAGTAGAAGATTTGAAAGCGGAATTAAGATTTTATCAGTTTGAAGTGCAACCAAACAAGATTCGATGATATCGGATTAAGAAGAATACTCAATTATTTTGGTTGGTATCATTGATGTACCCTTTAATTATTTTTTTTTCCTGTCATAATGATTATGTTGAACGCATTTTGGATACTTGCAGATAAAGTGAATGTAAATATGCGGAGTTATGTGGAAAAATAAAGTACCTCGGATGAGGAAAATAGAAACAAAAAATACTCTACAGCTTCATAATTGCACTGCAATATGGTAACAAACAGCTGCCATAAACAAGGATCATTATTTCTATTTCCTTGGTATCGATCAGGCTTGCAAGCTGTTACATGAACTTATTCGTCTGTCTATATAGATCAAAAATATGAATGGAGTACAAAAAAGAACACCAAACAAACAAACAAACACAAAACCCTCAAGGGGAAAAATGAACAATACGTACACGTCAAGGTACTTTCCGGAGTTGAAGACTAAAGCAAAGGCTCGTTGAGCAAGAAGCAAGCGATTAACATTAGCAAGGAAGACACTCTTTTCTTTGTTCGAAGACAAATTGAAAATAATTCCAGTCCCTCTCCCTATCGCAGTAAAATTGAGAGTGACTCTATCCCAATGCGTAATATCCTGGTCAGAATCCAGCCACTTGACTTGACTTCCCCGTGTAAACATGTGAAAAAAGAACACCACGCTGAACTCTTTAATACGATATCTGTTATCATTTTCGGTATTACTGACAAAATATTCCATAAGGGCATGGAAATACTGACATAACTCATTTTCCTTTACTGGACATTACCAAGGACCTACTGACATTACCAAGGACCTACTGATATGGATTTCCAATCATGCCTCTGTCTGTCCTTGTATTTCAGTGTCTCTCGTGTAGGTCTATAAATAACTGTAAACGTACATTGCTATCTTTGAGGCATTGATGGGCTAAATTCTCACAATCCTTGCACTCTCCGGCATATAGATGCACATTAACCTCCTCTTTTTCCCTGCTAAATTCTTCCTTGCAGGCATTCAAAACAAAAACGTAACGTCCATTCAGTGATTCATCTGGACCATGCGGCCCGGATGTTCACTGCTACGACGATCAATTTGCAATACTTTATGGCCACTGAATGAATCAAATCTTATTTTTCGAGAGGACCATTTATTTTCGTCCTATGAGTAGCTAGTGTTCTGTGACAGGGTTGCAAGCTAGAATCCCCACACCTTCCAAGGCAGTTCGTTCATCCATGGTTTCTTTATACTGAAGATTCGTTTTTTTTTCGAAAGTTTGTTTATTCCATCCATTCCTTAATCCGAGGGGTCGGTTGTTCGAAAAGTAGAGGTTTGCTTACCCTTAAATGAAAAAACAAAGTTAGTTAATCCAAAATGCCGCAGGCTTTTTTTTTTCATACAAAACTGAAATAGGCCATTGCTTTACAGGGATCGTATAGTTTTTGTTGAGACCTAATATCAGGTTTCTAACGGTTTTTGGTGAGATAATGAGAAACCTCGTATGAAATATGAAAGAGCATGTAATTCCATGAGGAATTCAACGTTTATTTAATGAAATTTGGTTTTGAAATGGTTGAGATGTCAAAAAAAAAAGTCATTCTAATAAAGTGTGGGACCCACACTATTACAATCGCTTTGTTTTACTTTGTGTTTGGATGTTTCAGTCATTCCAAACCCAATTTTCATTAGATAAACTTTGAATTCCTCTTAAAATCGTATGCTCTGTACTATATCATAAGTGGTTTTTTGGTATCTCGCAAAAAGTTAAAAGCCCGATCCTCATCTCCACCAATACTGCACCATCCCTTAAATCCGAAGATTGAAAGGGAATGTAATAATCAATCAGGAAAAGAAAAGAAAAACTTTTTGAAAATAAGATACCGTGCAGTAGTTAGAGTCATAGAGAGAGTCAGTGGAAATATATCGTTTTGCCCCACTCCCATAATACCCGAGATATGGAATTGCGGCTCTTGCTTTTTTGATAGAAAACGGTCCAAATATTTCACCAAAAGTGTACACCATTTATTGTTGAATTTCAATTATGAAAATGCAAAATCTCCCTCCCATGGTGTCTGCATGTTTGTGTGTGTGTGTGTGTGTGTGTGTGTGTGTGTGTGTGTGTGTGTGATGGGTTGGGGATACCCCCTTATCCCCCCTCCCATCCCCTAGTTCCCCAATTCGGACCTTTTCCATTGATTTAGTACTCTTTTAGATTAAAAGATTTCTGTATTTCTTAAAAAGAGTTCATCAGATCTGTCATTCCAGTTAAAAAAAAGGAAAATAAAAAGCTAAAGCGCTCTCGCTTGGAAGGGCATTCATTTTGTTTTTCCCCGTTTGGTTCTTTTCCATAGATTCAATACACTTTGAAGATTGACATTTTCGTTATTTAATCCGTGGTTTCTTTCTACTGAAGATTTGTTTTTCGATAGTTCGTCATTCCATCTGTCCGTTAATCTGATGGTTCGATTATTCGGAAAGCAGAAGTTTGCTCTTAAAACACCCTAAAATGAAAAGGGTTTGTTAATCCAAAAATGACGGAAGTTATCTTAATCCAAAACTGATATAGGGGTTCGTAATTCTGAAATCTAAAGCGGTTTATGATATTCAATCTAGAAGGCAGTAAACTTCTTGAAATGAAATGCCTGGCAAGAGTTGAAGTCATATGGGCAATAAGCGGCAAACATATCGTTTTGCACCGTATAAATTCTCATCAGAAGTGTGCATCAGATATGTCACTCCAATTCAAAAAATGCTAAACCTCTCGCTTGGAAGGGAATTTCTTCTTTTTGTTTTTCCCCGTTTGATTCCTTTCCGCAGATTTAGTACACTTTGACAAGATTGACAATTTCCCAAATTCCATCAAAACTATGTTTGTGAGATGTTCCACAGGAATTCTAAGAACACAAAAGCTATCACGTATGGACGTGGGTCAATCCTGAATAGCAAAGGGGCACCCACTCCCCCCCCCCCCCCCCCCCGTCCCGAAATGAGTTTGGGTAGGGCAAGCATAATATAATTTTCCCAAAAAAAATATTTTCAGAGGTACATACAATTTTCTTGCTTTCTTGATAACAAAAATTGTCCAGAAATTTCACCCATAGTGGTGCACCATATCCACATGATTTCATTCAGTAGGATTCTCAAGATGCCCATTCGCTTTCCCTGGGTTTCAATGATGCATCTAGTCAGGACTCACGGAAACCCTGTAAAGAATGTCATTAATGATAACATGTTCCTGCCGTCTGTATAGTTTCGATCTACTAGTATCCGATTACATCCCCTTGCCTCTCATCATCACTGATTAAGGACGTTATAGTACACACAACCACCAACACACACACACACACACACACACACACACACGCACACACACACACACACACACACACACACGCACACACACATACACACATAACATACATGTGAATATATATATACATATATATATATATATATATATATATATATATATATATATAGTGAGTGTGAAATGTGCGTCTTCACCTGCTAAACCCCATCTTAGCAGTGTGTATAACGAGAGTAAAGAAGAGGCGGTGATAGACGTAGCTTTTGAATCCTCACAATTTGATTTTACTTCTCGAGCTTTCGGGCCCTGCCCTTTATCAAGAGATATGAGATGCACAGTTCACATTTGGCCTGGTTGCAAGCCGGCAATCAATTGGCAACCGGTTGCGGGAAACCGAAAAATTTGCGATGATGGGTGGACACGGTGGAGGTAAGCGCACTGAGGTGAGGTGTGTGTGCTTGGATAACAGCTCAGTAAGGTTGCCCTTACTTAAACTTGAACAGCGCTTTAACCATGGCGTGCGTCCGCGTCACAAATCCATAAATCATGAAAGATGAGTTTCCTGCTATCAAGGACTAAAATTCAATGATATTTTGCTTATTTACGTTTTGCAATGAGACTTCGTAACTTTTTTTAAATAACTTTCCTGCTGTGGGTTGATCCCTTACATAATAACAAGACGCAAAGTAAAAGAAAAAATACTAATCGGAACTGCAACCTGAATCTTAAAAAGTAAGAGGACATCACAATGTGTTAAACATAGTAAAGAAATGTTACGGTAAGTCATATTTTTTGCAATATTTAGAGCAAAGTCTTATCTCCCTTTTAATAATGCATTTGCTTTGTACCAACCTTTGTCTTAGCTTGACATAAACAGGCACGTAACGTAAAATAAATAACATAAATCAAAAACTTTGTGAGAATAAAATCTACTATGTCTGGCCAAAGTACCACAATTTTCTGGCGCCACTGCGACAGAATGGTAGTCATTTATGTCCAAGAATGTGTGTACATCTACATGTAAAGTATTTAGACATCAATCATGCTTAAAGCAAAAGTCATTAAACTGTACATTCAAAGATATTCAACATACATTGCATATAATATTTCATGAAATTGCAAATAGAGTTTAAGAGCTGTCTGTGGAGTCTATAGATTAAGTGTTCCGATAGGGATCCAATAAAAACCAATAGGACTAACATGATAACTGAGTCGCATTCTTGCAGTACTTTAAAATTGGCTTTAATGAATTTTCTGTGGGTTTCAAGGGTACGTACTGATACATCTGTGCAACATTAATAACAATAATACATGGAACATCGTTGGATATCTATGGGAAAACACATGAACGCAAACAAAACTGTCAGACACAAGCAAACTGAGCGGACAGCAACAGAACCATACAATATATTAGAAACCATCAAAACCATTAGAAACCATTGGGATTTTCCTATTGGATTTCCATGGGTCTCTGCGTATAGGAAAGTTGTATGCAGCTATGTGAAAATGAGTCATAAGTAACACCAGGGGCCCTGGGCATAAAAATTACAATTATGGTAACTTTGCCATCCAATGGTAACTTTCATGGACTTCTTGATTTTGATTGGCTGTTGAGTATTGTTGCCATGGTAGTAACCATTGGATGGCAAAGTTACCGTAATTGTAACTTTTATGCAACGGGCCCCAGCAGCCTCCCTGTAATAGGCCAAAAAGGAAGGAAAGCACTCTCGAGGTCAATTTTTAATTCCTTGATATGTTATCTACCTGTACAGAAAATTTCATTTCGTGAAATTGTGGAAAAGTATCCCAACCCACAGTTTTCTTACGATTTCTTTCAAACTCTTGCCTTTGCGTTTCGTTCTCGCCAGATCGAGTCTCCGCCCCCGTTGCTAGGTCGTATGCTTCTGACCCGTTGCTCATGCCCTAGCGCGCGGCGTCGAGTGCTTCAGAACTGCACAACACTGGTCAGGACAAATTGCAGGAAGGTCCGTTTGAGTCGCTATACGCACGATAAACGCCGCATCATTTCTGACTACTGTGTAATTAAACCAATATTGAAGAACCTGCTAGCTCTAAGTGTGAGTATAAATACAAATGGTATTGACCACAGTAATCAATTCATTCAAACTATAATTTTCCCTATTTCCGACGTCGCAGGCTCTTTAATGCTCATCTATATATGAAAATATAAAGTAATTTTCGTAAAGCGTAATGACGGCAACTTATTAACAATTGCTTTGACTATTCGTTACTTCTCGAAATGTATGTCATGTGTGGATTTCATTTTCTTTTTCATTAGTAAGGGTTTGGCCGAGACAGGGAGAATAATCCGAAGGCAAACTATTGATGATCATCTTTAGGTCGTGTTCTCCGATTTTTTATATTTAAACCTTGATGTCTGAGTCCTTTTTAGGATTATTTAAGAAATTGATAGAAAGTTGTAGCACGAATCAGACCGTGCTTCTTCATTTTTGTAGTCTGATTGTTGGATGGATAGTTGTTTGGCAGGTGTAGCTGACAGTCGAGAGTTCAAGTGTGCAAAGACTTTCCCTCGGCTATGTATTTATGATGTTGTAGGTGATGAGAAGGATCTTGAACTTAATTCATTGTGGGATTAACAGCCAGTGTAGATTGCGGATGACAGGGGTGATGCGATAATACTTCCTAGTACAAGTGATAAGGCCTGTAGCAGTGTTCTGTATGTGCTGAAGTGGAGCGAGATGGCAGGCAGGTAAGTTAATGAGCAAACTGTTGCAAAAATACAGATACGATGTTACAAGAGCATCAATAAGTCGTTCTGTGGAGCTCTGGTTGAGGTATTTCCGGATTTTCCTGATCCTGTAGATACGAGAAGAAACAGCCCGGCACACTTTTCGAATGTGCTCCTTTACATTAAACGAGTCGTCCACAAAAACGCCGAGATCTCTGGCAGATTTGGACGCATTTAAGCATTAATGAATACCTTCAGGTAAAACCGAACAAGATGTTCATCAAGAAGACAAGGGGGCTTCAATTGAGATGTTGTTTATAGAAATAGCATGTAAATAAAACAGTCATACAAAGACAATCCCATGACCGACTACGGTTTTTAAAATAATTTCGTATACTTTGTCTCTTCTTACTTTTTATCTGCAGTTGGTCGAAATCTCTTAAAGCAAATCGAAAAGGAGTCTGCTATTATACAATTTATGTATAGTGTTCAGGTCACTGGAAAATATACTTGTTTCTTGCCTTTTCATCTTTATCACTGAAAGACATTTTGACTATTATTACAGAGTTATCTACCTAAAAGGCTTAAAGGGACTGTATAGTACTGGTTGAGGTGAGGATTCAGGTTTATAACATTCCTAAGTGAGATATTGAGAAACCTCTTATGAAATATGAAAGAGCATGAATTTTTAAAAAGGATTCGACGTTTATTTGATGAAAATTTGTTTTCAAATGGCTGAGATATATCAAAAAAAGTGCTAATAATAAAAGGAGACAGGCCACCTCTTTCATTAGGATCACTTCGTTTCACCTTGTTTTTTTATCTCAACCATTTCAAAACCAATTTTCATCAAATAAACTTTTGATTCCCCTTACATGCTCTTTTGCATACCATAGAGTGGTTTCTGAATATCTCAAAAAAGTTAGAAGCTAAATCCTAACCTCAACCAGAAATGTGATACAGTCTCTTCAAATTGGTTTCTAGAGGTATAAATTCAGTAAAGATTAGACAAACGAAATCATAAACTCACTTTACTCATCACGGCTTTAATCGAACTGCAGCATTTTTGACGTAACCGCATTTATTGATATTCACAATTCAAACTAATTCTTTACGTAATTAAAAAAAGAATACTTCATAACCTTTCTAAAAAAAACAAAGTATGCTAAGAAGATAGCATGATTCAAAAGTTTCTATAAAGATTGTATTGGGGCTATTGTACTTCACTTACTGAAGCAATCAGTTTCCCCTATTCTATGTCATTCCGATAACTACGATTGCGATTGGAGTAAACTAGGACCAAGCTTCATTCAAGACGTCTATTAGCTTTTTAGTTTAATCAATGAACAAGTCTTTCAGATTCATAACCAGCGTTCGTAATCTTAACCCCACAGTATTACACACTGTTGATAACAGGTGAACATTTTCTCCCTCTATCATATCAATTATAGTAGCGCAAAATAAATGTGTAACAGTTGACTTTGTGCATGTAGGATGTACCTACGTTATGTTGCTACGAAAATGCCAGGTGGTTTGACTAGACTGCTTGAATCAATAGAGAAATAAAGTGCAGTTCTGATGATAATGATACGGTGCTTTATAGCGCATTTCACTGCATTTGGTTGCGTGTGTGTGCGCTTTAAGGAAGAAAAATGTTAGGTAATCGATGGCATAAACTGTTGACAGGCAATTAACGCTTTCAAAATGTTTATGAAGTAGATGATAATGTTTTCGGTACTGTGTGAAAGCTGGAGTTTATATAACTAATAAGGGGTATTACCGTATTGATAAATGTATTGTGTGTGTAGGTCAGGAGCCTTTCGGGTGATTTAAGCAACGATTAACTGAAGGTTTAATAACTGCGTGTTATTAGCATTATGTATTCGTGGTCTGTTTTTGCTCCTCTTGGAAAGGAAAGTCTCCCATAACTTGCATGTTCAAGGCATGCATTTGTATAGTACATTTTTCTTCCACGGCTACCGGAGTATACTCCCTCCATGTTTTAAACTCATGTGACATGCACAAGGTATAATGTATCCACATGAGTCCCTCTTTTGGAGGGGGTTGTGATATTTCTTTTGATACCGCTATCTACTACATAATGAATCTTACCACAAACTGTGATAATTAGATTTTAATAATTTAATTTCATATAATGGATTAAGAGAGGAGGGTGGGTTGGCTGTCGATATCTTCGAAAGAAATGTGTAGTTTGATATTTTTTGTCACTCTACTATCATTAGTGATGTGCTCTAAGGTAGAGCTAGTGATGTACATGCTTATTTTTTCGTTTGTCTCTGCATTGATGTTTAAATGTTTCATCCTTGTATTCATTGGCAACGCCAAATGTGCACATTTGCTCTTAAGGAAGGTCACATGTTTAAAATTTTTTAATTGAACGTACCGAAGTGTCACCCGCACAGGTTGAACCTATGCATCCCTATGTTCTCATATTTACCTATGGAAAATTGTTTCATACATTATCCCACCTAGTGTCACATTCCATTCGCATTTGCAGTGCCCCAGTACTTCTTAATTGTTCACTTGTTATTCGCATTTCCGAGTTCCATGCATTCACGCTGGTGTATTTTTCCTCCTTCTTGCATAAACATGTTTTTCCAATGTCGGCATCAACTGTCCAGGTGCATGTATGTCTCAAAGACAAACATGTTTACGTGTCTTCTACCATTTTGTGTCCAGGTCAACGGCAATATGGCTTGTCCAACATTGCTGTACATTCTGTTACATTTCCCAACGAAAATAGGATGAATTGCTTTGAGTGTTATCACAATGAATATGAGTAATGCTTTTGTAGATGTTCGGTCATTGGAAGGTGAAAGTTCTGTAACCATTACAAATAATGACAACGGTGATAATTCTGACTTAAAATTTTTTTCAACCACAGAAACTGATGAATTAAAACTTGATTTTGATCCTAATGACATTCCACCTCACATGTTTTCTACAAGTTACTACTTAGAAAAAGATGTCATTACATTATCCAATTCGGACCCAAATCAAATCTTTTTTTCTCATTTTAATATCAGGAGTTTAAACCAACATTTTGATCAACTTCGCTTATTCATTGATGAATTACGATTCACATTTGGTGTCATCGGCCTCAGTGAAACATGGTTACAGGAGGTGTCTCCTTCTTCGTTGTTTCATATTGATAGATTCAAACTGATTACAAATAATAGACCGTGCAAGAAAGGAGGTGGAGTTGGTTTTTATGTAACAGAAAATTTAAACCATCGGTTATTAGAAGAGTTCAGTTTTATGACAGAATTTTTTGAAAGTATTTTCATTGAGATAAAAGTACCAAATAAAGGAAATGTAATTGTTGGAGAAATTTATAGGCCACCAAACTCTAATGTTACTGAATTCGGTGAATTAATCCACGGTATTTTGTCGAATAACTATTTCAAGAATAAATTATGTTTTCTTATGGGTGATTTTAATTTAAATCTTTTAAATTATGATAATAATAATTGCCAAGAGTTTCTTAATCAACTGTTGTCTAAGTCTTTTATTCCTCTCATAAGAAGACCTACAAGAATCACCGACCTCTCTTCTACTTTAATAGATAATATATTTGTTAACAAGTCATTTTCTGATATTTCATCTGGTATTGTTGTTACGGATATCTCTGATCATTTTCCTGTGTATGCACTTATTGGTAGTATCCACCCTCTTGCTGACAGTGTGCAAAAAAAAATCCGGTTTTCGTGTTATGTCAGACTCGAACCTGAATAGTTTTAGAGAAAGGTTGAAACTCGTTGATTGGTCGATTGTATATAATCAAAATGACGTAAATCTATCTTTTGATATTTTTATAGATATTTTGATAACTCAGCTTAATATTGCTATCCCTTGTCGTAAATTGTCTAACTCAAATTATAAAAAAGTACCCCGGCAGCCATGGGTTACAAAATCACTTTTAAAATCAATCAATAAGAAAAATAAACTTTATCATAAATATCGCAAAGTACCCACAGTTACAAATAAGTCCAGATATACTCAGTATCGTAATATCCTCACTTCTGCATTACGGTCAGCCAAACGGATGTATTTTATGAATCAATTCGACAAATGCAAATTTGATGTGAAGGGTACGTGGAGGGTGATAAACCGAGCGTTGAAACGTAATACCGATAATAACGTGCCTAGTTATATCCAAGAGGATGATGTTCGTATTGATGACCCCATAGATATAGCTGAAGTGTTTAATGATTTTTTTGTAAACATTGGGCCAAATCTGGCTGATAGAATTCCTGAAGCACAGCGAGAATTTCACTCTTTCCTGGGTAGTAGGAATATGGAATCTTTATTTTTTGTCCCAATTGTCGAAGATGAAATAATAAAGATTGTTGATAAGTTAAATAATAAAAAAAGTTCGGGATATGATGGAATCACAAACTTCTTGGTAAAAAATGTGATTCATGAAATAATCTCGCCTCTTACTTATATTTTCAATCAATCTTTGTCTACTGGTAAAGTTCCTCAAAAAATGAAAATAGCCAGAGTTGTTCCCATTTTTAAAAAAGGGCGAAAAGACCTTGTCAATAATTATCGCCCCATTTCTCTTTTAACTTCTTTTTCAAAGATACTCGAAAGACTTGTGTATAAACGCACCCTTAATTTTTTTCTTCAGGCAAAGATATTTACTGAATCTCAATTTGGATTTCGGAAAAAACATAGTACAACTCACGCATTACTCAAGTTTATTGATAAGATAGCTCATGCTATAGATGATGTTTCTCACACTGTCGGTGTTTTCCTTGACTTCTCCAAGGCGTTTGATACAATAGACCATGACATTTTACTTTATAAGTTAAATCATTACGGAATTCGGGGAAGGGCGCTAGAATGGTTCACTGATTATTTAACGAATAGAAAACAATTTGTAAGTATTCACGGTCACGATTCCCAACCAAAACTGATTTCTTGTGGTGTTCCACAGGGTTCCTTATTAGGCCCACTTCTCTTTATTTTATATATTAATGATATCCAGAACTCCTCTAAGATTCTCTCCTTCGTTTGCTTTGCAGATGATACAAATTTGTTCTTCTCTCATCAAAATCCTGATGCGCTTATAAACATAATAAATAAAGAACTTGTTTCTGTCCAATCTTGGATTTTTGCGAACAAATTATCCTTAAACATTGATAAAACTCAGTATATGTTATTCAGTAATTCGCTACCTGTGTTACCTCTCTCTGTCAAGATAAACAACATTGATCTGTCACAGGTCAACAATACAAAATTTTTGGGTCTTCATATCGATAGTGATTTATCTTGGAGAACCCATGTTAATTATGTAAGCAGAATTATTGCTAGAAATACCGGGGTTCTTAACAAACTTAGCTATTATTTTCCAAGTAATATTCTACAGAGCATATATTCAACTTTGATATCTCCCTATCTCAACTATGGGATTCTGGCGTGGGGAAATGCTTCTAAAAACCTTATCGATTCGTTATTTCTTGTACAAAAACGAGCTGTTAGAATTGTTAACCACACTGGACATTTATCCCACACGAACGAACTTTTTGTAAGTAATAAAATTTTGAAAATTCCCGAGTTATTTTATTACAACGTCGGCCTGTTTATGTTTCAATTTTCAACTGGCCAATTACCAGACGTATTTTCCCAAATGTTTACAAGAAATTATACAGTTCATGATTATCCAACTCGTCAACGTTACGCATATCACCTTCCACGTACCCGAACAATTTTCGCGAAAAAAACCATTATGTTCGCTGGGCCCAAATATTGGAACGAACTCCCTATGGAACTTGTAAGTTGTACCACTGTAACCTCATTCAAACGAAAACTGAAGCAATATCTTCTTAGCAGCTACATTGTACGGCATGCATAGTGTATAGTTCTTGTTGCTCTTTACATGTTACCCCTTGTCTATCCCACCTTAGTCCGGCGGGATCCTAACCATGAACACTATTTTTGAACAGTCTGCCTGTTGCGCTGTTCATGCACCTATTGTTCCACTCGGTTATCGAAACTCTCGCGCGTGACAGCTGTCGGTTACTATGGTCACACGGAATGCTTGGTTTTAGGACCCATGCTGGAATGTTACTCCTGAGCTTTCGGTATTGTTTACATTCACGACAAATCTCATTATCCCACCTTCTACTCATGTATTTATGACATACAGTTACGCCATTTTCTATACTCTGCAACATACCCCTTGAATCTCTGCAGTTGTTGTTCACTGCTGCAACATGTGACCTTTCTGCTTTCTGCTTCTGTTTTTCTGTATTTTTATTTAGTGACATATATTTAATTGGATTTTTTGTTTTGTTTGTTTTAATCGGTTTCCCCAGATATAGTTGGTCTTAAAAAACATCCGTACTTTAAACTTCCCCTAATCTGATTACTCACGGGACCTGCGGCTGTACAAGCTAATGCTTTTACGCAGGCCCCATCATATTTTTTCGCATTATGACCACAGTGTAATTCGCATGCATACAGACCTCGTGTTTATACCAAATCAAACTTCTGTACATTCTGATGAAGTCTCATCTGAATTATGTTTTGTATAATTTTCGTATTTATATACTTTATTGTGATATATGTGAGAAATATGAAAATAAATTGAAATGAAAAAAAAAATGAAAAAAATAAAAAAACAAAAAACGAGTATCTTATAAGGATTCGAATAGCACGGCAGACTTCGTTCCCAGCAAAGACAAATCCTTTGCAATAAATCTGTTTTGTTTTCATTCAGCAAAGTGAAGAATTCTAAAGAAAGTCTGAAACGTCATCAATTTTTTCATCTGTTCCACTTGTTTTGTTGTAGCATGCATGATAACACGTAACACATAATGATAAAAAACACATGTTCTAAAAGCTATTAGACCATGGTTCTCTATACGTTAAAGTGCTACACATTGACAATGTATACGAGAAGCACAATTCTGACCCAATTTTATAAACTCAACGTAAAGTAGGGCTTAAATTCAGCGTTCGTTGCTGATACGTACAGTGTGTACACCATGAAGAAGAGAGACAAGCAATAGTTATAAAGGACGTGTGCCTAATATGGGGGAAATTCTGAATATCACGGCAGTACACTTAATATACAAAACAGTCGCGAAGCAGTCTTTGATGCAAATCTATGTTCGTTATGAACTTAATGGTATATGCTCGTATACTTGTATACAAAATATGATGCTAGTTTTTCACTCAGTGAAAATAAACGTGCCGGAATTGTTAACTGTCATGACTGTGTCTCGATTGTAAAGACCGGTGCATTTTCAGTAATTCAGTTCAATTAAATTAAATTCAGTTCAATTCAATTCAATTCAATTCAGTTCAGCGGACCTGCCACTGCATGCTGTACTTTTCATGTGCACACACATACACATGTATGTAAGTGTGTGGTATTTGCCTATAAGTTTTATGTGCGTGTATTATGTGTATATGCGTGTACATTATTGTTTGTGTACTTTATCTGTCATGTCTGCACGCAATTGCCATCTGGACTATAATAGAACTGGCCAAGCGTATTCTATCTATTATGCACATAGGTTTCGAGTTTCAAGATTCAGGTTTATTCATCTTTCTTCCTTCTGAACACTGATCCGATTACACTTGAATAACAAGCATCAGCTTCTTAAGTGGAATGCCCTGGTTAAGCAAGAAAAAAAAAAAGAAGAAAGACGAAGGACCCTAGAAAAACAAAGCTTGTGAAACTATAGTATTCAGCAATTGATTAAAGGGATTGTATAGTTTTGATGAGGATGGAGATTTACATTTCCATCTTTTTAGTGAGATCGCGAAAAACGTCTTATACATAAGAGAGTATACAAATTTAAAAGGAATTTAAAGTTTATCTGATAAAGATTTTTTCTGAAATGGTTGAGGAACTCCAAAACAAAGAGGTCCTAACAAAAGGTTATTAGGACCATTTTGTTTCACTTTTTATGCCTCCACCCGAAGAGTGCCGGAGGCATTTATATGTTTTCGGGTTGTTCCTTCGTCCCTCCGTACGTCCCCATTCGTTTGCGCGATAACTTAATATTGAGTGAAATTTTTACCAAACTTGGTGCAAGTATGAAGTATGATGGAGATATTACTTGATTAAATTTTGGATGAAATCAGCTAGAGGCCAAAGGTCAAAGATCAAGGTGAAATTACGAAATTGTATCCGTTTACGCGATAATTCAAGACTGGATAAAGCAAATTTCACCAAACTTTGTCCAAGGATGATGCATGATGAAGCAATTACTTGATTAGATTTTGAGTGACATCGGCCTGAGGTCAAGGGTCAAAGATCAATGTCAAATCCTAAAATTTATTTGTTTATGCGATAACTCAAGACTGTATAAAGCAACTTTCACCAAACTTGGTCCAAGGATGACATAATATTATGGGGCAAGTAAGTCTTAAAGTAGCTTTTGAGTGAAATTGGCAAGAGGTCAAAGATGAAAAGATCAAGGTCTAATGCTTAATTTTTTTTCACCCATATCTATGCAATATCTGAAGGTATATTCTTGAAACTTTCTTTAGACATGTACTACTGAATAAAGATGTTCCAGAGAGAGTTTCAGGTCATGAGATCAAAGTCCGAAGAGTCAAAGGTCAAGAGAGATATTTAAAATTTCACTTTATTTCCATATTTCACAAATGGTTCAAGGTATCGTCATGGAACTTGGTACATATGCATGTACTGACTGGCAAATCTTATCTAGGGAATTAAGGGGTCATGGGTCAAAGGTAAGGAGTAAAAGGTCAAGGTCAATCCCTGAAAATGCCACTATATTCCTCAAATGTATGCAATGTTTTCAGGATATTTCTAGAAACTTAATAAATACATGCATTACCTAATGAAGACTCTCTTGGAAATTTCCTGCCAGAAGGTCAAAGGTCAAAAGGTGAAAGGTTAAGGGTCAAAGACCAGGATAAAATGCATTTTTTTACTATTTTATGCTGACCTTTTACTTTTTCTTCATACCTTGAAATTACTCAATGCATAAACTTATAAAAGGGTAAAAAATGAAGTAAAAATCATAAAATCCACAATAAATGTACCTGCACTCTTAGACAATATATAGCAAACCTAGTTCAAGGAACAAACCTTTCATTTCAATATGTTGCCAGTTTTGTGAAGCTGTCATCACACATTGTGAAGACATTGTGCTATACACGTATTAAGATAACCATGCATTATGGCTAAGGCATACCAGTCGCCATATAGCGACATTCCTGTTTTGGATATCCCATGCATTTCAAAACCTTTTTTCATCAAAATGTATTTTGAATTCCTCTTAGAATTTTACTCGTTTCATTTTTCATAAGTGGTTTCTAATTTTCTCACGAAGAGTATACCAACCAAAAAAATGGATAAACTAAAAAAAAAAAAAACGTAAAATAAAGTCGAACTTATTGTGCAGTTACTCGGTTGACTCCTTAACTTGCGCTCAGAATTGCTTTGTTGCCATTAATGGTATTCTAAATTGTTCCTTATCTTGTCAAGGCAAATCTCTGCAAAAGAGCTGTACTCTTCCTTTTGTCTCCACACTTACTCTTTCCACTTTACCTTTTTGATTATTTATTTGTTTCTATTGTTTCGTGTCATTCTTGTAAGTATCTCGTTTTTATCCGTACCCTTTGCTTGTTACTGTTGTTAATTATGCTTTATAGTTTGATTTGGAAGTATTTAAAGGAATGGTATAATGTTGGTTTAGATGGGGGTTCACATTTTAAAGAAGAAATCATATCAAATTTAATGAGAATATTCTAATAAAATGGCTGCAATGATTGGGATCCTTATTACTCTCTGCATCACATCAATCATTCCTGTATGCAAAAAAAAAAAAACAACAACAACTAATAATTCACACCAGACACTTTTTCCCACGTTTTCAGGAAACGTGTTTATTACTCTTTTTTCTTTTTAAAATCCAAACTCATACAGACTCGTGGCTATTGAAAGAAAAAGTAAATGCATAAGGCAATTTACAATATTGAGAGAATGACTGAGATTCCAGTCAAATATAGCATGACTTTTGAATCACAGTATAAAATACAAGGGAGTTATAAAATACAACGGAGTTTGTGACACTGAATCTTTTTGGATGACTTACATCCTCCCCTTTCCTTCCATCATGTTTCTTTTGATTTTGGAAATACACAATGAACCATTCGTCGTCACCGTGAAAAGGAATAAGAGGATGCAGGACAGAAAACAGCCACCTCGTGCACACACGTAACAACATTTCGCCAAGAGTCCGCATGACAGGGCTCGCATCACCAATCTAAAGCTCCTTTCAGAACTTAACAAGAGTGTGTACATGTTTAAAGAGCATAAGATGAATTTCCAAACCCTTGCTTGGAGCTGAAATTTCTACATATTATATTTAGATATTCATGAATTCATGAAAGGTGATTTGCAATATTATGTAGTGTCAGAATGATTACCAGTCCACATGAATGTTATCATAAATGTTTAAAATATTCATTTTTTACATTTTTTTTTTTTTGGGGGGGGGGGGTAATGCACAAGATGAATTATGTCAGTGCTTGCGTCTCTATGTCCTGATACATTTTTTTAATGAATTTAGTGTCTTCATGGCTATTGAACAAAAAAATATGCACCACATTAATCAAAATAGTACAACTAGTATAAAAGTGATGTAGAGTCCATTCAAATACATGCATGAAGATAGGATCAACGTTCAAAAAAAAAATGGATAAAGTTTGAACATTTTAACAAATAGTGTACAAAGGTTTTCAAGTGTAACATATTATAATCAACATTCTGAAAGAATGCTTTGTTTACAAAAAGGACAATTCTAATTGAATCAAATTCCTATTTGCAAATGAAATTAAGATCTAAATTAAAACCTAAGATGCTGTGCAGTATCGACGTGTTTCAGGTGTTGGTGAAAAAAAAAAGTTATCGATAACATGCAAGGATTATTACACAAGTTACATATTGAAATTTGAAGAGTATGAAAATGCTTGCCAGAAGGCTTCAAAATAGAATTTGATAGGGTGGGCCATACCATTGTTATTTTTCAAGTTGGTGAAGTTGTGTCCTCGTACTAGTCTGTTCTCATGGATAGCTGACTTCCGTATTGACTGCGCCCAGTGTGTTCGATAACGTAGCATGGTGACATTAGGCACTGACTTGTCCATATCCTTTCCTTCTCCAAGTGTGTAGACACATTTCTGGACGAAATCCCACATGTGTTGGATCTGTGAGGCATCATCTATGTCAAGCGCATACCAATTTGAAACACACCATCACATTCTTCTCTAATACCACGTAACATTGTTTTGGCTCTCTGGCTTTCTAAGGACTGAAACTAACGGCTGGTTCTAGCTGTACCACTGTCTCCAGGAACGTTGGTGCAGATCTGTATAAAAAACAACAGGTCAAAACTTACACATTACTTCCCGAAGTTGCATTGATTAGGCCCTAGTTGAGTTGGTCGATTGGTCCAGGTAGGTGATCCCACCTCCCTGGTTGGTCCCTCTGTAACCCATCAGTGATGCTGGGCACTGGTTTGATTCTGTACGGGCTTGGAGCACCAATAAAATACCAAAATAAATGTAAGCGTACTTGTTTTCACTAGAATAAAGCCAGCTTAGTCTTATTGACGCACAAATGATGTCATCCTGAATATGTGCATCTGGAAGATTGTGCTTTTTTTTTTAAGGGAGGGCAGGTGGAGCCTGGCAGGTTTTACAAAATTGACAAATTGTTTTTTAAATGTTTCAAAATGCGTTAAACATAATGAATATCCATTTGAATGACTAAATGATAGACAGTAATATGTAGCAATTTACATTGACAGGATTCAAGTCATGCATTCTACAGGCCCTCTATATTACCCTTTTGTCAGTTCTGGATGAATCCGAAAAAAAATATATATATATATGTATCAAAGTTTTCAATAGGTCCTACAAGCACTTCACAAAGAATTTTGCTGTCATTATCTAACATCATTGAAACCTACTGTTATGGACATTAAAGTAGCTATCCAACAAAGAGAAGCAGAGCAATCCTTTGATTACTAGTACTTTGACATGAATTCTATTACGTAATACTCGTATAAGTCTTCAGAGGTTAGCATTTCCCAGGTGTTTAAGGCAGTGAAGTCACATAATGAAATTCAAAGTAGGTAAAAATTCCAGGCAGTCCCAGTTGGCTATAAATACCCGTGTCAGTGAGCAGTAAGCATCTTTTTCAAGTGTGACGGCAGTGAATTATACCAGGGAGGTGAGACACCTCCCTGATTATACATCTCAAACTCCAATGTCTAGTGATCAGGAAGACGACGCTACCTCTCAGCCCCCATCCCCGCGGGGAGTTCAGGGCATGGAAGGCCGCCTTGAAGCTCAACTAGAGAGACCGAGATACTCTCCCGCTTCATGGATAGGGCGGCGGCACACCGTGGTAATGACAAACGGCATGCGAGCCATGCCAGCTGGTGCAGGAGAGCTTCTCCTCCCGGCGATTAGTCCGGACATGCGAGCCATGTCCGCGGGGACAGGGGCGCTGCCCCGCCCATCGAAGACTTCAGCGAGCTAGCCATCCCCATCGGCAGCTCAACAGACGACGATATTCTCATGTCAGCCTCCTTCCTGGCAAAACTGATTGCGTTGCCCTGTATGGGTGGCCTTGACTCTGCCCTTGTGGTTATGGTCATTTTGACAACCGAATTGATCCGGATGCCATGTCCTTACAGCCAAACTCTTTCAAAGCCTGGTACCAAATTTGATTTTAACTTAAATTCTGATCTCAACATTTGGGCCAAATTTAAAAATTGGCTGATTTGCTAATGAAGGCAGTCACACTGCCCATATCAGAAGATAAATGCTCTATAAAATCGCGAAGTAAATGCTCAATTGCCATCGAATGCCCAAGCAGTTCTCACACCAAAAATCGAGAGCAAAATTTGGGCGATCCTCCTTCACGAGGTCTTGGGTCTTGTGAGCTCCCAACTTCTACAACAAAATGTAGTGAAGGGACTTCTACCACATAGATAAATCCTTTCTGAAATTCACAGATCATGCACGGATAATCATCCATGCAATTGACACAACGAGAATTTTAACAACTCATGTCACCATCGATGGCCTGACACTCCCCGGGCTTTGCTTATCGTATGATCTGAGCATGCACCATCGAGGTATCTTGAAACCCCTTCTCAACCCTTCTCAACAACACTTGCGCAGCAAGTCGATTCCACTTGGTAGAAAGTTGTTCAGAAAGACATCTGAGAAAAATTGACAAGTGTCACATAAGCATACATCGTGTGTCATGAATGTCTCTACGCAAGCCAGCAAAAAAAAAAAAAAAAAAAAAAAAAAGGATGAGTACTGCCCAAAACCGTTCAGTGCTGGAAATCTCAAGCTTTCCAAAGATGACTGGTCAAAATAATTCCCGAGCCTGGGATATTGGCCACAATATTTGGCTATGAAGCCAATAATTTCATTTTAACCCCATACCAATAAATTTTTCCTCTACAAAGTGTACATTCTACCGAGGAGGAAAAGGCAATTCATGAAGAATTGTCTCCGAACATTCTCGCGAAGCAAGCTATTAGAGAGATTCCTCACATGGAGTATCAACTCTATTCTAGCGCTACCAAAGACTGGCGGTCTAAGTCCAATCATAAATTTGAAAAACTTGAACAAATTTGTAAGATACGAACACTTCAGAGTGGAACAGTTTCGCTTGATTACGGCCTTAATTTTGCCCCTCCAAAGGGTGCATATTTATCCGTATCCGTTCACCTTGTTCATCAAGCATAATCTTTCGAATGGAAATACTAAGTAGTATTTTCACTGCATTCCTTCAGTGCCTTCCATCTGGCCTTAATTCGACCCCACAGAATTTCCTTAAAAGTTATGAAACCTGTCTTTGCCTCGGTGAGTAGTGGCATTAGAACAATCACCTATTTCGATGATATCCATATTCTTTCTCACACCAGAGAAGAGTGTCTTGACAAAGCCAATGATCAACTTGTCACCCTTAAAGAGTTTCAGTATGGATTTCGACAAATCCAGTTTCAACCCAAAGCACGTCGAGACCTTCCTTGGTTCTCATATTAATTCCCAGCAAATGATTTTCAGTTTTTTCCTCAGAACAAGATTGACAAGGTTACTGCCCTTGGAAATTCAATCTTGTATGGCAACGAAACCAAATTTCGGGATTTTAATGCCTTCCACAAAGAAATTTACATTCTCGTCACTTCTGAAGTTTTCTGCTTGTCTCGCAGAGACATGAACAACTAATTACTATTTTACATGTTTTTCACCACACAATCCACAAACTCTACATATGGATTAACAACACTCCTCATGTCAAATGGAAGCCAAGTTTTATTGCCCTGAATTTTGATGCCTTTTTCCTTACCCTAGAACGTTTTCAGTCCTCCACAAGCTTCAACTGAACAAGGTGACCTGATCAATCCTCACTGCCCCAATGGTGGCGGCAGCCATGGGTCTCATTATCGCTCAAAATGCGAGTATAGCCCCAACTCTATTACTCCAAGAGAAAATTCTTGCCCCACACCCTCACCCACCAACGAGCCTCCAGCTCACACTAGCCGCCTGCATGGGTGCTCTCTGCTAGCGATGACAAGTGGCAGACACATAGCATCACATTGCAAAGCTCCTTTCATCATCATGGCGAGACAATACCAATAAACAAAACAAATGAGGGTGCTTGAAGACTGTAGCAATGTCTGTATTCTTAACAATCTTGTGATCCTTTTTAACCCGTCTGCAGAACACGTTGTCAACATCTAAGCCTATTATATAGCATAGCTTTTCAACAAAGCCCACTCCACGATTAACTCATAGACCTGCTCGGTCTTCCATACTACCTGAAACCGAGAGCTATGACATAGGCAAACAGCCCCTAAAGTCAGACTTATGAAGGGTGTATCTAACTCCGACCCTCGCAAGCCTAAATACAACAACACTTGGGATGTTTCAATTGCTTTGAATCACTTTTTATCGTTTCAAGATACCTATGAACTATAGATTCTTTCAGTGCCTTGAGCCAAAAACAATTTTCCTAGCTCGTTTCGGCAAAACGTACACAAATGCTGAGACATCTAGTTCTTATGACATTACCGGAAGATGATGCCACGTTTGCACATTAGAGATATGGAAGGTATATCTCTAACCAGGTAATTAAAGTGCCTTCTTTTACCTTCAACCCTAAACTCTGTGTTCCGATCAACTCTTCATGAGTATAGGAAATGCACAGAACATCTCCAACGAGCAAGTTCAGAAAGCAAACTCATAATTTCTCCGAAACATCCCAACAAATCGGTGACGACAAGCATCTTGGAGCGGAGGCTGAAAGCCAGTCCCTCGCAGCTGCTTGTATAAACACTTAAGATATAACTAATATACTGTCAATAGCTGTACGTATACATCCCTGTACACTGTACTGACTGCTGCATACAATTAGGTATGAATGTATTGTTGCTATGGGAACATGTACCGAGTTTGTTCTGTCTTCGAGATCAGTATGAAAGGGTACCACAGGATGTACCTCGTGTTCATATACATAAGGACTTGGGAGCACAGTCATCCCGCGTTCATCCCAGACTCTGGTCTGAGACATCCACGGATGCTAATATGAAAGTGGTATCACATTCTCAGCTCATAGCTACAGAAGCGCCGCAACTTCTAAACTTTCGCGCATGAAGTATAAAGGTCATAATGAAATCTTGTCCACAACTGACTGGGCGAACGCTGGTACATTTTGAACCTTCTACCTTCTAACAATTGATTCCACATTAGCTCAACAATATTCTCAGTTCTGCTGAGTTAGAAAGATACATGTAAATTGTGATAGTATGTGTATACCTGTATATTGGTATCTCAGTTAAGAACAATGTCATAATACGAGTCAGATAAGACACAAGACCATGAATCACGTTACGTTGTGCATTGGAAAATGGCGACACATTATTCGGCCACTCGTTTAGGAGATTCGGTCCACCAAACTGATGAATTTAAACTCTAATATCAACCCAAAATGCAATGGACTTGCCTCTAATTATTGCTGCAATATTACTATGCCGAGTATGAACTGGTTAATGTCTAATTCCTCCTTCAAATGTACATGAATATTAAGGAACATGATTAGGATTATGCCTTGATTGGAAAATCGGTACAAGAGGTCCATTGTATTTGATTAATTTGTCTGTGCGCTATCATGCTTAATCCTGCTCCAGTTAAAGCACGCAAGGTATCAAAATGATATCATACTCAAAACCTATGCCTTGCACCTTATACTAGTAGGTTCTCAAGCAAACTTTGCTCGAGTTCTGCTCTTGTTTGCGACAATGTGTGTCACCATCGATAGACATTCTCTATGCATGAGGAGTCATGACCAAAGTTTCAACCTTGTTGTGAAAACTGTCCATCATCCTTCTTGTCCTCTTGCCCTCACTCATGCCACTAGACTGACTTCTGTACGGAACTTTGAACATGCTAACCTCTGAAGACTTATACGAGTATTACGTAATAGAATTCCTAAATTATACAAGTAATAAGAAGTATAATTAGAATTCTATTAGTAATAATGAAGTATAAGTCGAAGAGGTTCCCACCCAGCATCTCATTTGATCGATACTCTTCAGTTCTGAACCCTCCCTTTACAACACTGTACAGAAGTCAAAACTGGTGGGCCCTTATACTGTATGCTGATGTTCTGCTTAATTGCTTGACTTGAGATGTCCATACGCATAAGAATGCTCCGTGCCTTTGGAACAGCAATAATTGTGCTTTATTTATTGCTTGTCTGTATGATGAGAAGGACCAGTGAGCTAATTGTCTGCATTGCACCCAATACTGCATGGTGTTGCTGGTCTGTCTATTTAAAGCCGTATTCTCTTTGAAAAGATGCTTACTGCTCACTGACACGGGTATTTATAGCCAACTGGGACTGCCTGGAATTTTTACCTACTTTGAATTTCATTATGTGACTTCACTGCCTTAAACACCTTGGAAATGCTAACCTCTTCGACTTATACTTCATTATTACTAATAGAATTCTAATTATACTTCTTATTACTTGTATAATTTAGGAATCATATACAACTGGATACCCCTTCACGTAGAATGAAACTCCTAGCTGTTGCCAGTGTTGCCAGCTGTATGTGGACCTCTGTTGCCTCTCTTTCATCCAGGAAGGGGGGGGGGGGATGGGGTGTGTCAAGAGGCAACACCTGCAGTGCTAAAATGTTTTTCGTTGGCCTATATTAAAGAGAAAAATGATAAGAGACTAATTCAGTGTATCCAAATAAATGTTATGAGCAGCTTAAATGCATTTTTTAAATTGTGATAACTCTTACTTTGATAAGATGGAAAGGAAATAAGAGCGACCCAAAGGAAAATATGATGGGGACGGCTGCCTGGGGGGGGGGGGGGGGAGGGAGGGAGGATGCTATTCACCCAGTTTACCACTTTACGAGTGCTCCATTAATAGTGCAGATTTTTTTTTTTTTTTTGGTATACTTACACCGAGTGTAATGATTCTCCTGATATTTGATGATGATACTCTTTACCTTCATCTGTTTTATTGCTGTTTCACAGATAACACCATGGCAACGTTTCATCAAATCAGCAGCCAGAATCTGGAGTGTCCTATTTGTCTGACACTTTTCAACCAACCCAAAACACTGACGTGTTCTCACACCTTCTGCAAAGACTGTCTGGAAAGTATTGTTCAAACTCAATCAAACCAACAAACTATAACATGTCCTGTGTGCAGGGAAGGAACACTCGTACCCAGTGGAGATGTGAGTAAGTTACAAACAAACATACCCCTGAGTTCTCTAGTGGACGAAGTGAAAACCAAGAGCGAAACGTGCACAATTTGTGAGATGTACGAAAAGCAGCCAGCTGTGTCCTATTGTCAGGACTGTAAGACAAATTTATGTAAAACGTGCGAGGCAGACCACGTCACCTGGAAAGCGTTCTCCAGCCACGAAGTAGTGCCCATGAGTGAGGTGCTCTCGGGAAAAGCGTCGCTCAGGAGGCGGCGGAAGTTGAACACAGATTCAATCGGCGCTTATGAAGACTGTTTCTGTTTCCATTGCAGAGAATACATTTCCCATTCGTGTGAGATGCTAGAGCACATACAAGCTGGTCATCAGCTTGAAAAGGCATCCATTCATGAGGAGAAATTAATGAAAAATGTTAGCGAGCTAAGGGAAAGAGTGAAGACAAAAAAGAAAACCATAGAAAACCACCTGCAGGTGATAGAGACCCAACGCAATGAAATAACAAACATGATGAGAAGGCTCAAGGATGACATCGACAAGACTTATGAGGAATACATGCAAATATTGACAGACAGAAGAGAGGCCCTGAAATGTCAAGTGAACCGATTGTCTGAAAAATTCGAGAAGGAATTACACACTATGAAGGACGAAAGTCGGCAATCAGTCAATCAAATGAACGCTATGGCAGAGCTGGTAACTAACGGTATGAAGGTACCGCTAGAGAAAGACGCCTTGATTGCACACGAGACGCTGTGTGAGAACTTGAAGAGCTTTCTGGGACGACTCTGTGATCCCGAAGACCAATCACCGAGAGGTGTGACAGAACGAGCTCAGAAGATTTCATTTTGTAGATACGTGGAGGTCAATGAACTTTGTCTTGGAGAGTTGAAAAGTTGTGGTGTCAAAGCTGACGTAGATCTCCCTGTCAAAAATGGCATGAACTGTATGACTCGTGCACCAGACGGTAAGATGGCGGTGGTATCGTGTAAAGATGGAGTCCATCTCTACTCCCCTGATGGCGAGTTACAGCAGACCGTGCTGAAGGATGTCGATGTCAGGAGAATAGGATTCTTGACTGATGGTCGAAGTGTTGTAAGTAATGGACACAACAAGATCTCACTATACACTCCACGGTGGAGGAAGTTTGACGTCACGTTCGAGACGATGAGTGATGATGGATGGCTTGGTGGTCTCACTGTGGATAGAGATGATAATATCTACGTGAGTTATCGGATACCAAAGAAGATCCGGGTATACACCACACATGGTGGTAAGGCAATCAGGGAAATAATGTGTGATCGATATATACCGCAGCAATTATTCTCCTTTCATACCACGGGGAAACTTCTTCTGACTGATGGATATTCTGTTGTCTGCCTTGATGGTAATGGGAAGAAGGAGAATGTCTTGAAGAGGGAGGGTATGACAGCCTTTCCAGCTGTTTGTCGAGATGATTCGGTCATTGTAGCCTGGGTGAAGCACGAGAAGGGTCTCGTCAGTATCGATCGATTCACGGAATATTTGAAACCCGTGCGCAATATCGTCAATTGTTTCAAAATCCAAAAACCAGAGAAAAGAGGTTGGTACTATCTACAAGAGTTTCAGAGTGGTGAGATAGCTTTCTGCACTCCAGATAGACTCTACATATTTGAATCACTATCCGGGGACATTTTAATGGCGCAATCGACGTTATAAATTTTTATCATCGTTATTTTTCTTTGGAAGAAATGATCTGTAAGGAGATGATTTATATGAATTGCATCTCACTTAAGTTTGCATAATGGTAATGGATTTCACATGTACCACGTCTATTCATATAGACCATAGTGACATGAATACTATGGTATAATAATGTAAATAATGTATTAATCTTAATAATGGTATGAATAGTAATGGGAATCTATTATGGGGCCACATCCTAGTCAAGATCTGCTAATGATGTCGGTCTCTTATTGTGTTTTCTCCCTTATTTACGTATGATTATAGTATGCTATGCTAGTATGGACAGTGTTCTTCCGCCAAAGTGACAATTCGTATACTGATTTCTATCTTATTTTGTGCATTCTTTGTAGTGATTTGTCATAGTACTTCGAAATAAAATATAGAAAACGAAATAAATACAATTAAGATAACATTTCTGAAAGACAGCTGGACTTCCTTGACCATTCAATAATCATGGAAAATACAAGAAATTGAGAGCAATCTCATTCGAGACTTCATTGACAAACCCTGGTGAGATGAGGCCGCAAAGCACGACAATGATACTTTTTGTCATCTTTAAGAAATGAATTGAAAGAATCTATTGCATGCTGTCAAATGAAAAACATCTTGTGTACTTAATTGGGACTAGAGTTTGATTTTGGACGATGACATTCATTGTCTTCTTCTACCGAAACTCGTCATTGTCACTGAAGAGCTTTCGATGGGTTCTCATCATACATTTATTGGCCAAATTGAGATGAACCTCGGACACACTGAAAAAAAAATGCTCGCTGCATCGCAACAATGTTGCAATGTGAGAAAGCTATAACCTGTAGGGTTAGGGTAAGAGCAATTTGGATTAATGATGAACAGAAATATTAAACTATTTGCAGGTGTCAGCAGATACTATAATAAAATGAATTGATTCTTTGATTGGCCAGTGCACTGTAGGCAAGCATGGTATAAAGTGTCAAAGTCATATTCAGGCTTGTGATGCGTACTTCACGTAGTATGATTAATCATACTAATTTGGTGCTTCTATTTAGCTCATACTATTTTGAATATCTGAATGATTTTTAATTTCTTTGACAAAACGTGTGAAAGATTAGGTTTTACATTCGAATAGATTTATACTGAAGAACAAGTGTATGTCTAATATCACAATGCTTGTTTGGACAACCACTCATTGTCATTTTACCACCAAGAGGCAAGCTTGAATGGATAAACTATTCATGGCTTGTATTGCAAGCCTGCAAACAGCTGCTGCAATGCAAACTGTTTGTCACTTCCCAAGAACTACAGATTCATATCATATATTAGGCTATGAAAAGTTGAACTTCTCTACTTAAAGAGAGAAAAGTGTAATTTTACAGCATAACCATTAAATAATTTCTCTTCCATACCCCTGTTTGGGCGGCATCATCACTATAACCTTTCCCAGCTTGACATCTAGAACCCACAGATATTTGTAAGAATATTTTCATTTTCCTCGTGCGATACACACACAATGTTTCCTCACCACTGGAACTCATGACAAAGATTCATTTCTGCTGCATGTAGATATTATCACCATCAAAATGAAGGTAACTAGAAGAAAGCGATGTAAAATCAATGGTCTATGCAATAAACAATGCACAAAAGATGGCTGCCGGTATTCACAAGTTGCTTATTCTTTACCAGAAATTACTACCAAATAACCACAATCTGTGAACATCTCACAGCTATACAATCCTCTGAGGTAACGAGATGGGTTAACCAAGTCAGCCTTCGGTTTTCATATTTTTTTGAAAGAACTATATTCTTCTTCTACATTATTCCACAGTTTGGGATCGTGAAATGAATGACAAAGTGCGTTTTCAACAGGTTTTCTACAACCCTTTCTTTATGTAAAGTAGTGAGATCAGGTATTATATGTCTTTTATAGAGGCCCCTTTTCATTTCTTGAAAATCCTTTGCAAACTCTTCACTTTCAACTCTTAAAGGGACTGTACAGTACTGGTTGAGGTGGGGATTTATGTTTTAACATTCCTAAGTGAGATCATGAAAAGCCTCTTATGAAAAATGAAAGAGTATGTAATTTTAAGAATGATTCAACGTTTATTTGATGAAAATTGGTTTTCAAATGGCTGAGATATCAAAAAAAAAGTGTTAATGATGAAAGGCGACATGCCACAACTTTATTAGGATCTCTTTGTTTCACCTTGTCTTTGGATATCTCAGCCATTTCAAAACCGATTTACATTGAATAAACTTTTGATACCCCTTAGAACTGCATGCTCTTTGACATCTCATAGAGTGGTTTCTGAATATCTCGCAAAACGTTAAAAGCTAAATCCTCACCTCGACCAGAACTGTACACACCCTTTAAGGGATGGTGCTACTGCTTTGAAAGTTGGCATTGACAATGAACAGAATGCGTTAATAGAACATGGTCAATTTCAGCTTAAATCGCAAATTATGTAAGGGCAGGAGAAAATACTAATCACCTGACAGGTCTGAAAATGTATGGATACCATCATAACACTCCTCTGTAGTCTGTATCCACTCATGTCGATCACAAGCTCGACAGGATACTGACATATAGCTTGATTATGATAGGCTTATAATAGGCCTACTGTACACATTGGGCTATCTATATGTAGAGACACGCAGATATATTATGACTCACCCCTCTTGCTTAAGTAGTTTAAGATTCTATTCAATACAAGACAATAATTGTTCTAACATGTCTAATCAGACACATTTGAATTTGTATAGAACAAGCGTATCATGAGTTCATCATGATAATATTATAAAAATTATTTCACAGGAATGATATCGAAATCGGTAATCAAAATAGATCCATATCAAAATATATTCTACAAGTTCAAGTTCAAGATGTTTTACTTCATCTCCAACAAATTGAGTATACAATGAATAATGTTTTTTGGTGAACGCAATGTCACGAAATCAATACAAAAATGTAATGATCATAATAACATGTAATAAAGACACAGGTTATTGTTGACAGAGATACAAATAAATGCTACACCCTCGTTTAAAGAAGAAAAAAAAATCAAATTGCAAAACCGTAAAGAGACTGCGCAATTTGCCTATTAAAGAGATAGAAAAAACAGAGTAATACACACACACACATGAACATACACTAACTAAAGTCGCATGTTTACGATCACGAGGCAGCGCTCTTGTAAAAGAAGAAAAAAAAAATAAATCGATAGGAAGATTGGTGAGGATGGCAAGGCTTGCAAAACTGTAGTGGACAGGCAAAGGAGAAGGGAAAGGCGACTGGCCAGAACCAGGGCTAATGAGGCACAGAAGCTTGGACTCGCTGAGGTATTGGGAGTTGTACGATTAAACAGCAACAACAACCATTTTAACTTTTAAAACTGACAAGAGAATAACTGATTTTGTTGTGAAAGATTTTCTTTTAAACCAAAAAAAAAAAGTATTAAAACTTAAGGCTTCTCTTATAATCAAGAGAATTCCAACATTTTGGTCCAGAGAAAAGAGAATAAAGATTTTGCAAAAAGCGTCCTAGTCAAAGACAAATGATATTCATTGGATTGAAGGGTCGGATATGCATTAACAGTTTCGTTTTTGATAAACATGGAATCAAATACAAAGGGGAAAGAATGGTTGGTTGAGTTTGTACAAGAATTGTCCAAATTGTAAACGGTATAGATCATGGGTTTTTAAACTTAACTTTCATGAAATAAATCGTCAGTATGGATTCTCCACGATTCAGTTGAAATCCCTCTCAGCATCCCTCTCTTTACCTATTCACATCATATCTATGTACCTATATATATATATATATATATATAAATTATATAATATACGTGTATATATATATATATATATATACATACGTGTATATATATATATGTACATATGTATATATATATATATATATATATATATATATATACATGCATACATGCATATCTATTATTATTCTATTATATAAACTTTATAAACATTTTTAGATTTCACGTATTGGCTCCACGAAGAAATGAAGAAACAAACTAGCAATACGTTCTTGGCCAATTAAGCATTTGAGTTTATTCAACTCAAATTTTCTGCGACCAACGCCTTCTTCAGGACGCCGAAAAAGAGAGACGCGAATAAACTCATGCCCTATTGGCCAAAAATGCATTACCAGTTTTTTTCTTTACATATATATATATATATATATTATATATGAAGAGCTTGTTTGCAAAAACCGATAAGTCCATTGTTGAAGATTTTGAGTTACGGTCTCTGTCATAAAGTACAAAATAATACCTTTTAAATGATAAATCGGTCGCTACATATAAAGATATATTTTTGAAGTTATGGTGAAAAGAAGCACAAATTTTCTTATTATTCTCTTTATTTTTCTTGACCTTTAATCGCAAATATCTCCATGGCATATATGGACTTATCGGTTTTTGCAAACAAACTCTTCATATATATATATATATATATATATATATATATATATATATATTTACATCTGTTTGGCATATATCCGTCGGGAAAATATAGTTTGTTGAGGATTGAAAAGTGGTCAATGCTATGTAAAGCAGAGCATATTAGTTTCTGCTTTACACATTTTATACACTCGGCAAAAAAAGAAAGTACTAGTAAACACTTTTTAAAGTTTATATTTCTTACAGAATATTTGACTAAGGTTATGTATTATTTACCATATTAAAGGTTATTAAATTGGCTATCAGCCTAGTAGGTCAATAAAATGGACAACTTTACGTATGAGTGAACACCTTTGTTTTTCTCTTCCAAGCCACACAAGCAAAAATTGCAAAAATTAGCAAGTGCGCAAATGCTCCTCCATATAACAATAAGAACAAAAGACAAAGTTAACACAATTAGATACATGAATTGAGTTGCAAAAATGAACCTTTGATCTCTTTAATATCTCTAAAGCCCAAAATATCAATAAAGGCAAAAAAATAAGGGAGAAAAATGAAGAATCTTGGGTCAAGCTCAAATTCAAATGAAATAAGAGACAAAGCAATGTTAATTAAAATGGTAGGAATTTCAATTTGTTTTCAAATTAGGAGAATTGTAAATAATATTTGGTTCTTAAATTCATCTCATGAACCCTTGACTTACTAAAAAAAGAGTAAAATAAAGAAATTCTGTTATAATCATCTTTATGCCATTACTCCCTATGTCGTTTGAAGTTCAAGCTGACAGGAAATTCTTATTTCTCCCCTCTAGTTTCCCATTATGGTTTTGTTTGAGGTTATAAAGAAATAAAGCGAACAAACACTTGTTTATGCTCTTTTATTAATGTCTCTCATTGTGTTAAAGTGGCTTTTTGTTATCATTGTTATCTTGAAGGGCATTGCCAAATGAGAGACAACGTGTCTTGGCGGGCAAAAATGAGTGTGTTCACTCATGCGTAGAATTTCCTTTTGTATGAACCTACTAACGTGATAGCCAGTTAAATTACCTTTATTATGGTATATAATAAATTTTCATCAAAATCTACTATGAAAAATATGATCTCGAAAAAGTGTTTACTTTCTTTTTTGCTGAGTGTATATATATAATATATTATATATATATTATATATATATATTATATGTATATTATTTATATATTATATACATATGTATATATATATATATATATATATATATATATATATATATATATATATGTGTGTGTGTGTGTGTGTGTGTGTGTGACTAGATGTATCATTGAAACCCTGGGAAAGCAAATAGTCACATTGAACGATCTGGTGCACCACTATGGGTGAAATTTCTGGGCAATTTTTTACAAAAAAAAGCAAGAAGATTTTCTGTTCTCTGGAAATATTTTCGGATAAAATTACATACTTGCCCTACCTAAATTGTTTTCATGGGGGGGGGGGGGGGGTGCCCCCTTGCTCTTCGGGATCGACGCACATCCATACGTGGTAGCTTTCGTGTTCTTAGAATTCCTACGAAATATCTCACTAACACATTTTTGACAGAATTTGGTAGCTTTCGTGTTCTTAGAATTCCTACGAAATATCTCACTAACACATTTTTGACAGAATTTGGGAAATAATCAACCTTGTCGAAGTGTACTGAATCTATCGCGTGTGTGTGGAAAGTATTCAAACCGGGAAAAAAACATAAAGAAGAAATTCCCTATCAAGCGAGAGGTTTCAGCATTTTTTGAAATGGAGTGACACATTATTATGATGCACACTTTTGATGAAAATTCATACAGGGCAAAACGATATGTTTGCCGCTAATTGTACATAATGATTTCAACTATTTCACGGCATTTATTTTCAAGAAGTTTGTATCTTTCTAGACTGAATGCAACAACCCCCTTTAATCTTCGGATTAGCGAAAGCCTGACATTTCAGTTTTGGATTAGCAAAGCTTCCGTCATTTTTGGATTAACAAACCCTTTTTCATTTCATGGTATTCTAAAAGCAAACCTCTGCTTTTCGAATAACTGAACCATCAGATTAAGGGACAGATGGAATAACGAACTATCGAAAAACAAAACTTCAGTATAAAGAAACAAAGGATTCAGGAACGAAATTGTCAATCTTCAAAGTTTACTGAATCTATCAACAAGAACCGAACGGGGAAAAACAAAAAGAGTGTCCTTCCAAGCGAGACGGCTTTACCTTTTTTCAATCTTATTTTAACTGGAGTGACAGATCCGATGCACACTTTTTATGAAATAGGCCTATACGGAAATCTGTCAATCTGAAAGTGTACTGAAATCTATGGGAATTGGGAAAGGTCCGAATTTGGGAGCTAGGGTGTGGGAGGTTGGATAAGGGGGTATCCCCACCCACCCCCTCATCACACACACGCACACACACACACACACACACACACACACAATAAATGGTGCACTTTTGGGGTGAAATAATTGGACCTTTTTCTATCAAAAAAAAGAAAAAAAATAGAACCACTATCCACATCTCGGGTATCTCTGGGGAGTGGGGGCAAAACGATATGTTTGTACTGACTGTATGTATGACTTTACTTGTTACCTGTTGAAATAATCCCAAAACTGCAGCTCCGTTGAAGCTATACCGGGATGAACAATCCCTGCTGTGTGTCAACAAGGGTGCAGAGGTGCCATAATCATAACCCACATATTTACAAAAAAAGTGGTTGAACCCGTGCAAGTAAAAATAAGTTTGGCTCCTTACAGGACACTGGAACCAGAAGAAGGCTGCATTATGATGATATGTTGGAGTGCAGCCTCTCTGAATTCTGTTGGGTTGGTGAGTTGAACAGCTGCGCCTGGCAAACTGTTCCACAGTCTTGTTGCTCTTGGAAATAGTGAAAATTTGTAGGGGTCGATGGTTGCTGTGGGTAATGTGTACTTGAGTTGGTGGTCATGTCTTCCAATATAAGTTGCAGGTGTGATGACTTGTTGGTGTGGGATGCAAACCAGTTGATAATGAATTTTATGGAATAGGACACACTGTGCTAGAAGTCGACGGTTATGAAGGGTGTGCCATCCTAGGGCAGAAACTATAAGGGCTGAGGAAGATATTGTTCTTCTATAGTCCCCATGCACGAAACGGGCCGCTGCTTTCTGGACTAGTTCAAGTGCATTTATGGCTGTAACAGTGTGTGGATTCCATGCTTCAGCTGCGTATTCCAGTTGTAGGCGGATTAACGCAGCATAAGCTTTGGTCTTGACCTCCATAGAGCATGGTGACAGTGTTCGCCGGATAAGACCGAGAGTACGGCTTGCTTTGTGTCTGGTATTCTGACAGTGCGTATTCCATCTCAGATCTGGTGTAGCCGTAACTCCTAGGTATTTGTACTCAGTGGGCCTTGGTATTACATTGTTGTGTAGACTGTAATTGAAGATGCTTGGGGAACGTTTGCGAGTGATCGACAGAACACCGCATTTCTTTACATTGAAGCTCATTTGCCAGACAGATGACTAAGTAGACAGCTGGGTGAGATCATGCTGCAGGATTTGGTGATCTAACTCTGTTGCAATGTCTCTGTATACAACACAGTCATCTGCAAATGGACGGATTTTGGACTGGACTTGATCAGTTATATAATTTATGAAGATGAGAAAGAGGGTGGGACCAATAACAGAGCCTTGCATGTGGCACTCCAGATGACACATTCCTCCAGGAAGACTGAGTTCCATCGACAACCACGGCCTGCTGTCTGTCTGCAAGAAAAGACATGATCCAGTTGAGCGTGTCCCCAGAGATACCATTGAACTGGAGCTTGATCTGAAGGCGTTGATGTGGCACCCTGTCAAAGGCCTTCTGGAAGTCAAGGAATACAGCATCAACTTGGCTCCGATGTTGGAGAGCCGAGGACTAGTCATCCACTGCCAGTGACGGTTGTGTAGTTGTTGAGAGACCCTGTCTGAAGCCATGTTGAGCGTCAGTGAGGATCCTGTTTGAAGCCAGGTGTTTGGAGACATGACTAAGGATGATGTGCTCCATAACCTTGCAAGAGATGCAGGTAAGTGATATGGGCCGGTAATTTGACAGCTCACTTTTGTCCCCGGACTTGTGTATTGGAGAGATAAGTGCTGTTTTCCATTGTGAAGGGATCTGTCCAGTGTTGGAACTTTGTTGGAACAGGAATGAGAGTGCAGGAGCTTTCTCACTAGCTATCAGTTTGAGGAGCTTGGGTGGTAATTTATCCGGACCACTAGCTTTGGTTGGGCTCAACTGCTGCAGCTGTTTTTCAACTCCTCTCCTGTCGATATGCAGATGGCCTATAGATGGAAAGGAGACTCTCCCTTGGACGGTAAGCATTGCTTATCTTCTTGGGTGAACACAGACTGGAAGTAGGCATTTAGTGCTTCTGCCTTGTCAGGGGCTGTTGCACATAAATTTGTAGCAGAACGTAGGAATGGTATGCCAATGTGTTCTGAACGACAGCTCTTGATGTATGACCAGAATGTTTTGGGGTTTTCAGTAATGTTTGGTCCTATGATACTGTTGATGTATGTATCATGGGCCTTGTGTACAACTTTAGCAACTTGATTTCGAAAGCATTTGTATGTGTCCCAAGCAGATGTGGCTTGGCGACGTGCTTTCTTGAAAAGGCGATCTCGTTTTCTCATCTGCCGCTTGATATCTCGAGTAATCCATGGAAGGTGTCTCCTTCCCTTGCTCAGTTTTGAAGGAACAAGTTCATCCAAACATCTGGTCAGAAAATTAGAGATCATCCTCCAGTTCGCCTCTACAGATCGTTTTTCTGGATCACATTTGAGGAAATCAGCAGAAAAGTCATCGGCGGCTTTCCTAAGTTGATCGACATCAGCCTTGTTGAATAGATGTATCTTTCTCACTGGTTTGGATTGGTGTTTGAGTTTAGTGTTGATTTCAAAAGTCAGCAGGTTATGATCTGATATTCCTGGGTGGACACCAACTTTTTCAATCAATCCTGGATTTGATGTGCAGATCAGGTCGAGGATATTCCCAGATGAAGGACGGGTTACTTCTCGGACCTTCTGTACCAAGGAATTTTGTAGTAGTATGTCCAAAAGCTTTTGGTGGGTGGGTGCACTGGAGCTGGTAGTTGACTGACTATTCCAGTTGATATCCGGATGGTTGAAGTCACCAGCAAGGATAACATTTCGATGGTTTCTTCGGTTCCCCATCAATGAATTTAGTGACTCCTCAAGACTGGATACACTTGCTTGACGGTTGTTTGGAGGACAGTAATATGACCCAAGGAAGATTGGTTTACTGTGAATTGTTTCTATTTTACACCATAGCAGTTCGCATTCATTTTCTTTAACTAACAGTAACACGGTATTTTATTTTCAAAAAAGTTTTTCGTTTCTCTATTGATTATTACAACCACTTTTAATCTTCGGATTAAAGAAGTGGCCTTTTTTGTTTTGCCAGCTTTGAAATGCATTGTGCCGCTTGTTGGAGAGTTGAACGATGATTAATTAAACAAATGGAGATGAATTTAAAAATTTGGCTCACAAGTAGCCAGAAATAAATCTTAACAACGTCTGAATACAACAGAATTGGTTTATATCTAACATGCAAGAAGAAATCTGGGAACAAAAGAAGTTCAAGCACTCTCTTATGCTCTTTATCGACACCCTCATAAGAATCATTGATATATTGCTATGATATTGTGCTTATTTACATTTTGCAATGAGACTTTGTAACTGTTTCATTCTATAACTTCCCTACTGAGTATGATCCCTTGCATATAATAACGCAAAGTAAAAAAAAATACTCATCGGAACTACAACCTAAATCTTGAAAAGTAACAGGGCATCACAATGTTATAAACATAGGAACTGTTAAGATAAGTCATATTTTTGCAATACTAGTATTCATAGCAAGGTCATATCTCCCTTTTAATAATGCATTTCCTTTGTACCAACCTTTGTCTTCTCTTAGCTTGACATATACAGGCACATAACTTTAAAATGAATAGCATAAATCAAAAACTTTGTGATAATAGAATCTACTATATGTCTGGCCAAAGTACAACAATTTTCTGGTGCCACTGCGACAGAATGGTAGTCATTTATGTCTAAGAATGTGTGTACATGTACACGTAAGCTGTTTATACATCAATTATGTTAAAAGCAGAAGTCATTAAACTGTACATTCACTGTGAGACTTGAACCTTCAAAAAGTTCCTGATAGTGGGAACTGGTGTTAGAAATGGATTCCTCCTTCAGGAAACTAGACCCCAGTAACAATTATATTTTTCGTGTTGTCAAGCTTCCTGTATCAACATTTGCAATATCCATGCGTCCTAGTATAAGACTAACAGCGTATTCAAACATGCTTATCAGGCTAATTAAAGACTAATTGCCCAAGGTTGAAAGGGTGGCCACCAAGCTTAGCTTTCTGCGTTGTTAGTAGCCTACCCATCTAACACACCAGTCTATAAAACTTGTCGCGTTACCTTGTACATAATGATTATACCAACTTTTCCCGGTCATATAGTAGGGCCTGCAGTAGGTGGCATAATATGCCATGCATTGGACTATTGTACGCTGTACATACAATGTGCTAATTATCTCATTATGCTTATTAAGATATTTAAGATACATGGTTTGAATTTACAAACCGATGCATGATACAAATTATGGATTCATGGTCTTAAAAACAAGCGTGAAAACCGTATTTATATACCTGTGTTTTCGAGCTTTTGGGGGTGAAATTAACAACATTGCGCTAATTTTAGCTGAATAAGCTAATGAGACTATTAAAAATTAGTGCTTAAGGTTGCCAAGGTAACAAGCAAATCAGTTTACTTCATATGTATACCAATCTAAAAATGTGATTCAACCACAGCAACAACAAAACCTTGTGCTTATATGTTTCAGGTCACTTTAAGGCCTGTTGTCATGGCATATTATTACCATCTACTTCACTATTAACTAGTGCTTATGCAAATACGCGGTCATTAATGCTATATAATTACGATATTTTAGACACTTCCATCATTTGAAATTGAAAACGGTTATAACTAGATTCCTTAATATAGAAAACCCTCAGTCAAAAATTGTATTTCCCATGTTTTTAGGTTTCGATCGATCCTGTATTAAATCTAGCAATATACGCCAATTACGTAATTATGCTAATTAGGTTTTAAAAAAAAAAAAAGTTACCCAAGGTGGTAGCTAAGCTAAATTTACTCCGATACCCTTCTATCTAGAACACGAATCAACGAGGAAATCTAGTACAAGCTGTAATACTTAAAAAAAAAAAAAACTTTTCCAGGTCACGATGGTCTATAATGACCGGCCACCACCGTATACGATCTACTTGCACTAAACTGCGCGCGCACTACGACTACTTGTGTACCTGTAAAAGTGGATTATCGCAGCGCAACCGTGCAAAGATCGTACACACTCAAAGAGGCTGTAGAACCTCTTTGTACACACTCAATGGATTAGGAGTGAACGACAACGTAGTGTGCTAACTTCCACCATGTCAGTGCTCGTCTGCAGGGAAACGTATGGATCACACAGTGATCCCAGAGATTATGTTTGCGAAGGTGATGGACACGTTTATGAGGCAGGGAAGAGTTCGAGGTCGAGGAGGTTTTCATCCGTGTTTCAACTGTTTCGGGTAAGGGCAGAAATGATGCAGGATGAAGAAGAAGAATGCGGACGAACGTATATAACAGTCCCATACCTTGACTTTTATGTACTGTCTCCGCTGCTGATGCCTTCGTGTGTTCGTTCAGGCAGGCAGGTCTGCGCCCCTCGCCTGCGCCCCTGGCAGTAGTGATGATGGTAGCACCGCGGCGTTCCACTCTCTACACTGCAGCTGTGTGAACACCCCGAACGGTTTGCGTTCGACTGGTCGCAACTACAGTTATGGCTACTATTGCAGTACTAGATGTCTAACGTTATAAAGTTTACTATTAGAAAATTATTGCAAAATATAGATCTACATGTAGTACTCTACTGCTGTGTATCACCATTGACTATTGTCAGACATCATGCATGTCTGAAGAAAAAAAAAAATGCTGTCACTCGAAGTCAGTTGGTACAGTTAGGAAATAAAAAACGCAGGAAAAGAAAGCACATAATCACATGATATAATAATCACCATTATAGACAAGTTGTACAGGGTGTGTTGTTAAATTATTTTCACTTTTGCCCATTCTTCTAGTCACCCAGTATATTTACAGTATATACCGTACCAGTATTCCGCAAATCCTCTTTAATGAAGGAAAACTGAGGTGGGTAGCCATTCATTTGACTTGTAACTTAATGTAAGGAAATGGGAGCATTGCCCTTGGCAAAATAAATGGGACCAGCCTGAATGCGAAGTGTTCTGTGTACATCAAGGAGCTGTGTTTGGGGGTTATTGGCATAGAATCTACTGGAGTTAATACGTGTAATATAAACTGCATCACTCTTCTGGGGTTTACACATGGTTTCTGCCCAGAATTTGTTGAATTGAAACAAAAATGCTTTAGTAGAAATGCATTTAGATTTTAATTTTTACATTCTAGTTAGTAATGATAGAATATATTTTTAGTGACATTTTCTATTGTGGCTGAATACTCGAGGTGCTTTATACCAAAACAAAATATTAGAGAGAAAAAAATATGTGTTCAGAAAGCATGTGGTTAGGATCTTTGTTTGTGCTTAAAAGATGTTGAGGAGCTTAATTATTCAAAAAGTTCATGTGGGAATGAATAATTTAACATTCAGTGGGGGTTCTACATGAGCAAAGACTTGTTCCCCAGGATTTCTTAATGTGTAATATGTAAGAGACCAGAATTTTAGGACCAAGGACTTCAAGTGGAATGGTTGGTGGCATTGACGAAACAAACACAGAATTCTCGGTACCTGGTATTGTATTCAGGAGCCGTTCACTCAATGAGGTAAGATAGTCATATGGTGTACCGGTACATTCCCTTCCAGCAAGGATTGTCATAGTCTGAGGTTTCTGATCCAATGAATACAGAGTTTAAGACTGGGACCCGTAAGCTGGTCCGTATCCTTATTTCATGGTGGAGGTGAAAACATAAGCTTATGTTCTTCTTTTCTTTCAGACTGTGTTTCTACCACAAGGCTACCCAGACAGTGTGAGCAGGGACTACATGCAATATCAGATATGGGATACCATCCAAGTAATGCCTACAACAAATACAACACAGTCATTGATTTCTAAGGATATTGTTTCATACATCAGCCCCCCGAAGGGTGCAAGAGTATTGCTTTTGTTTTGTTGTGTTTAGTTTGTTAGGTGATCCGAGTATCCTCTCGGATCACCTATTGTATCTGTACGGATTCTTTCTTCTTCTTCTTCTTTATTTCTTTCTCCTCAAATCTTGTGCAGAGGTTAACTTAAAAAGTCCCCCACCTATCACTTTCAAACTTATACCATATATGTATCATGTCCTAAGGACGGCAGATCTAGTGTATCAATGTGATCAGTCAACCGTGACGTCATTATGACGTCATTATCTGAAATCACGTTTGCATTAATATCTCATTAATGGAATGGAATTTTTCTATGAAATTAGAATATCATACATTTCAAGTCAAGTTCTATTGATATATTTCATAAAATTTAGTCACTTTCATAGTAAACGAGCGCGTACGCGCGCGTTGAAATTTAAACATGCTCTAATCAACCTTAAAATTGTTTTGCACACGTTTCAGGTCATTTACAGCATTTCAAAAAAAATTGACGGACGCGTATGCGCGCGCGCATATACGCACGCACAGCTCATACGCAAAAGAAATTTCCCGTTTTTTCACACGGATCGGATGTCTTAAATGTCAAGGAAAGTTTCTGCCAAGTTTCAAGTCTATTCGACTCAATATGACGTCATACGGGAGCGTCAAAGTTGAAATTCCGCGCGCGCGTCAATGGTGATATACAGTACAACAATGCCAAAAAACCGTCAATTTTAAATCCGATTTTACTTGTCAGGATGGACGGTGACCCCCCATTTTCTTTACATATTTTGAGAGCTGATAAGTTGTACATATCATTTCATTGGTTGGCGATACTGAAAAAGTGACTAAAAGATATCAAATTTCTTAATAAAGTAAAAAAAGTAAATTTTCAAAATGACGTCATCAAAATTCAAGTTCACTCGAGCGTATCTCACTTATCCTTTGCCGATTTTCACCTAAATTTCAGTATGTTGTAGGTTATTTAATGTTATTTCATATTTATGTAACAAACTTTTGATTGGATGACGTCATCACCTCGTAAAAATGGATTGAATGTATCCTTGTAAAATTTGACCAGTTTACGTGTTATCTCTATGGGAGAGCAGTTTTTCTGGAAGTGAAAATTGACATGACTATCTTTTTCGAGCACTAGCTTACTTATGCTTCGGTGAATTTTTCCCAGATTTTAATATGTTGTAGCTGAGACTTTGGGCTATCGTTACTGTGCCCTTCGTTTTTTCATACGATGTCGGGATCACGTCAAAAAACTTACTTGAAATTAAAGTTTATCTTCGATGTATTGAAATATTTCTTTCTTTTTGCAACGTTATGTGCAATAACTCAAGAAACTCAAGAAAAACATACCCTATCACCACCATATTTTGCACATGTTTAGTTCATGTCACGAACATTATTTCACAAAATAACAACTACTTGATCAGACGCCATCTTGGGTATGTAAATTAGGGTCAAAGGTCATACATGTTTCATCCTGTATCTTGGTGAATACATGTCCTATCTTTCCCATATTTTGCACACGTAAAGACCATGTTTCAGGGATCATTTCATAAAATAACTATTTTTTGCTCAGATGCCATCTTGTCTGTGCAAAGTGGGGTCAAAGGTCATATGTACTTCTTTTTCTATCTTCGCTATGACGTGTTATCTCTATGGGAGGGAATTTTTTTAGATGTGAAAATTGACATGACTCTCTTTATCGAGCACTATCTTACTTATGCTTCGGTGAATTTCTCTCAGATTTTAATATGTTGTAGCTGAGACTTTGCACTATCAGGACTGGAATCATTGATTAAAAAAAATTGGATCACCTTAATTTGTCAGTGATGACAAATTACAATCTCTAGTTTGTTTTGTTAATGTCTATTCTTCCTTATTAACATTTGTATATATACCCCAGATCTTGTTACAGGGAAGAAGTTCAAAAGATTAGGTTTTGGAATAAACACATCCTTACAGTGTAATATGTGACTGCCCAGCGCAAAACCCACAAAAGTTTGCCTCAGTGGATTCTCACTTTTCTACTCAACTGGACCATCATAACCCATTCAATAAGTGATTCAAATAACAGAGATTTAAGAGGTGTATATGTAGGGTCATTGAAAAGGGAGAAAAGATGATTAAAGATTAGGGTCACTCAGGCGTCCTGGTGCAGAAATGTCAATGAAAATAGTATTCTATTTCCCAGTGGAAAAAAAAAAAAAAAAAAAAAAAAAAAAACATCTGAAAAGCATGGTGCAGACATACCTGATCTTGGTTTTATTTTAAGAAGCCAAATTTTGACTGCAGATAAATGAGATCTGCCACTGCTCTTCCATGTAAGACAAATATAGGAAGTATGTGTTTATCAACTCAGATAACATTTTGGTCCAATACAAAAAATCCTAATCTGTGACTTTTTGTAGGTTTTGAGCTGGGCAGTCACATTCTAGAATTCAAGTGGCAAGCAAAATCAGTTAGAGCTGATTAGTCATGCTTTAGCGTAGGCCCTGTTATTAACGTGGAATGAAGTGGGTGATGGGTCGAAGGTAAATGGTCATGAAGTACAGAGTGACCTCTGTATTGTGTATGGAGTGAGAGAGGGCAAACATGATTTGATTGTTTGAATGTATGTCACAAAAAGTTGATACCTCAGAGAGTTTTAGAAATCTATTTGTGAATGTACAAAGTAAAATGCATTAAACTGGAGATCATGTTATTGGGACACTCAGAAAACTCCTTACTTTTATTCAGTGCTGAAGAACAATGAGTGAAACAAGTAATGTCAGAGAGTTTTTCATGACAAGTAAATCTTGTAACACTAACCACCACCATTACCTTTTCAGTCATTTCTACTGCTTCTACTACTGTTGTTTATTGTGTTGCTTTTTGCTGTGCTGTGATATTCTGTGTTTCAGGCATTCTGTAGCAGCATCTCAGGGACTCTGTCAACCCATGCCATGCTGAAGGGAGTGGGAGTTGGTGATGAGACAGCAACAGCTGCAGCAGCCACCATCACCTGGCTGCTGAGAGGTGAGAGGAATTGAAACAACTTATGACAGGATTCTTCTAAGCCTCATGTACACCTTAGTGGTTAAAAGGGGGATTAAAGGAATGCTACAGTATCTTAAAACTTGTGCAGCTAAGTTCTTAGGCATGTAATAATGATAATAATTGATATGATTTATATAGCACCAAATCCACTCTGCAGAGTGCTTTAGATGCGAAAGGAAGAGAAAGTGAAGGAGATAAAGAACATACAAATTTCAAAATACATGTAATGAGTAGTCAAATGGAGGCCTTAGAAAGAACAATTTTTTTATGGCTGAAGGTAAGTTATTCCATAAGGTGGGAGCAGCATGGCCAAAAACACGTGTGCCCCATATTGTAGTGAATCTTGGAATTATAAGAGAACTGGAGTTGGATGAGCGTAAAGATCAGCAGGGATGTAATTATGGAGTAAGTCAATGTTATACTGAGGAGCAGCACCCTGAATGCAATGGAAAGTCAGAAGTAAAATTTTAAAAATAATGTGATCTTTGACTTATAACCAATGAAGTGATCTCAAAATAGGGGTGATGTGAGTGTGCTTCTTGGATAGTGTAATGATGCGTGCTGCCGCATTTTGAAGCCTCTGCAGCATGGAGAGCTGAGTTTGTGGTAAGTTAAATAAGACAGAGTTTCCAAAATCGAGCCTAGAGGATATCAAAGCATGGACTAGTTGTAAAGTGGTGATTGACAACAGAAACTGAGTATGAACTTGCCTACCATTATTGATTTTATAGATGTTCCAGTCAAGTTGGTATATTCACAAATTTGATGTCTTTGTCCTGGTATCTTGTATCCAGATGGAACTAGCATGACTGGACGAATCGTCTTTGCTTGGTATCAAGGGTGAGTATATTTTTGACCTTCATATTAATATAATATACACTCTACCATGAACTGTCTGTGTTTGTTTGATAGTAGTGGATGCAAGACAGACTAACAAAACTGCAGGAAATAGTTTTCCTAGTGTCGCATAGCAATTCACTATGCATTTTGGTATGATTCCTATAAAGATATGTGACCGTGCATTTCAAACCAAGAAAAAGTGGAAAGGGAAAACCTAGTCTATTTTAGGTTTTCATATTTTCTGAAAGACTAATTCTTCAATGTACTTCTAAACTTTGGGATCATAAAACAAATGGGAGATTATTCCTTTCAAGAACACTTTGTTTCAGTCTGACGTAGACTTTCTCAGATTTATGGATTCACAGCACAAGGAGCCCATCAAGCACTTTCACTTTCAACTCTACCAAGTTTTGAAAGGATGATGCTATTGCATTGGAAGTTAGTTTGGGCCTTGAATAGAATGTACTTAATGATGTACAAACTTTCAGTTTAGTTTGATAATCCCTTCATTGTGATTACCATGGAGTCTTACATACTGCTCTTTGTTCTATTCCTTGTAGAGACCACAGCCTGGTGAACTACTGTATATACAGTCACTTAAAGGCATTATTTGCCATTTGCAGATGAAGCACAAACCCAGCTTCAGTGCTTCAAAATAGTTGTAAAATGTGAGTTAGGGATAGAAACAACCAATGTAAGAATTTGGATCAGTATAATCAATGTTGAGTATTATTAAATAATTATACAAAATGTGAACAATAGTTATGATGAAAATGTTTCTAGACTAAACCGTCTCCATTTATGGTTAAGTGGGAAAATGGTGAAATCTCCTAATATTTTAGTCTTTATTACCAAATTCTTTAATGGTGGATGTTATGTGATACAACTGACCTACACAAATGCATCAAATGTGATATCTTGAAAATTGTTTAAATCACTGCTTCCAATGGTAAACAGTTCCTTTAAGTAAACCCTAAACTCTAGAGCCTCTTTTCTCAGTACATACTTTTCCACAGTGTGCACTTTCTTTTCATTATTGAAATGGCTTTGGAAAGTTTATTTGTATTGAAGTAAATGTCATTTCAGAATCTGCCTTAAATAAAAAATTCATGTCTGGCGATTTGATGGTGATTTTGTGACGCAGGGTCACATGTCGAAAGTGTCATTTGTGTACCAATTTCAGTAGGGCCTATACATGTATGTTTTGATTTCTTTGGATAGACTAACATGGACTGATATATCAGAGTTTTACACGCTGCTTGTACTAGAATGGAGATTGAAAAGCAAAGATAGAGGATAGAAAATAAGACGCCAGTAATCTAATGTCAGTCACCATCCCTGTCCACTGGCGAACACAAGATGGGGTAATTCAAATTTTGATAAAACACAATCTGTGCCAGATAGGCTACCTTACTGTGAAGTACCAATTTTTATGCAAAAAAAAAAAAATGCATATTTATAAAATGACATGCCAGTACTATTGCCAATTTGAACACCCCTTTGATGGGAAGAAAAAGTAATGATCCTTTGAATATTTATGTTGGGTTGCACAATCACATGGTTGCTACCCAAGGACCAGAGTGTATATGATTGACATGAAGCTGGCTAAATTGTTTCTCATTCCAATGAGATATTTTTCCTCTTTTAATGTAATGTCCTCCTGTTCATCTTACATGACAGATCAAGTCTAGACAGTGATGCCAAGAGATGGAGGTATGTACCATGCAGACTTCTGCTCAGTTTCAGTGTTGCTGTAATATCATTACTATTATATGCAAGATGATTTTACTCAATTACTGTAAAAGTGAAAATTTTTGCAGTGTTGAAATTTTTGCACAACCAGAAACTAGCATGAAAGTAAAAGCATGCAAATATTTTTAATTTCCATATGTTCCTGGAGTAAATGTCTTGATTCTGCGGAATTAAAAACATGAGGAAACTCACCTTTCCCCTGCTGAGCGTGAAAAATTAGTCACACGAAAATATCCACTATTGCAGTATTAGAACAGATGTATTGAAGTGGACATGTAGAGGAAAGCAAACTTCCTTTTTGGTTTCCATGGAAACTTTCAAGTCTTTAAAAGCTGGGGAACAGTTGAAGAAAAGTTGACAAATTGTATCAATTAGCTCTAAATTTGTTACCGGCTTTATGTCATTGTTTTTTTTTTTTTTCTTTCTTTTTATGCATTGCTTTTGTGATTGCATTTAATGATCATGCTATTGTAAAGATGTGATATTAGGATTTCTCTTCCATATACAGGCTCTTTGCTGACATAATGAATGATGCAGCAATCTTCATTGAGCTGGTGTCTGGCCTCTTTCCACAGTTCTTCATCCTCATAGCTTGCATTTCTTCTCTTTTCAAGGTATGGTCTCTTCAGAGTAAATGTCTATCCATCAAATGTTTGACAACAAAATTTAAAGCAGATCCACCAATATAAATTAAAAGGTGATGTACAGTAATACAGAGTTAACATGATATGTGTACTTCACTCACATTCAGGCTGTGCACACAAGAATCTTAGACATTTGCATTTATTTATTATTTCACGTAGCTTTATGAGAAATAACCTGGGGAGAATGACTTTGCTTGAATATTGATTGATGGATTTACATTTCTATCTCAACATACGTATGTCACCATCTTTCCTTTCTTACTTCCTCTGCTTCTCCTGTTCTTTGACTTTTTTCATTCTCTTTTTTCCCTACCTGGATCAACTGCCTCTCTTTCTGCTTGTTTATTTGTACTTTTTGTCACTGTTCTGTTTTGTTTCATGTTCTGTGTCTTCATCTGTTGTTTCCATCAATCTCCCAACAACATACCCTCGTGTCTCTTCCTCTCTCTTTGTCTGTGTGTGTGTGTGTGTGTGTATCTTTCTGTCCCTTAACCCTATTCAAACTGGGGGGGGGGTCAAATTGACCCCCCCCCCCCCGACATTTCGCGCCACGATTCCACAACGCACAGGGATTTTGCCGCGTTGTTTCATGACTTTTTTCATTTAAGTCTCCTGCATATTTTGAGACCAAATTTGCGACATCCGGGTACACTGTTCTGAAGTTACATAATGTTTTGCATAGATATGCATGTCAACCCCAAAACGGCTCAAATTCATGATATCGTGTGCAAATCTATAAATGCAAATTGTGTTTTTTTTGTTAAATTGATATAAATTAGATTATTTCAACTTTAGACTATTTATATTAATCAATTCTAATGTAGAAAAGCTTGAAAAAGTGCCTGCAACAAATTTTGGCAAAAAAAAACCCATTAGAAAACAAAAGGTTGAAAAAACAATGAAATACATAAGAAATTAACAAAACAATAAAAATCAAAAGAAATTGATTTTAATTTCACTATTTTTTTACAAGAAAATTGTTTGATGTGTCTTGAGGAACTGTGACACAAAAATTCAGGGATCCTTCAGTCATTTTAATGATATTTTAATGATATGATTTCATGCGTAAAGTTGCATAATTAATTTACTAAAAATAGAAAGCCTATATTGTTATTCTGTATGACCATTTAATCTTGTAGTTGACATCCGGCTCTATCTTCAGGCAAAATTTGCAGCGATCGCGCGATAGGCGGCTGAGATCTTAAGGGGGGGGTCAAATTGACCCCCCCCCCCCCCCCCCCCCAGTAAAAACTTGGTCTCAAATAGCCAAGTTAGAATAGGGTTAATGTTCACCTATGTATATATATATGTTATATATGTAACATATATATATATATATATATATATATATATATATATATATATATATATATATATATATTTGCCCTTTGTTTTTGCACTTTCTCTTCCAATCACTCATGAATATTTCCTCTTCTGATCTCCCCCTGCCACCCCTCCCCCAGTCCATGGTTGGTGTAGCTGGAGGCGCCACCAGAGCTGCCCTCACTATGCATCAGGCCAGGAGGAACAACATGGCAGACGTCTCGGCCAAGGATGGAAGTCAGGTATGGTGGTCTCTTACTATCAGTGTCTAGAAATCTGTCCTTTTTAACCAGATGAGGACGGGCTGATTTTGCTACAACACGCATTTCCCATAGACACTTGCCCGAGTATACTCAGGACTCGTCCTCAACGGGTTAAGTATAGATCTATTCAAAAGTAGAGCCCAAACTTTTTTGTCAAAAAAAAAAAGAAAATGAAAATTATCGTGCACAATATACAGTATGTCCCAAAAAGATTGCAATCAGATTTTGGCCTTGATAACTTCCAATATGATTAAACTGTCTGAATGCTATTTCAGGGTCTAAAAATGTAACATCTAACCTTTATTTTGCAGAAAACTCAATTCCATTTGGTTAAGTGGTCACAGAGAAATGTGAATCGTTGTGAAGCATGTCATGGATGTGATTCTTCCAAGTTTATCACTTGGATTCTCTTGGAACTGCATAAAATTATGTGTAAACACGAAGGACAGAACTTGAAGGGAAAGGATTCCTGACATGCTCTGCAAAAATCCTCATTTCTCTTTGACCACTGAGGCAAATCAGATGGGGTTTTCTGTAAGATGTGGGTAATAAGTTGGAGTTTCATACCATGAAATTGTATTTGAATGGATTCACTACGGTACTGTTTTTATTAAGTTATCATTGCGGAGGTGACCTTTGTATTTTTTTATTTTTTTATTTTTTGTGGGGATACTGTACAGTATGTTGTTTTCCCCTTACTGAAGAAATGTTGACAATCTATCCATGTTCTCAGGAGACATTGGTGAACCTGGCTGCCTTGCTGATGGGTCTACTGATCACTCCCCTTGCTGCGGGTAATTTCATGTAAGTCTGTGCTTTGTGCACCTCAGTCCTATCATTTTTTCTCTTTATCTTATACCTCTGTATTTGTACTTCTTACATTGTATTTTGCCACAGACCCCAACACACATCATCATCCTTCCATCTTTTGTTGGCAGTAGAGGGCAGTGTTCATCATGCAGGGCTTTAGACTTGAATTCTTAACAGAAATAAATCCACTACCACACCATAATGTGAAGCACAATATTTTTGCGGCATTAAATATTTGCGAATTGGAGCCGACGGCCTTTTCGCGGCATGAAATATTTGCGAGTTGCCTCTAACAGTCAGTGCTAAAAGTGTAGACAAGAACTTTTGAGCGCATTTTGATTTCGCGAATCTTGGCTCTCGCAAAATTTACGAACATTCCTCGCTTTACAGTAGTCATGCTCTTTCCCTTTCCTGAAGAAGACATTCTACTGAAAATTAAAAAAAAAAAATCTTTGTGACGAGGGTCAGATGGGAGGGAACTGTTAACCAGTGGCTGGAAAGGTGTATCTAAATTCATGGTAGCCATTAACCCGTTGAGGACCGACTGATTTTGCTACAACACGCATTTCCCATAGACGCCTGCCCGAGTATTCCCGGGACTCGTCCTCAACGGGTTAAAAATAATTGAATTGAGCCTAAATTTGTTGACAGTCACCCTGCTTAACATTTTCTGTATGATCAAGAAAGCTTTTTCTGTGTAAATGATCATGATGATATCCATGTGACAGTAGCTGACAGGAACTTACATTTGAACTTGAATTTTATTTGAATTTTGAATTTTGAATTTGAACCTGTATCCTGTGCAAACTTGTCCTGTCATGTACAATTGCTATTCACAGTTGATTATCTATCTAGGGGTAGAATAGGGCAATGACAAGGGACAAGGGCAATGAGGCTGCTCTTCTTCTTCTTGACTATTCGGCTGCGTTTGACACGCTCGACCACACGTTGCTACTACAACGACTTAGTAATGACTACTCCATCACAGGCACTGCCATCCAATGGATCAAGTCATATCTTCAAGATCGCACACAGAGGGTGATAATCAATGGGACCTGTTCACGTCCTAGTCCTATCAGCTGCGGAGTTCCGCAAGGATCCGTTGCCGGCCCCCTTCTTTTTCTCCTCTATACAGGTCCACTCACCAGAATCATCAATTGTCATCATGGAGTCAACTACGCTATGTATGCTGACGACACTCAAATTTACATAACTATGTCACCTGGCGATAGGATTGCTGCTGTTATTTCACTGAGAGAATGTCTCAACGACATCAAAGCCTGGTCCACTGCCAACAGACTCCGTCTGAACGAAGACAAGTCTGAACTCATCCATCTCATCACAGTTTAGGAGCACAGTTCCTCTACCAGATCTACCTACTCGGGATGGGATTATTAAGGTCTCTGACTGTGTTAGAGACCTTGGCTTTACTTTGGACAAACACTTATCTCTTAAACACCATATCACAAACATTTGTAAGTCTGCATCATGGGGTATTTTCAAAATAGGGAAGATCAGGCGTCTGCTTGATCAATCATCAGCTGTGCGGCTCGTCCATGCCTTCGTCTCCTCCTATCTGGACTACTGCAACTCCCTCCTTGCCGGCCTCCCTCTTTCTCACATATCCCCTCTCCAACATATCCAAAATTCAGCCGCTAGATTAGTCTCCCTTAGTAGGAGACATGACCATATATCTCCTGTTCTCCACTCACTACATTTGCTTCCAGTCCATTCCCGTATTACTTTCAAGATCCTACTTCTGACGTACAAAATCACACGTAATCTTGCACCCATATATCTTCAAAACCTAGTCTCTCTCCACTCCTCCTCTTCTGCCAGACCCCTCCGTTCATCTTCCTCTCTCCAATTACTTCATGGCCCACGTACAAAAACCCGTTATGGTGACCGAGCCTTCTCTTCCATTGCTCCCACTCTTTGGAATAAAGTCCCTCTGTATATTCAGAATGCCTCATCTGTCGAATCATTTAAAATTCTTCTTAAAACTCACCTGTTTAATCAGTTGTAATTTTTTTTTTTTTCTCCTGGAGGCGCACACAGTTATCAATTATTGTACCATTGTATCACATGTATTTTTATTTTATTTTCTTTTCTTTCTTCTTCTTTTGTTACTGTTAACGCTGATTTTGTTAATGTTATTGTGTTTTCTAGTCTATTTGTATGAGTAGCAAAGTGCGCTTAGAAACGTCAGTATGAAGCGCCATATAAATGCAATTATTATTATGATTATTATTATTATAGAATAAAAAAATCAAGAAAATTAAAATTTGTGATGTTCCAAATCTCAAGCTTGACAATTACGAAAATGACCGTCAAAAGGACAACATCTTTTCCCTATCCATGTTGGGCTCTTTACCTGATGTTTTTCATGGCAATGGGTGGTTCTAAGGTAGGCACCCACCAGTTCTAATTAGTATTAAACTTAGTGGAAAAATGATCAAAGAAAACGGGATTCGATGGGGATTGGAGCCTGAGACCTCCGGATAGCTAGTCCGGTGCTGTACCGACTGAGCTACAGAAAGCCCTAGTTCTGTGTTCGTCCCAGAAACCCTAAATTCTCAATGCTCAGATGGTCAGAAGCTATAGCAGTGTGTTTGTGTGTGACACACACGCACACACTTAAACCTGGCATAAACCCGAAGGATTATTCAGCTTGGGGATGAATGCAAGGGATCACCGAAGTGATGCAGCTTTTTGAGTATGTAACAAACGCAGGCTTAAACTCTTCACTTAGGACAGTACATCCCTCATTTTATGTCTATTTTGTGATTTCTTCTGATTTTGATTATCTTCACCAGGTTGACATGGTGTCTCTTCCTCATCTGCACTGGTGGCCATCTTTATGCCAACTACCGGGCAGTGACATGTGTCATCATGGAAACCCTAAACCAGACCAGACTGCACATTCTGTCTCAGGATTATCTTCACAGTTCCCAGCCCAGCATGGCAGGTCCAGAGTCTGTCAATAAAAAGGAACCTGTCATCTGGAGTGAGTCCACATCAAATTTTGTCATTTATAACAATTCATCATGTTTCCTTTTCACCTGAAGTCAGAAAATATTATGTAAAAATGAAAGGTATAATATTTTAAAACATTGAAATACAATGCGCAATTACAAGTATTATTTTATAATTTTTTATTTTTAAGCACTCTACATTCGTTGCCTTCAACAGATGCTTTAAAGTTTGTTTTTAGTTTTTTTTTTTTTTTAAAGTGCATCAGTATACCTTATGGTCTGCTATAGGTTGGCATCCCCTATTATGGCATCCATATATCCTGACAGTTACTCACAAGTCTAGTTTGTAGTATACAGTTGAATTTGAGCTATGCAGGAAATTTACATGTGTATAGCCTTCATGCCATCATTAGAAAAATTTTTGCTATCGATTCACTAGCTACAAATTGGTAAACTAAACAGTAATGAAACACAAATGCAGTAGAAACTGGACCCCAGACTACAAGGTGCAAAGGCTATCTGTGACAGGACAAAGAATAAGAAATATCCACTTCTTTATAGACCTTTCATGTGACTATTTCCTAGTGTTGGATGGTTTTATAGATTCTAATAACCCCATCGGATTAATGGTTAGTTCACAGTTAATAATCTTTTGTTCACCAGTTGTGAATGCTGTAGTTGTGTCTGTTACAACTAAATTATCCTAGAAAGACATCCTTTTTTTTTGGGGGGGGGGGGAGGGGTAGGTGAGTTACAGTAAAATTCTCTTTGTCCATTGTATGGTAAGTTGAGTTATTGGCCACAATACAGTTCAACCTTGATTATCCGGCCTCCATTTATCCGGAAATCTCTATTCTCTGGATGCGTTCACACAGTGAAGGACTTTTTTTCTTCATCCAAAAATTGAGAAAAAACAGTGACTTTAAACTCAATTAAAATTTCTACAAAACTCACACGATTTACCTGCAATATTCGAGACAGAACTAACATAAATTCACACCACATTATCATCGTAAAAGTAAGCAGTCATGATCTATAAATTCACCATAAGAACATGAATGGAAAACTTGTCAGTAAATCGCGGCGCAGTCAAGGCCATATCGTGATCGGTCAGCTTGGACGGCAGCTATGTACATTAACATTGTGTCTCCCATATCTGGCCAATTCGCTTATCCGGATGAGCGCCGGTCCCGACATGGCCGAATAATCGAGGTCGAACTGTACATCAAAACAAATTCTAAAGTCCCTGAATGCTTATATATAATGTGTATTTTTTTCTCCCTCTTTTTCCTTCTCCTGCAGGACTTGTGAAGCCACTTGAAATCCACATAGGTTCACCCTTCTCTACTGTGGTAAAAACGTGAGTTTACTCAAAGCCTCCCAAATTGAAGCATAACTTCAGCCGATACACCTGATTTGACTTGCACTTTTAAAATGGTTATTATATTTACAGAGGGGCAGAATGATTATGTCTGCTGGCATTATGAAAGAGTTATGTAAACCTGTTGTAAATGACTATTACAGACTGATTTTGCTACAACACACATTTCCCATAGACACCTGCCCGAGTATACAAGGGTGGTGTTTTGAAAGTTTGAACTTTATTCAATTTCTCAAGTTCAAACAACACAGAATTACTTCTCTGTGCTATAGATTAAAAAAACAAAACAAAAACAAAAACAGAGAAACAGTGATGTTTCTGTTGTCAGGGAGTCTAGCTGGTAAGGCATTCCAAAAGTCTGGTCTGTTGTGCCAGACTGATCTATGCTAGGTGTTGTGTAGGGTATGAACAAGGAGGTTCAAGAGAATGGAGTCACAACCAGCTTTAATATTTCCTTTGCTAAATGTTCAATGCCGCCACTCAAAAATATTTGAAGTATGTGCCAAACAGGATCTGCCACGCAGATACGTGTAGGAAGACAATTGACATATGAACAAATAAAACACACTTTATACCTGTCCCATAAGCTTCCAGAAGACAGTGAGTGAAAACAAGAAGAAGAAATGAACAAGTTTCTTATTTTGGTATAACAGAGCAAAACTTGAGATGAATACAATCTGCATGAAATTTGCATTTTGGTGCTTCTTAGGAATTCTCTCTTTGCTTCAGTTGTGTTTTGTTTTCAACTTTTGATAAAGTAAGAGGTAGGAGTGGCCAATATGATTACCTTGAGCGCTCTATTTATCCCAGTGAAGGGTTGTGTCTATTTTGCCCTCAAATATTGCAGTGATTGTGTGATAATGACAAGTTTAACCATCACTGTGACATTATGTTAAAGAGCACTACACATACTTTTCTTTTTCTTTTTTTTTCCCCTAATTTGTTTCAATATCAGTATGAGGGAATTTGAGACTTGTTTACAAGCAAATGATCAGGAGCGTTATTTACTCAAGCTGGACATGAAGAAAGGTAAATGCCTCATTATTATACAGTTCAGCCAGTGATCAAGTTCCCCCTAGATCGCTGGCTGAACTGTATATCATCTGAGCTTTAACTCATTTCATTTAATAGTTATTGTAGGTAGGTTTAATAAATAGGAATCCTCCAACTCCTTGTTTTTTTTTAATCTATCTCCATTTCTACAGTATAAGCCACACATATGAACATGATGTCAAAATGCACTGTAAAGAATGTGTGGAATGTGTGAGACCAGTTTAAAAAAACAACAACTGCAGCAGATTGCATATTGATGGCTTCTGAAGAGATTAAAGCCATCAAGAGTAAACAACCCATTGTCCTCCCTCAGTGTGAGATATACATGGGAAAGATTATTTGCTCTCAGATGGAAATAACTAGATTTAATTTATGTAATTGACATGAGCAATGTCATTTCAGTTTTCTGCATCTATGAAATACCATCAAGGAAATGGCAGCATCAAGAGCGTTGCACAAGCACAATTTATGGTAAATAGCAGGGAGGACTTGTTACTTGTTATTCTAAGCATTTAATTATTCAAAGAATGAGAGCAGATTGCATTAAAAATCACAGCCAGAGTGATATCATCCAAGCTGTATGTGTTCATTGTTAAACTTGTTGAAATTGTTGAAGTAAGAAAAGATGTATAAGAAGTGAGATTCTCATTGAGATTCTTGAGATTTCTTACAGCAAAGGTTTTTGGCGACATAAAACCCTGAAAATCATAACATAGTCATATAACGCAGAGAGTAGTAAACTAGGATACGTACAATGTAAGAGATTATGGAGGCCCTGTTTTTTTTTCTGCCTCCACTGTTTGCAGGTAACATCGACATTGTTGTTCATCACACTGCCTCATCTGAAGACATCATCAAGGCTTGCTTTCAGGCTGAAATCATTATGCAGGCACTATCTCAACCACAAACAGGCTATCAGGTAAGACATACCAAGGACAGACATGCAGGGAGTACACGTTGTATGTCTACATGATTATCTCTAGCCAACAAATGGCTGAAGACCCACTATTCAGACACACTTTGTTCCGATATACCAGGCTTCTTCCATCCCTTGTACTTTACCAGCATATGTATTTTCTATCAAATTTGATGAAAAATCTGTCATGGTAATAATGGGAGAAGGTTTTCAAACTAAAAAAATATATATCTGCAGTGTGTATAGATATATGTGTATGTATCTTTTTTACCACGTGAAAGGTCATGCGATGAGTAAAGATTTGCTGGAATATGTACTTTAAAAGAAAGGGGAAGGGAAAATCTGCAATTAGATAGAATTACTTAGTGTCATATTAAGTTCCAGTCATATTATATTACATTGTATGTGTATATTAGATACAGTATATAGCAAAGTTTTTTTTTTCTTGTTTGTGTATGTAAAAGTCTTCCTACAAATTGAATGATCTACATGTACCATGTGTTTTCCTACATTCAGAATACATACTACCAGCAATCCCCTTGAAATGAGGCTTTCACTTTGCTGAGTTTATAAAGTGTAATTGATTACTAGGTTTGATCGTGGACCTACATTACTTTGTAGGAATTCCACAAACATTGTACCTCCTTAACACGTTGAGGACGGACTGATTTTGCAATAACAAATACTTCCCATAGACACCTGCCAGAGTATACTCCGGACTCGTCCTCAACAGGTTAATCTTGGACTCATTCGGTTGTATAAATCAGATCTGACAAATGCTTGGACATACAGCTGTAACATTATGCTGTGTGTATGTCAGTAGTAACTGGGAGAACATGATGTTGTAAATAGTAACTTTGATTCATGAAGATGAGAACATGAATATAATAGCATGGAGAAGACAACGAATATGTTTTTGCCTTGGTATAGTTGTAATTGATTGTAATTGTAAGTTGTAATTGATTCTACTATATGGTGTGTATTTGTATGCTCAGTGAATAGAAATACTTGATTCATCTGGGTGTGTCTGTGTTATACTCTGGGTATTTTATATCGTGCCATTAGTTGGGAACATTTTGATTGTTTCTTTTTATTGTATGTGTGCTTGGTTTGTGATTATTCCTCATTCATCTTAACCTGTCGGGGACGAGTCCTAAGTATGCTCAGACAAGTGTCTGTGGGAAATGTGTGTTGTAGCAAAATCAGCCTGTCCTCAATGGGTTAAATTACAGAGGGTGTCTTTACTCTGTTTCTGTGGTTATTTTGCTGAATATTTATCATAGTGTAGCCAGTATTTCTAGATCGCTGTGGAACATGGATTCTTACAGTTTATGTCACTTCATAGTTCTTACTCCCATTCAACAAAATCATTCACTTGTACAATTGTAGTGAAATTATGGGTTCAATGTTATCATGTAATATTTAAGTAAGTCAAAATCTTACACATTTAATTCCTCCAATACAATTGATGCAAATTTGAAAATTATGCACCCAGCTTTTAGAATTTCTAAGACTCTAGGATATCTTGGGTATGTTGTTTTATTGTTTTGTATCTCGCTTCTTTTCCCCTATCCCCATATTTAGCTTGGAGGTTACTACACATGACTATTATAGATACGTGAAATATAATAATCAGACCTAGCCACATATTGTCATGATAAGCAAGGCTTCATTTTTTACACTTGTCTAATCAACCCTGAGATGATTGAGTAAGGAGCTGTTTTGGAGTACTAATCAGTGATTGGTCAGCTACTTACTGATGAGAAGTCGTGTGACCTTGGTCACCTGATGCTGCAGAAATAAAGATGATATCATTCCTGATGGCATGTTCTATGCTAACAATAAAATGATTGTAAAAAAAGGTACATATCGTCGCTGGGGCGACAAGACCTCGTATCTCAAAAATGTCAAATCTTCAGGAGAGCCAAAAAACATGGCGGCCAAAGCACTATACTGAATGGGATAGCCGTTCCTTTGACATGCCGTGGTGGCTTCATTTTTGGGGTAAGACAGCTGGGATTTGGACAGGACATCACTTAACCGATGATTTGACCACTAATGCAAAAAAATCATTTTCACCAAAATTTGAGATACAAGGTCTTGTCACCCCAGCGACGATATGTAGTTACAAAACCTGTCTAAGTCCTTGGCTTGCAAAACATGCAGTTTTGCAGCATTGATAGACACACTACAGGATAGCAATAAGTTTGATAGGATACTTGAAGTTAATTTGATTTGCCTCCTATCTTGTTGCCAAAGGAGACTGCACATATTGCAAGTATGAACAAAAGTTTGAATGTCATGGTGACTGGACAAGGGTTGAGACGGCACGACGTCGTTCTGACTGGTTTAAAAGAAGAAAAAAGAGAGAGTGGATAATTTGTATTTTCTGCATTACTGTAACAGCCGTTTACTGTCAAACAGAAATTTTCATGTGTTTTTTGATTTTGCAAATTTCAAGAGAGCCAAGATCTGCAAAATTAAAATGCACGTATCACTTCTTTTCTACGCTATGAGGCATCATTTGGTGTCAGTGGCAATTCACAAAACTGTCATGCCGCAAAAGAGGCCATAGGTCCCGAGTCATGCAGATTTCATGCCATGAATATTTCTTGCTTTACACATTGTGGTATACTAATGCCATACAGAGCCCTAGATCGAATATTGACTATTCTGTAATGTGCACTTTATCTTTCTCTCTTCCAAGTATATGATTTTATGACATTGTTTTGCATTTTGTATTGTAAACTGGCTCAATTATTCATCATATCATAGCTTAACCCTAAAAAGACTGGGCTATTTTGATGCCTCGTAGGACTGGGGGGTGGGGGGGGGGGGGGGGGGGGTGGGGGGGCTCATTGGGCCCCCCCCCCAAGATCTTGGCCGTTGACCGTGTGATCGCAAGGAAAATTGGCACACGCGTCACCCACAAGGTAATCTACAAAACTGAATAGGTAATTATTTCACAAGTATTCAAATTTATTTTTAATAAATTAATTATGCTAATTTATGCATGAATTTAAAAAAAAATGGCTGTAAATCTGTAATTAAAGGTCCAAAACTGCTAATTTTTGGTTTAGGTACTCTGTGTAGGATTCTTATTGAATGTACATAAAAAAAAACCGGCAGTATCAAAATGTTTTTCTTATATATTGTTTTTAAAATTTCTTATGTATTTCATTGTTTTTGACTTCGTTTTTTTATTGTTTTTTTCAATGGAAATCATTGGCGGCACTATTTCGATCATAAGGAACATGAAATTAATTGATTTTGATCAGTAAAAGTAAAAATAATGATACATTTATGAATTTTGGTCAGAAACAGAATTTGCATTGGATTTGTACATGAAATCACGTTTTTGAGCAATTTCGGGTCTGACATGCACTTACAAAATATTGCGTAACTTCAGAACCGCGTACCCGGGCGTCGCGAATTTGTCTCAAAAGTTGGGCAAGACTTAAAGAAAAAAGTCATGAAACGTCGCGCCACGAGATTTTTACGCTCCAGATTTATTACGAAAAATGTCGAGGGGGGCCCAAAAAGCCCCCCCCCAGTCTTTTTAGGGTTAAATGTTTAATTATCGAGAATGGAATGGAAATCCTGCTTGGTTTTGAACTAGGAACTAGAACATGAATTCTGCAGTTGTATAAAGGAAGATGGTGAAAAAGGAACTGAAGACCTGTAGACTTGTTATTGATCACATTGATGTGTGGGTAAAAACACTCAGGGACTATGCTCAAACTCTGTGGCTTTGAATGTTAGTACAGTATTATATAAGGCACAGCATGGCCCTGGATTGTAATTGTGGATTTGTTTCTCCATGTCTGATTTTTTCCCCTTCATTTCATAATTCAGGATAAATGGCACTCTAAGTAATGACCCTAAATCAAAAATAAAGAAGCAGGAAGGAAGTGTAGCGATTCCACAGACTTGATAGCTGGTAATTGAAATGTAGTATAGCTCCCTCTTTTGTTCATCCCATAGCTGATTGGTCCAGGGTAATGCCCAAGGGGTAATTGCCCGAGACCCGTCTTAAACATGCTACTGTCCTTCACTTGTTGGTGCTGTATGATGACCAAATTCAGACTAGCAAAGTCACATTCCATTCCTCCTCAATGAATAAATAAAATAAAATAAATGAATGAATGAATGAATGAATGAATGAATGAATGAATGAATGAATGAATGAATGAATGAATGAATGAATGAATGAATGAATGAATGAATGAATGAATGAATGAACGAACGAACGAACGAACGAACGAACGAACGAACGAACGAACGAACGAATGAATAAATAAATAAATAAAAAGAAATATAAATAAGTACATGCATGAATGCAAGAGTGAATGAATAAATAAAAGAATGATTGAATAAATGAGTTCATGAATTAGTGAATAAATAGATTAATTGATACAAAGACAAATAAATGAATCAAAAGGAATGAATGCAAAAATACCATTAAAAAACAGGATATGTGTACTAAAGGGATGGGGGAAAAAATTTCATTTCAGGTTTAGTCAACATGTCTTCTGAGAACAAAGTTACAGCATTGTTTGGGAGAGTACCTCTTTACTACCCTTGTGATACTAGTAGAACTTTTTTTTTTCAAAAAAAAAAAATAACCTGATGAGGACGAGTCGTGAGTATACTCGGGCAGGTGTCTATGGGAAATGTGTGTTGTAAGAAAATCAGTCTGTCCTCAACCATTTGGCGCTGCTGCACGTCATGTGAAAGGGATGGTTGACTAGCTGCCAAACTGCTCATACATCTACATGTTTCAACGATATTGAATGAAGGGAACTGCTAAAGAAAAAGGGGAGGAAAACTTAATGATGATGGTGTGTGCCAACTGTGTCCACCCCATTCTACCAATGAACATTGTAGTGATTTTCACTCCTATCCCAGCTTGCTGGGTGCAATTCATGTTGATGATGGAATGGAAGGTTGTTTATTGATTGACGTCATTTCATTCCAGCTGATTAAAGCAGGGTGCAAAGTTACTGCAGGCTGTACGATATTTTATCTCTGTCCCAGCAAAAAGTGTACAGGCCAGAAAGAGTAATAAAAAACACAAAAACAAGAGGAAGGTTAGCCATTCAGTAGTTTCAATGCAGTGGCGGATCCAGAGGAGGGTGCACCAGGGGCATGCCCCCTCTTTATTTGTTGTTAATACCAAAAAAAAAAAAAAAAAAATGAAAAAGAAAATATGAGATGAAACCCAGAAATAGCACCAGAAATATTGTTTGTGTCCATCCTGGAATTCCTCGACCCGCCCCTGTCAGTGTACTGTTGTCAGTTGTCTGAGCAGTCTCTGTTTCCTCGGTGCTCTTACATGTTTTACCATGAACCAGTTATCAACCATATTGGAGTAATGTGACCAAAACTTTAGAATAACACTGGCGAACCGTCATCCAGTGTCACAGAAGATGGAAGATTATCTTACCAAGTATTATGTTCATCATTTCAATTGTTTGAAAATATCATGCCTTCAGAAATTTCTCTACAGTTTGAGAATCTTCTGTGGGGAGACATCAAGCTTGTATTAGAAAGAGCATAAAGATAACAATTAAAGACAAAAATGACAGAAAATATCAAGTTTGTTTTATAGTATTTGATGGTGTTTTACCCAAGAGTTGTAGCATAACTCTAAATTACTTTGTTTGTTTTTTTTTTTTTTTGTTTTTGCCTCATGATATTGTGATTATAGACTGAGTTTGTTTGAATCTTTTTTGTTGTAGTTATATTCTTGCACGCCAAATGCTCCGGCAATCTAGTACAGTTCGCCCCTCCCCCAGACTCACACACACACCATCACTACTACTTTCTGCACAAAATGCCACAAGTTGTTGCCTATTTCACTCTTATTCATATACGTGTAAGTTGCATCTACACGAGTTGATCAGAAATGGTACTGAATACCCTAAAGGAATTCAGTTATACAAGGAAAATAATTTGATAAACAATGGCAGCTCCCCCGCATCCTGTCATTTTTTATTTCTCCCCAGCAAGAAAAAGTGAATTTGCAAAGATGTGACAAAGAGTAGTGTGACGTGCGTTGTAATTGGTAACTAATCAAATTGTTGTCTGTCATAATGAGTTCTGTTGTTTTGAAAATGACAATATTTGTGCCTTGTGAAAAGCCTAGAGGGTTAAAAATGCTTCTTGGAATCGCACAGACTCCAAGGGCAAAGTTCTTTAAGATCAGATCATTGGCTCTCCTGCGTTACCAGCACCCAGGTGTCGGGCAGTTCTGAAATCAAGTTATTTATGGCTGGCACCCAAGGCAGTGACATTCATTGCCAGCATCGATAATGCTATGTAATCAAATCGGCAGCGGGGAGCTGTTTCAATGAGGCGGCAGTGCGTGAAAGTCTTGTTCATTCAGCACAATACACATCCCTGCGCTATACAGCGAACTTGTGTGTTTTAAAACTAATAAGGCATTCTTCATTGTGTTTCCAATATTTGAGACGTAGCCGCTTGAATGATTGCAACTTTTATTTGCAGTTCAATATAGCAGTGACATCCCTAAACCTAGGAGCTGTTGCAAGCTGTAACTGAATTCATGAGGAGACAAACCCTCTCTAATGAAAAATAATGCAAGTTTATTCAATTTTTTCATAGGGAGGCAGTTCACATGAGTAATGTTATGCAATCAAATTTGCATTGCGCCTCAGTGTTCTTTGTTAAAGTAATATGAAAAGACAAGTGAATATTATTCATTTGTACTAGTGTTTACATGTACTAGGTTTTATTTTCATTTTGGAGCAGCTTTAGGGATCACAAGAATGCAAAACATGATGGTCAAAATTGTTAGTGTCCTGATCCAACAAACACAAACACCATAATATTTTGTTTGTTTGTTTGTTTGTTGTTGTTGTTGTCGTTTGTTTTGTTTGTTTGTTTGTTTGTTGTTGTTGTTTTTTTTTTGGGGGGGGGGCAAAAATGTACTTATTCAAACCAGTAGATAATTGGAGTCCAATCCCTGAACTTAAAAGATCGAATTTGCACTTGTCTGCTTCATAGCAATTAAATCATAATGATTCATTGATTAATGTTGTCAAATATAAACACTTGTTTCCTTAAATGAAGCCCTGTATGACTTATTATGGTAAAGGCTGCTCTTTTTCTTCACAGTCCAGGATGCAGTCATTAAACATTCCCTTATTCCTCTGCATTGATGTCATTATAGAAAGATCACTAATGTTGCCTTAAGACTGCCTATCTTTTTTTGTCACATATTTAGGTGATCCGAGTATCCTCTCGGATCACCTTCTGTATCTGTACGGATTCTTTGTTCTTCTTCTTCTTCTTTCTTTATTTCTGGACAAAAGTTGTGTATCTACGTACTCAGAAAGTTCTCACAGTATCAATTTCAAACTCATACCATATATGTATCATGTCCCAAAGACGAAAAATTTTATAAAATCATAGTGATCAGTCGACCGTGACGTCACTATGACGTCATTATATGAAAACACATTTTCATCCATATCTCATTAATGGAATAGAATTCTTCAATGAAATTTACGTCACATATACTTTACAAGTCAAGCGGATTCTACTCATATTGTCAAAATTAATATTTATTTTAGAACGCGCGCGTACGCGCGCGTTGAAATATTTGTATGCTCAAATCGAGCTCAAAATTTTTTTGCACACGTTTAAGACCATTTGGAGCATTTTTTGAAAAATTGAAAAAATTGGACGGACGCGTACGCGCGCGCACATATACGCACGCACAGCTCATATGCAATGAAAATTTCCCGTTTTTTCACTTTGATCGGATGTGTGAAATGTCAAGGAATATTTCTACCAAGTTTCAAGTCAATCCGACTCAAAATGACGTCATACGGGTCCGTCAAAGTTGAAATTCCGCGCGCGCGTCAATGGCGATATACAGTGCAACAATGCCAAAAAACTGCCAATTTTAAATCCAATTTTACTCGTCAGGATGGACGGTGACCCCCCATTTTTTTTTCATATTCTGAAAGCTGATGAGTTGTACATGTCATTTCATGTGTTGGCAATGCTGGAAAAATGATTAAAATATATCAAATTTCTTAATAAAGTAAAAAAAGTAAATTTTCAAAATGACGTCATCAAATTTCAAATTCATTCAAGCATATCTCACTTATTTTTTAGTTGATTTTCGTCCAAATTTCAATATGTTGTAGCTTATTAAATGGTCTTTCCGATATATAATAACAACAATTTGATTGGATGACGGCATCACCTCGTAAAAAGGGATTAAAAGTAACATTGTTAAATTTGACCAGTTTACGTGTTATCTCTATGGGAGTGCAGTTTTTCTGGAAATGAAAACTGACATGACTATCTTTATCGAGCACTAGCTCACTTATGCTTCGGTGAATTTCTCCCATATTTTAGTATGTTGTAGCTGAGACTTTGGGCTATCGTTCGTGTGCCCTTTGTTTTTTCATACGGAGTCGGCATCATGCCCAAAAACTTGGTTGAAATTAAAGCTTTTCTTCCATGTATTTTCATATTCCTTTCTTTCTGCAACTTTCTTTGCAATAACTCAAGAAAAACAAGCTCTATCAGCCCAATATATTGCACATATTTAGTTTATGTCACTTACATTATTTCATAAAATAACAACTACTTGATCGGGCACCATCTTGGGTATGTAAATTAGGGTCAAAGGTCAAAAATGTTTCATCCTGTATCTTGGTGAATACATGTCTTATCTTTCCCATATTTTGCACACGTAAAGACCATGTTACAAGAATCATTTCACAAGATAACCACTTTTTGCTCAGATGCCATCTTGTCTGTGCAAAGTAGGGTCAAAGGTCATATGTACTTCTTTCTTTATCTTCATTATGACGTGTTATCTCTATGGGAGGGAATTTGTCTAGATGTGAAAATTGACATGATTGTCTTTATCGACGACTAGCTCAATTACCCTTCGGTAAATTTCTTCCAGATTTTAGTATGTTGTAGCCAATGTAATACTCTTTAAGTTTTCTTCAATCAAAGTTTTAATCGGATGATGTCTTCACCTCGTGAAAATAGATATAATGTAACCTTGTCAAATTTAACCAGTTTACGTGTTATCTCTATGGGAGGGAATTTTTCTGGAAATGAAAATTGACATGACGGTCTTTATCGAACACTAGCTCACTTACTCTTCTGTGAATTTCTCCCAGATTTTAATATGTTGTAGCTCAGACTTTGGGCTATCGTGACTATACCCTCCATTTTTTCATACGGCGCCGATATCACGTCAAAAAACTTGGTTGAAATTATACTTATCTTCGATGTATTGAGATATTTCTTTCTTTCTGCAACTTTCTTTGCAATAAGTCAAGAAAACCAGCCCCTATCACGCCCATATTTTGCACATGTTTAGTTCATGTCACGTACATTATTTCATAAAATAACAACTACTTGATCAGACACCATCTTGGGTATGTAAATTAGGGTCAAAGGTCATAAATGTTTTAACCTGTATCTTGGTGAATACATGTCCTATCTTTCCCATATTTTCCACACGCAAAAACCATGTTACAAGAATCATTTCACAAAATAACCACTCTTTGCTCAGATGCCATCTTGGCTGTGCAAAGTTGGGTCAATGGTCAAATATACTTCATTCTGTATCTTCGTTATAGTGTATACCGAATTTGGTACCAAAGATGGCAGACCTGACTCTCTTTTCTAAATGGGAATCCAAACATCACACGGCCAATGTCTCTAAACACAGATGAAACCTATATGGTCATGCCTATTGCGATCAGGACTCGAATCATCGATTAAAACAAATCGGATCACCTAATTTGTCAGTCTTGACAAATTCCAAGTCTAGTTAGTTTTGTTTCTTTTTGCCATTTTTTTGTTGGGATTGGGAGGGAGGAGATGTTTTTTTTTTGTCTTTATAGTTTCATAGTGTATAAGAGAAAACAGTTTTTAAGGTCTTTAAGGACAGAATATTAATGTACTGTAAAACAAGGAATGTTCGCATGCATTTTAATTTCATTAACTTCGTAAGCGGCAACATTCGCGAAATTAAAATGCACGTGAAAGTTCTTGCCTGCACAATATGCATTGGATGCTAGTTGTAAGTCACCAAGATTCCATGCTGCAAGAAAGGCGGTTGGCTCCAATTTGCAAAATTTTCATGCAGCGAATATATTCTGTTTTACAGTCTATGCTTTGCTTCTTATCAGTAAAGTGTGATTATTTTTTCCTAGTAGCGAGGAAGCTTCTTTTCTTTTTTTTTTTTTTTTTTTTTTTGCTGTTTGTGTGCATCCGAATGTGTGTCTGTGAGATTGTATTGTTTGTGCTTTTTTTTTGTCAAGGTGAAGAATGGAAATGAAGCAGTTAGAAAAAAAAAAGAATCGAGATAAGTATTTGACTGGAAATAAAGACTGAGCTAATACATTTACAGTGATTCCCTTTTCTGTTCTTTCTCTGACAGGGATCTTATCTCAGGGTGAATGGTTTATACAGGGACCTTACAGCCATTCTTCAGAAAGGTGAGATGATGCAGAAAGTAATTATCAGCTGAATAGATCGCCCTTCACACCTCCTGAATGTATTGGCAGCTGTTCCATGTCCTATAGTAATGAATTTCTGTCAACCAACAAAAGGGCAAAGATGAATATATAAGAGATAAATAGATAGCTATACACAGATGGCAGATATATGAATACATACAAAATAATAGAAAGATACATAAATACAGAGTGAGAGAGAGAGAGAGAGAGAGATGTAATGGGAATCCTTTTTACACTTCTTGAATTTCAGAATTTGACACTATAATTCTTTTAGAATTGAGGTTAGAGTTTCTACATTAAATTTTCTTTTTGGGTTATCTTCCATGGCCAAACAAATTTGCATCCCATTTCTGCTCATGGTCTGAAGAAATGCAATTTTGGGTTCATCAACCCAGTTGTGCCGCCAGGAATTTCTGGGATGTGCACTGGTAGGGTTCTTCCTCTTTCTTCATTTCTATGTCTGTCTGTCTGTATGTATGTATGTATGTAAGCATGGAGCTACAAACGTTTGTAGCTCCATGATGTAAGTATGTATATATGTACAGTATGTATATATCTAACTCTCTCCATCTCAAATGTTTTGAAGCACAGATCTCAAGCACACTAAACCACAAAGTGTTACAGTGTGACTTTTTAGGTTATCTTCAGCTTTCCCTGTAACTTTGCTTTTCAACAGTGAACACTTGCCATCAACATTCTATCTGTGAGAATGCTGCACTCTGTAAAAACAAAACACAAAAACCAAAATCTGTGTTGCTTAACCCATTGAGGATGAGTCCCGAGTATACTCGGGTAAGCGTCTATGGGAAATGCATGTTGTAGCAAAATAAAATCATCCTCAACCAGTTAAGATGTGCAGATTTTGGAGAAAAACCATTAGATTAGAATACATGATAGACTGTGACTTGTAGTTCACCTGCTTTATTATGTAATAGTTATTTGTTTCCTTGGCTCCTTTGCTAACAGTTGTAAAACTGAGGAGACTACCCTGTTTGAATAAGGCTGAAAATAAATCCATAAACACTTCTCTAACATTTTGATCAACTTGTTAAGGACAAATCCCAAGAATAGTCGGGCAGGTGTCTATCAGAAATGTGTGAGTTTGTCCTCAATGGGTTAAAGAGAGCAGAAGCAGTGAAAAAGGTCCTGCCAGTAAAGAAAATGCTTTTGTCAAGGCTATTCTGGTTAAATCATGGAACTCTCTATTTATAGACAGTGCCTCAAGCTTCTTTATTTTGGGGTTGTTGTTGTTTTTTACTGACCATGAAGGAGGCAGTGAGGCTATAGAAAGAGAAGTCATAAGGTCTCTGAGTGATTTTCTGTTGCCATTTTTACCATGTCTATGTCCTGAAGGAAGCCAAATTTTGCAAATTACAGTTCCCAAAATAGCAATCTTGTGATTCGCAGTCTTTCCAGCTTGATGTTTTTGTGTTTTGTATAAATGTGGATACATAACCATTTCCCTTCTTCCCAGCCTCTGCCTGAGAGATGTTCTCCTTTTTATTGTCTAGCTACTTTGTTAAAATAGTGATTTATAATCCATAGTAGTTTGTGTTTGGGTGTATTCTAAAGTTATGTAATATAATACACAGTACAAGTAGATCAATAACATTGTAGACTGTGGAAATGGGTAGACCTGAAACTTTAAGCTCCGTACTATGGTTTATTTTTGTCCAGGTTCTGTTATGAGTTCAGCGGACTGCTGGGATGTCGTTCGACTCTCGCATCAGATCTGCAGTGCGACCTTTCCTCGCTTCCTCCATGACCTAGGTCAAGCCGGCTGGGTCATAGGTCACAGTCAACTGGGAGTAGATGAGTGGCGGGCAACGTGGACCAGCTCTGGCATGGATTTAAGGAAAACATTCTGACGAGGGATCAATCCACTCTTCTTTTAGGTTTCATGGAATGCCTGACTTTATTTTTTGTGCAGCAAAGTGAAGTGAATTTTTAACTCTGTGTATGCCTAAATCTCCTGTGTGCCACATTCCTCTCAGATGCAAAGCATGAGCACTTCTGGAAACCTTAATTTTGGAATAATTTTTTATCAAAAGCATTTATGGTAGGCATGAAGTGAGCAAAATTGTAGAGAAAATTTTAAGCTTTGCCGTGATGGAGGTTTGATCACAAATCACATTATTTTCTTGTGAATGGGCATTGGATATGCTGTCATCTAGTCCTTAGAGGCATGACGTTGGCTGGCACAGCGGGGATGACAAATAAGAATTTACTCCCAAAACTCTGATGAAGCAACACTATTCAATCAACATGCAGTGCAAGCTGTATCTATTAGGAAAGGCATTGCAAGTGAACCTTTCGTTGTACTGTGACATTGGGCGATTTGTCACGATTGGCTTTGATGGGTGTGTGTGTATGAGCAAAACAGGCGAACTTGGTACACAATAGGCCGTCAACTTAGTCGGGCATGTAAACATGGTACATCTACTTCAAGGTTTTAAACAATCATTGACCAAAATTAGTGTACTAAGAATTCAGTTTGTAAGCTCATAATATTTCAGATAGTGCAATCATATTGCAAAAGGATTTAATCCTAGATCTTCCAGTTTTCTGTGCATTTCAGGATTTGTGATGTGTCAAAATATGAACCATTCTTAGAATCTTCACCATAAAATGGTGACAGGAATTGAGATTTTAATGATAAGAGTATCTATCCTGTCAGTTGGAGTCAAATACAAGAGAACACATCGTTAAAGCTAATTGATGTCATAACATTAGTGTTGCTGTTAAATATTCTATAAACCATTTAAACAACATCAATGAAATAAATAATGATAACCATGACTGAAGTTATACAGTTTTCAAGGTTCAAATATTTAATAGATACCAGACTTCCACCACATGAAGGTAAAAAGTCTTAGCACAGCTTCGTGGCTTCTCAGTCACCTCAAAGTTTCAGGCTTCATCTTGGATTTTTTCCTTCTGTTTAACTATGTTATGTTTAAACTTCGACAGAAAGAGAACTATTTCCTTTATTAGTGAAAAGACTTGTGCTTGAGTACCAGAGGATCTGTACCTTTATAGTATTTTAAAGTTATACGACCACTGAAATTCCTTCACAACACGCTCCAAGACTTGTGGAATATTCTTGTTAAATCAGTATTTTGTTTGACAGAGTTTGTAGATATAATGGAATTGAAAGAAACTTTTAGACTATCACAAGAAAAATCATTTGGTCTTGGTAGCAGTTTTGTTTTTTCAATATTCCAAACTATTTGAGCTGACTGTATTTATCAGTATGGACACAGTCACAGCATTGATTTGACAGATGATTTTAAGTCTATTTCTTTCCTTTTTTTTTTTTGTTTTCCTTTGGGTTTACTGTAATCATGTGGAGATTTGCCTTGATGCTTTGAAACGATGTTGTGCTGCAGTTGCTCTGTTCACTTGTTTTTACAAAATCATTGAACCTAATTTCAAGGCTTGTTTGTTTCAGATCATGTTGTCTATTCTGAGAACAGTGATGTCTAGTGTTTCTTCCTGCCTTCTACATATTTTTGGCACACAAAAAAAATAAAATAAAATAAATGTATCATTATTTCAGCATATTTTGTGATACATTCCAAGTGCATACAGAGTTTGTTTAAGAAAAACTGCAAACACCAACTTGTCAAATTGAGACATATTCTGCAAAACAAATTTGTAGAAATGCCTGAATTAAGATCAGTTGAACTGACTATTCTAAAATGAATATGACTTAAAATGTATGGAAAACAAAAATGAATGTGACTGACATTCAAGAATACTGAAATCATATTTGTGTTTCTTTTTTGTAAAATAAATGATGCAACTTTGAACATGTAGCGGACAGTTCACTGAAGGCTAACTATCTGTATGATGTCAAACATTGTTTACATTGCTGGCTGTAGTTTGCTTTAAAAATGTTGTTTTTATTTGGTTATGTACATACACTGTTTATGTTTTTTTTTTCTTTGCTCATTTTACTTTTGCATAGCTTCATTGCATCAATGACCACAGAAAATGTTTGTGTGTACAGTAAGTCATCTTGTTTTTTCTGCATTTTGTTTGGGTCTGTCAAAGATATTTCCTCTGTCAGAATCTGCATAACATTTATTTGCCGCTATCATGGATTTTTTACTTATTTCTTGTTCTGTCTCATGTCAGTTAAAGCTGGCTTTTTTCTTTCCCTTTATGTCTATTCCAAATGAATAATAGCAGACTTATAAAGTAAACTGCTGTAGTGCGTCTGTCTTTTGCTACAGCAAATGTCTCCATAGTATGATGTACCACAACAGTTTGAATCATTACATGTGACATCATTCATTAATCATTTAAACGTTCTTTGGTGGTAATTTATCATCACATGTACGTTGTATTCTAGTGCTCATCATACAGTTTTGTCTTATTAAAGCTGATACTGTAGTCAGTTAAAGGTACTGTTTACCATTGGGAGAAGTGATTTAAAAATTTTCGAAGAAAAAAAAAAGTAAATAATCAAATCAATTTATTCAACCATTCATTCAATGCAATATTCTAAACAAAAAAAAAATCAAGTTTAAGAACAGAACATAGGTGGACATGATAGGATAAAGAGTATTTGACAATTCATAATACATGTAGTATCATTGAAAAAAAAAAACGCAGCCGTGCCGTACTGCATTTAATGAATGGTTGAATGAATTGATTTGATTATGTACTCTAAAGATAAACAATTCGTGAGTATCATTGCTGGACGTAGGAATGACACCATTCTACCTCGGATGTCTAGCAGGCAGTGAAGGGAATATCTCCCATTAACCAAACTACTAAGGGAATTCAAAACTACTTAAAGGAACTAGGGCTTGCCGACAGATTTTTAATTTTTTTTTCTTAATGCAGATATGAGAAACATAACAGAGTCAAGATCATGTTACTGTGTTAAAGGACAAGTTCACTTTCGTATACATATGGATTGAGTGAGTGTGTCAATACTAAAAGAACATACTGTGGAAAGTTTGGGGAAGTCGGACAATCCGTTCAAAACATGAATTTTTAAAGTTTCTGTGCAGTCACGCTGCTGGATGAGAAGACTACTAAAGTTTATGACGTCACATGCGTAGAACAATGATAAAAAAAAAATTTATTATCAATAAATTATCAATATTATTCCCCTGCCTTCTGAAAGAGGCAAGTAAAATACTCTTTCATTATGCGAGAAAAGTGAAAATAATATGTTGAATTTTCTTTTGATTGTTTTCTTTATATCGTTTTACCCAATCATCACAAGTTGTCGCAGTTTTCTCACCCAAAGAAGGTGGCACTGAAATTTCAAAGAATCATGATTTTTGAAGGGATTGTCCGATTTTCCTCAAACTTTCACTGATGTGTCCTAATGCTGCATTCTCTCAATTCATCCGATGAACTTGTCCTTTGATTATTGGAGATGTACACTCTTACTCATTATGTCATATTGTATGGTTATGAACATATATACAGTATTCCGTAGATTGACAATAACTGGCAGACTGTGCATATATTTTTTTTTTTTTTTCACCCTACAGAATCCATTGGCTTTTTTTTTTCACTTTATGATACGTACATGTATTCTTCAGGCGTGTACTTTGTATTTGCCCCGCACTTAAAGCCATGTATGGTCTCGGCAGAACTTGCGTGTATTCACGTAATACAGGACGTACATGTATACAAGTAGCCGCAGTAGACCGCAAGGCCTGTTTCATAACGAGCGTGCGAGATTACCGTAGAGCATTGTTTGACTTATTACTGATGACCTCGATAATAATTACCAATAATCACCACCGAGTGAATGAAACCGCATCACTTTTTACCCAGGGTTAACTTTGATTTGGTGATACAAGGTCTGAACACTGAATGGGGTACACAGCACCTCGAAAATATTGCAAAACGTTATCAACACTTCAAATATTTTGGTTTATGTTTAATTACCTTCAGTTGTCACATTTTGTTCATGAGTCATATGAGGGATTTCGCTATACCTGAACTGCGTAGAGGTTGGTTTCATTCCTTTTTCCCCAAAAGCGTAATTGCCATGAACGTGTTCAGAATGGCATTTTTTTCCCTTGGTTCTTCCTTTCTTTAATGGATATCGAGTAAGATCACTGGAAGTTAATTGACAATACACGTTACCAGGGACATAATCAGTAAATGAGCAGCGCTGTGGAAACGGTAATTGTTCATCCGATAATTTGACGTACCGTCAGGGATACTGTAATGAGGTTGAATAGGCTAAACGCACTATGTGTAATTATCATTAACATTAGGTTTTTGTGCTGCATGGGTGTAATATTTTTGCATTATCTTCTGTATCATTTTTTTTTTCTTTTCGTGATGGTATCAATTTGGTGTGACCTTGGCGCACTTCACGGTTTTCTAATTGCGAGAGGGAGGGGGATCGATGGAAACAGCGTTTTGTATCTGGTTTTTGCTTTTCCTCGCTTTGTTTTCACTAGAATGCTCTCTTTTCCATGATGTGAACGAACTTGCTTGTGTATAACGGACAGTTGAAGTAATGAACCTTCGGATTAAAGAACCTTCGGAATAAGAATTGTTTTTCCGCTTGAGTCAAGGGTGTGGTCGTCATATATTTTTTGACTCTCCGTGACACAAGATGACGAATACTCGTAGGGGCGGATCCAGCTTTTTGATATAGCTTTTTGCTGGGGATGGGGGGATGACCCAATGACAATGGACTATGACAAGCCAAAAAAAAAACAAAAAAAAAAAAAACACATACACACACACACCCATTTCACGCTTCAACTTCTCTCCCCAAATCCGCTCACAAGCAAAAAAAAAAAAGAAAAAAAGAAAAAAGAAAGTGGAAAAACGTCCACGGGGTTTGTTTAAACCCCTTAACCCCCCGGTTTTTTTCCATTTTTTAGATATCTTTTTGCTTTTCTCTTTTTCCTAAAAGGACAATATCCGTATCAGCGCTAAAACATTATCATTCTTTAAAGATTAGATCATTCAGACAACCCGCATTACAAAAGCGCAGTCTTAATACTGTGTCGTGGCTTTATAGTCACACCACTCTTGCTCAGTTACAAAGAGTTGATATGAGTGTAAACTGTTGACCTTCTCGTAGTTCTCGTGCAGGTCAAACTTTCGCGCCTTTTGTCTCTTTGGCTCTCTTGATTTCTTTTTCATCAAATATTTACCTATAATTAGTGAATTTGTTATAAGGTTATACGTTCTCCCTTTTTTCTTTTGTAAATAAGAAACCGTTCACCACGATGAAGGTTAAAGGTTAAGAGAATGACACAGTTCTGAAATTATTATTTTTCTGTCTATGTAGATCTACAAGAAAAGTTACGAAAGCTGTTTTTCTAGTTAGATCAGGTTATTTCTGATGGTCTATTGTAGTTAGTATACTAGCTCACATCATACAGTCATAGATTCCTTCATATAAGCTCTTTTAATTTTACTATTTTTTGTTTGCACGATTGAGCCAGCTGTATCTAAACATTCCCAACTGAAAAAAAAAATACAAAAAACACAAAAAATACTAAAAAAGTAAAAAAAAAAGGAAAAAAAAAAAAGAAACCCTGATTTGATTTCCCCGGTTCCGGAATATTTTGGGGTCTTTTTATTATCATATAAGAGGTTATATAATATCCAGTTCGGTAATCACATAACCTGTATTCATTACATTGTATTTCCCATTATTAATAATGAACGCATGCAACTTCTCCTCCGTCTGTATCTCTTTCTCTCTTTATTTTCTTTCTTCCTTTTTTCCTTTCTTTCTTTCTTTCTTTCTTTCTTTCTTTCTTTCTTTCTTTCTTTCTGTATCTGTCTGTCTATCTGAATGTATCTTGTTTGATAGATAAATATAAATATTATAGAATAGATAGACTAGATAGATAGATAAGTACATTATACTTGTACATACATACATACATAATACATACACTTGTACATACATACATACCTTGTACGTACATATAGGAGGGTATGCACAAGTAGCCGGCGACAATAACAATGTGGTGCATAATTTGTTTTGAGCAACCATGTCATTGTATTCAGCAATCGGATTTGTCTCAAGAGTCCCTCGACTTGTTTGTGTCGAGAGCCCGAGGACTGGGGATAATATCTCGTCTTTATTTTAGAATCCCCATACAACTGGGAATATATCAGTTGAGCTTGCATTACGCACCGCACGTGTGCAGACTAATCTTTCATAAGTCCAAAAAAAAAAAAAGTAATCGATTCGGATTTACCCAAGTGTTTCCCTCAGCTCATTCGGCAGTCCGTTACCTCTGAAAATCAAAACAAGGTAGTCCTCGTTTTGCTACATTTTATCTTGAATAAACGCAGGCTTATTCCGAATTCGAGATAATGGTTCATGTGATAAACATCTTTTTTTTTTCATGAAGAAGAGAAGTAAAGTAGAATTATTTGTATTTGTCGTATATCCTGACTCGACAAGCAGTAAACCTTTTAAAGCTGTCTAGGCGTAAAGGGTAACTGATTCGATTCTGTCAAACTGAAAAGCGGAATTTGGTTTAATAACCAAAATGAGTTCCGTTAATGCCAAAAGTCATCTATATTCGCAAACTAGGAAGGTCATGGAAGAGGCTAATGGTATTTGTAGCTGATTCCGAGCATATTTTGATGGTGTTTTTACCGATATGGTCAGACGTAAGAGAGTTATGAAACTATCTTAGACGTCTTTTCCATCCAGTGGAACTTCAAGTACCTGTAGGACCTATATCAATTTTTAAGCAATGGAGGGAATGTTGTAGACCATAATTTGTTTCCCCAGTGTAGACAGCGAGCTTTGACAATTAAGGGCGTGACGTCAACAATTGCGTCATCAATGGCCGTGCTCACAGACTTTGGAATTATCACACAGTTGATTAATGTTCTAGCGTTTCAGTCGTGTGAGGCAGGAATAAGTGTATAATACTTCTCCCACATACATCTAGCTACTTATCTATCTGAATTATGTATATTAAAAATGTAACAGAAATAATGAAAATGATGTATTTCAACAAATATGTTAAAAAGAAATAACGACAGGGATATAGACTTATGGAATAATCAATAGGAAAATGGATATTGGTGTGTAGAGAGATAGATGGACTGGTAGATTTATAAATAGATAAATGAATGGAAAGAGATAGATAAAGAGATAGATGGATAGATATTGATAGAGAAATAGAAAGAGATAGGCAGGGAACTGTGAAATAATATTTGAGTTTTGCAGGAATTTCACAGCTTTGGTATTTTATGAAGATCAATATTGATGTAACGCTATCTCATCTACACATTCACTCATTTCAACAAACCAATCTAACCCGACGCGATTTTGTAATATTTGCTCTTGAACATCGATTGTTGGTGTTGTTTTGTTGTCGTTTAATGGCAAGCAGTCATATCATTGACTATTTTGCCAGGTTATATAATCTCTATTATTTTCTATAATTTGATTATAAATATAGTATTTGTATTATTAACGGATACATACCCTTCGCATGTAACTGTCTTCGACATGGTGACTTATAATAGTGAACTGTTATATCTGTTTACCATGCTCGGTCTCGTTTGCGTCAGGGTAATTTTGATTGGACTCGTCCAGGATTAATTGGTGTTTCTCTCGGTGTCTGTAATCCAGTAAGCAGTAAGCACCCTTGATAATAACCAGTTATGGACAATATATATGTGTGTATTACAGGAGAGAGAGAGAGGGAGAGAGAGAGAGGGAGGGAGGGAGAGAGAGAGGGAGAGAGCCATACACAGACCGTTGTTTTATTGTTTTAACTGCTTTCATTTTCAAGCAAGTTTGACGAAGTGATAATCCTACCGGGGCGATGGAAGTTGAGTTGTGCGTAAGCTGTCGCCATGGCAACCTGCTCTGTACTCTTTACCACCATCCTCACTCGACTCTTCCTGCTCCGCGCGCAGAGATTAATTCTAGCAGATAAACGGGGATATCAAATCGAAGCCCCTCAGTTATTTGCCACCCCTCAATGGAATTTAAACCCATTCGAGGCTGCATCCTGTGTTGAGCGGGTCTCCACACGTGGTTGTGAGGATGTGAGGGCTCAACGTAGGTGAATTTTGTCGAGAAAAACAGCTCGGAGCGAATCTTCTCTGCCGTCAATCTACGTTGATCATAACGCAGGAGAAGGTCTAGTGAGGCAATCAGCCGCATGCCTCTTCACCAATTTAACGATGATGTGACGAAGAAAAAGAGTGTGGAACTCGAGGAGAAACTGTGGGGGTAGAGAAGACAGCTTATTTGTAGAAAGTCATTGACGAGAACAACAGACGTAACCGATATGATTTTGAATTGTTTTACATTTTTATGTGTCATTTTTAAAGAATGTGTATTACGAGACCTAATCATTACCATCATCATCACCATCACCACCTTCATCATCATCATCGTCGTCGTCGTCATCGTCATCATCAGTAGTAGGTACATCAGCATCACTTTGCTCAGATGGTTTTAAATGGATTGACACCACACGAAATATAATCACTGGTGTATACACTTGTATCCAATACAATTTTGTAAATATCCCATGAAGCTAGTGGTTCTTTTCAATGGAGTAAAGAGTGAAATCACACAGGAGAACCGAAAAAAGAGATAAAACAATAATCTACCCTTATTTTATATCAGTTACTCTCTCTACATCTCTCACCCCCCCCCCCCTCGTGTATTCTCTTTCCAACTGTGCCCGTTGATGTGTTGTTGTTGCTACTGCTGTTTGTTTGCTTCTTTCTTTGGATATATGACCCACTTCATGTTGCTGACCATTTATGATGTATCCATGTTGTCCTCTCATTTATCCTGCCAGAATTTAAAAACAGCAGCGGTATTTTCCCCTACTTTCACACCGCTGTTAATGTAAAAGGGTGAGATACAGAATGATAAGAGAGGAGGGAAGGGAGAGGGATAGGAAGGCACGTGCACTAAATGGACTCAAGCTCATAACAGAGGGACGGGGGGAGGGGGGGGGGGGGGTGTACGATCACAGGGAGGCTGAGAATACGCCGCACATGAAGGTGCCAGGCTTTTGTCTGTAATCTAGATTTCCACACTCTCTGAAATGTCATTTGATTGTACGCCTCACATTAAAAAAGGCTAGAGTAGTCCGGTGCGGACAAATGACTACGGGCTTAAGCTGTGGATTCAAACAAAATACACTTTTCGAGAAAGGCGGAGAAAATAGAATCGGCTTTCAGCACGCTACATAATTATTGTAACAGCTTATGGAATGCATGGCGGGGTGGAAATTTTCTGTCTTTTTCGTTCTTTTCCTCTTTCCTCTCTTTTCCGTCTCTATCTATGTCTGTCTATCTATCTATCTATCTATCTATCTATCTATCTATCTATCTATCTATCTATCTATCTATCTGTCTATCTATCAGTCGTCCAAATATAGAAATGGGATGAGAGGAATGGAAATGTGCTTAACAATGGATTTTTCATAATCAATAAAAATATTTTTCCTCTTTCTTATCAGTAAGTAGGGTTGTCGGGTCGGTAGCTGTAGCGCAATAATCTTGTTATGAGTGCATGATACATATTTCTATCCCTTCCATGCGTCAGGCGAGAATATCTGATCTAATCTACAGACACTAAGGGCTATGACGTCAGAAATATTAAAGCAAGGACAGGTCAAGGTTTTCGAAAAGGCAGCCCAGAGAATTAGCTTCATATAAGCGTATAATTCGTAGACTTTGCTCTATTTTTGTCCTTAATTTTTCTACAAGGACATAATATGTTGCGTATAAAGGCAAGGAATCGTGGGCAGTACACGCCTTTTATGAACTCGGTGAAGAAAACAGTGTTTGTGAATATATGAATATTATTCATACAATAAACGGTGAAGAGACGATGATCAGAAATTTTGCACTGCTAACAACAAACGTGCCATTCCCGACATTGCTCGTTTCTTTCCTTTTCTTCTCTTTCTGTTCTTCTTGTTTTTAAAAAGATGATAATAGTTACGGTTGAGATGGGGCTTCAGGTCTTTATTTTTGTGAAATAATGAGAAACCTTATGAAATATGATAGTGCATACAATTCTAGGAGAAATTCAAAGTTTATTTGATGAAATTGCTTTTGAAATGGCTGATATACCCAGGAACAAAGTGGTCCTAATAAAAGGTGGGGCCAACCTATTACTAGGACCTCTTTGTTTTATTTTTTTTTTATATTTCAGCCATTCCACAACTGATTTTCACACACACAAAAAAAGACTTTGATTACCTCTTAGAATTGTATGCTCTTTAATATTTCATAAGTGGTTTCTACTTTATAGCCTGCACAAAGTTAAAATCCTATTTCCCCGTCTCAATCAAAACTGTAGTATCCCTTAAATGTGAGATTACTCATTACTAACACTGATCTCTGATTTTTTCCCCTTCTTCTGGTCTTTTCCAGCTGCAGGTTTGTGTGTTCGTGCAAACTCACTCGTCGTCGGCATCTTTTCCGAGAAAGAGCAAAATAGGAGCAAAATAATCTAGTTTGAGGTCAAACGTTTGAAAGGAGACGAAAACACTCCGGATGGAGGAATACTCTACCGGAAGTCCTCGTGGAGTGTTTGGCGTCTTCGTGAGCATAATTTGTATACAAATCTGCAGCCTTTTTGTGAGAGAAATCACGTCGCCATCCATGGCCAAACCAACGTAGGATTGTGTGTGTGTGTGTGTGTGTGTGTGTGTGTGTGTGTGTGTGTGTGTCTGTGTGTGTGTGTGTCTGTGTGTGTGTGTGTGTGTGTGTGTCTGTGTGTGTGTCTGTGTCTGTGTCTATGTCTGTGTCACACACACACACAATGTGTGTGTTTTCATCCGACTCCAGACCTCTCTCCAGCCCGCCTTCCCCACCCCTCGATTCTTTCTCACACACACACACACACACACACACACACTCTCATACCTTTTTCATGAATTTTATCCTCACAAACACACACACACACACACACACACACACACATTAAGCACACACACTCACACACACACACACTTTTTCCCTTCTCTGTCTCTAATATATTGAACTCTCTCTCTCTCTCTCTCTTTCCGTCCTCACCAATGGGGTCATCGACGCACCCAAATTTCTGTTCATTTTTTTAAAGCTTTATCGAGTCTTATTCCGTCAAAATCTGACTACAATATGGAAATTTCTTTTTTCATCTTCAGAATTTGTCAGCCTTTGTAGCTCCATTTTTTTTTTTTTTTTTTTATCCAGGAAGATTGGTTGGCGAGGAATAAGTGTTCCTTAGAACACCGAAATTGTTAACAACCTCATTAAAAAAAAAAAAAAAAAATGTACGTAGTCCTTTGTGGGTCTTCGTCATGAATCGTTTAAGTAAGAATATAGGTAATTCTTACTTTGAAAGTAGATGAATGTGAGAATCAATGAACACATAGGTAACTTGTCAACATTTGTATTTTCTTTACAATGCTACAATTGCTTTAGCCGATAGATGTGGGGAAAAAAGAAATCAACTGTAAGTACATGATATGCTTTAAATTGATTGCATAAGTTTGAAAAGATGCTTTCATTTTCACGTCACATTTAGGTCATACTCTGAACCTTTTATGGTATTAGGAAAACAAGATTGTCGTAGATCCATTAAAAAGGGTAATGAGATGAAAATTTGTTCTCCGACATGGGATAAACAAACGCGTGGGTTGGATAAGCTCTAACGTTTTGAGTAAACAACGTCGCTGACGAATGGGAATAGATAAAAAAAAAAAGAACCTCTAAGAATGGGAGACTGCCTTTAGCTGCGTATCAACCTCGATTTTCATCTCCGTACGGCAGAGACGCGGCTAAAAGTGAGCATTCTTCTTTTTTTTTAACCTTTCATTTTGCTCCAACGGACAAGGTTACGAACTAAAGAGAGAGAGAGAGAGAGAGGGAGAGAGAGAAACGGACGATCAATGTCCAAATTCTAGATATTTGTCACACAGCTCTTGAGGTCTTCAGGCGGAACTGAGACGCGTCGATCTGTCGATGTGAAATCAATATATCCTATGCATCTGCAAATTGGCAGCACTTTCTAGTGTCATGGGATATATGCCGATCGAGCCATTTTACTTTTGTTCTTTATATCTAACCGTTTTTCTTACAGTCGCCCTCTCCCCATCCCCACCATCTCTCCCTCTCTTTCTCTTTGTCCCCCTCCTTTCTTTCCCTTCCCTCACGCTTGATTCCTAAATAGTAAACTGGAACGGGCAAATTGGGCAACTCTACAAAACAACACAAAAATGTGAGGGATTTTTAGCCGACTTAATTTCACGATTGTGTCTATACTGTTAATCCCGTTGTTCGTGGATGTTAAGTTGCTGGCGGAAGCACTAAGGTGTGCAGAGTTGTTTTTTCCCTGTTTCCCTGAGATGCCTCATCAGTTGGAGGTACACATGATGTAAGCAGCATCTCCTCTGATGATCGTGGCGGAGCTGATATGGGATTTGGAGTGCGCGTGTTTGCCAAGTGTTGGATCGTTTGATTGCTTGCTTGACGTCTCAACGTGTGGGAGCACTGGGTTCGAGTCCCGTAGGACAAGATGTTTACCTAAATCAAATCCCTCTGGACCTAGGTGTATGTGATATATAGTAACCTGATACTGCGGTGGGTATAGTATACTACATGACCAATTCTGAGAACACTCAGAGTGAAAAAAAAATCCTTTGTGAATAAAATCAATATTCATACATTTTTCTAGGCCCAATGAAGAAAAAAGAATGCAAATAAAGTACACAAACATGAAAAAATGACAAGCAAATCTAATTTCCACAAAAGATATTTCAACCTATGCTGACACTAGAGCAATTATTAAGTATATGCATTGCAAGATCTGTAGATGCAAAAGTTTAATTGAATTGGATAACAAAATAACAATTTTCCATGACTGTAATTCACTGCAAAAGAAAACATGAAAAAGTTAATTAATTTGATGATATTGGGCCATTACTGCTGCAAATGAAATGCAACTCCTTTTCGAGATGAAAAAAAAAAACAATGATCATAAAAACGGACTAGCAGTTTGAATCTCATTCATCATGGCAGTATATTTCGCATCTCCAAAAAACATAATCACTGTAAACCGCGTATGAAACACATCACAAAGTATATTCGAAATCAGTATATTGTACACATTTAAATACGAATTTCACTTCCGCATACGCCCCCCTGGGGTGGGGTGATAAGGAATGATAAAAGCAAATAAAAGAGCTTGGAGTCTCGTATACTGACTCCTTTCAGTGTGTTGGTGCTTATTAGCAGAGATTTGATTCACGGGGGAAAAAAAAGAGGAAAACTCCTCGAAGAGATAATCACCCGCTACGCTGGTTGGTTGACATTGCCATGGCAACCTGCCTCCAAGCGGATTGCCACCATCTCCTCCTTGACTGGTTGGCATGCTGCTGGATTGATTAAAGGATGATACCACTGGTTACTCCTCCATACGTAAGATCATGGTCATGAAATAGTGGACTTCAAATCGTTTCAATGGCTATAAATCTTTTCAGTAGAAATCCCACCCATCATGTTCAAGTTGTTTAAGTTGGTTTATTTTCATTTCCAACGATTTAGGGATACAATGTGATGTTCGCGCATACAAATAATGTTACGAAATCAGTACAACAATGCGGTGAACATAATTAGATGTATTACATTTTATTATGTTCCGATGTACACATCATTATAGCCTAAATACACTTAAGATGTAAAATCTTAAGAGACCTTATACCTACAGTTTACATTTAGATATCTATTCATACAGATTCACAGAGATGATCTCAAACAAACATCATATCCATAAGGAAAAATGATAAAAAAGCAAGAGACATGGTCTCAGGTTTTCATTCAGACAGGCGATGAACGTTTATAAAGTGGATTATCATCCGACCATAAGTTCCTGTGTATTTTTAAATAGTAAGAATCCCCTCCCCTCTCTCTTTACTACTACTACTACTCCTACCACTACTACTACTACTACTACTACTACTACTACTACTACTACTACTACTACTACTACAACTTCTTCTACTACTACTACTACTTCTACTACTACTACTACTACTCTCGAGTACTACTTATCTTTCTGTATTTTTTATTTCGGTTTGCTTTGTTTAGGGAGTGTCTATTTGAGTGATTATTTCATTGACGTATTGTGACATAATAGAGTTGGTAAACATACGAAATTCAATTGGCTCACATCCAAGAAATGGATGGTAGGGTTTGTTCAGATAAAAAACGAAACAAAACAAAGATGTAGAAGGTTTCCGGCTAATAAAGTAAAATAAGGGAGAAACACATTCGGTATCCACTGTCCCAAGTGTATTAAAACATTTACCCCCATTTACCCTACTTGTCGTATTTCTTTTTCTTTGTCGTGTATGTCTGTGTGTTTGTATATATGTGAGTGTTTGTATGTATGTATGCTTCCGCATATCAAACGTACTACAGATTTATAGAAAACAAGGTACTTACAGCGTCCTATATGATATATACTCTTTGCTTACCAGTGACTATAGAATTCTGATTCTACAGACTGAATATTTAATTTCTTAGCATTAACCTTCTTATCTAAAGTTGAAGAGGTGAAGCCACGTTAAATCTACAACTTGTAATCCACCGTGTTGCTGCTCAAGTACGTCATTTCCTGATATAAAGTGCCATTTGCAGTAATGACGAAGCTACGAGGGCTGTATGCCATTCCTATGGTATACCATTTGGATTTCTAGCGGTCAATTTAGAGGTAGTTCTGTGGTCGAGTGCGATATTGTGAATACAGTGTTGACCATTGAACAAACATATAAGATCGTATTATCAAGCGTGTATCAAGAGAAAAGAAAATGCGTGCGTTCACTCTCATTCAATTAACATGAACAAAAATGTTGTATACACAGACGTATATGTGTCTATACATGAGTGTATGTCTCTTTTGGGTGTATATATAAATATATATACATATACATGTATATGTATATAAATGCAATACAAATGTTTATGTGTATATATATATATATATATATATATATATATATATATATATATATATATAATAAACGTTCATATTACATCGTATTAAGTTATAATTATGAACATGATTATACAACGTATTGTACATACACAAAAGCTATGATAAGACTATTAGATAATTGATGGTGTATGAGATGAAGGGAAAGCGTAGATGAGAGATAGAAACCGATAACATTATTGTTATAAAGAATTATCATAATCCAGCTACGCTTGCATTCGATTTGTCAAAAAAAAAATAGCATTTACGTATCTTCCTAGCAGAGAAGGCCTCGCTCTAATTGTTTGTGGTCACCGTACTTGTCAAATTAACCCATTAATGGAAGCTCTCTGCCGCTCATCCGTAATCTCTATAGACTGATGTTGAGATAGCTCGTGTGGAAGAGATGTGAACGTCAAAACGGGGTCTTCATGGAAAGTTCGATGCTTAATTGCGCTCTCATTCTTAACCCGGGTGCATCCATATGATAAGAAAATCAAACAAACAGTCGATATGGAGCTCCCATCTCCACCATGACTGTGACGGTTCCTTCCTGTTTGCAAGCCAAAGAGATGCGGCTACTCAAAAAACGAAACTAAAATAATAGAATTTGAATAATGGAAGTAACACTTGGCTGACGTCATGCTATCAATCACGATATTACCCTGAAAGGCGTCACGCCGAGCCTGCTTTTAAGGAAGTTCCATCGTATTTCTATAATATTTTTACTTAAAATTCAAACTTCGAGATAAATTGACGGACATGCTCTTTGATAAATATATTTCATTCTACATCCAAGGTTGATATCATGTATCTTTCTTTTTTTTTTTTGTCATGCATTTTTCATTGAGGAAATAGATTGAAATTGAAATTGAGATTTGAGATTTTGGATTCGACAAACCAAGGAGGACGACTCTTTGCTCATCTTGATCTACTGTAATTTAATATGACAGTGAAGCAGAATTCGGTCCTATGTTTTTAAGGCAATGGTGTTTAATGGCAGGCTCATGTATCGCATTACTCTATGATATGGGTTTGAATACACGTAAAAATACTTATGATTGGCACGTTTGTATAGTTATGTATTCTGTAAAATGTTGTGGTGCAGCTGGCAAGAATCTAATCTTTCAAATAGGTGGTAATGAGTAATCATAACACGGGCAAAACTAAACTCGACGAATAACACCCTCGGTGTATGCATTCATCTCCATTTATCATCTTCATTCACGCACGCAACCACATACACACACATACACCCACATGTACAGGTGTATACTACACAAAACTTGTGTCTACCAAGTAGTAAGCATTAACTCTTTATGGTGTTTAAATTACATTCTCATGATGGAAGATAATCTTCTTTCTTTGTTATGGTGAGGATCTTTTCTTTATTACATTATATCACTTATATAATTTTTGTTCTGCTTATGTGTATTGACTATATTCATATCAAAGGTAGATTGCAAACCAATGAAATACTTGAGAACATATTTGCATTTTATGTCTTGTAATCATTAAAGGAATAATATGAAATATATAAATAAATCATATATATATATATATATATATATATATATATATATATGTGTGTGTGTGTGTGTGTGTTTGTGTGCGTGTGCGTGTGTGTGTGTGTAGATAAATGCATATAGATGCATATAAATATATATATATATATATATATATATATATATATATATATATGTATATATAATTAAACTTATATGAATATATTTCTTTTTAAGTTTTCATTTCTCTTTTCAATTCGCCCAAACTCTAAAGACCCGGCAGCCTATAATGGATTCATGGTGAGCAAAAATCATTCGGTGCCTATCAGAGGATATCCGTGGATCGTCGCGTACGCTCAGCGGTAACTGTCGCTTTCGAATTCTTAGGCTGAGTGATTTGCACTTACATACCAGATACAGGAATGAGTGTGCAATTCGTCACGGGGATTATAGAACATATCCGAACCTAGCCAGCCTTCCTGTTTCATGAACCCCCATACACACTCCAGGGTTTTTGAAGATTCCAGATGTCATGTTCAAAATTTTAGCCAGAACAATACATCACACTCATACATTACTCTAGCACTCATACACACAAAAACAGAAATACGACTTAGATATACCATAGTCTTTATTTCCTGTTATTGTTTGGCGTGTGTGCGTGTGTGCTTCTGATATTCTTGAAAGAAACAACAACAAACAAACAAACAAACAAACAAACAAACTTGTTGCTCTCCTCACGCCTGACATTTCGAGCAAATACTATACAACGTGACAAAATGTCTTGCGTCTCCATTTTTCCTGTTTTAATCAATGTTCCTATCTTATCTTTGAATGAATAAGAACAAATATAGAAACAGAATAAGAACAAATATAGAAACATTTACACCGAGTATTGACACGCATTACGACAAAAGCAGAGGGTTGCTAGGCAACGTGTGAACTCTGCGGAGAGCGAAGGAGAGGCTGTGAAATTTCATTAATATCGATCTGTCCGGTAAGTAGTTCGTTTCTCCGCGCTTGTCGGGGCAGCTGCTCGCTTTCTCCGTTTACACACAGCCTCACCGTATACACGTTATGGTCACTTAACGTGACATTTTCGTGGTAGTTAATAATCAATTAACGATGTTTCTTGGCTGTACTGTCAAATGTGATTATTGATGATCATATCGTTGTTCACTGGCGGTGTTTCTTGGACCAAAATCAATAAATGCCATGAACAGTATCGTGCTTTGGAAAACCAGTTAATCGACGCTTTTAATCCATGTTTTTAAATAAATTTCATCTACACTATGATAATGTTCTAACATTGAAGAGTATTCAAACGCCAATGCCAAGCAGATGGTACGACTTTGAGCTACTGTACTCATTTCCGTTTAGAATAGTCTTCTTCTTTCTCTCTCTCTCTCTCTCTCTCTCTCTCTCTCTCTCTTTGGACACACAGCCACATACAAACCGACTAACGAAGGCTGAATGCCGGATGAATATCCATGGCGCGTCAATTTTGCCTATTTTTTACATATATCTCCCCTTCTCTCCCCCCCCCCCTCTCTCTCTCTCACTCTCTTTTCTCTCTCTTTCTCTTTCTCCCATTACTATAATCTTCTTCATCTCGATGCTATGTATTTGCCAATGTCTCTTTTCCGTGCATCAGAAAAGATGTATAGATGCACGGTTGTAGCTTTTCTTCATTTTATTTTGTATATATTGCTTTGTCTAGTTTTATTGACATTAGTATAAGTACCAGACATATACATACACTAGACATATACATACATATACATATGTTATATACATGTACATATACATGTACATTACATACACATACACGTACACACACACGTACACATACATGTACATAATACATACATATTATACACACACACACACACACACACACACACACACACACACACTGACACAATATACATGTACAAATGTACATATCGCCACACTGTATTTCACATTATGCATAAATATAATAACCCACACCTCTTCCTTCAAAGTTTGGACAATAGGACTTTTGATCAGTGGTGATTGGTGAGTATTTGATAACAACATTAATTTCTAATGCTGTTATTCGTTATCATAAATACATATACATATTACTGTATTTATGACCCCGATGCATCGAACAGTAAAAACGACATGACTATAGACAGATCAAGGTATTGCTAAAAAAAAGAAGAAAAAAAACTTATTATAATGTACATCGCTTGAGTATTTAATTCATTTCTTACCTTTTGCTTTACCGCTACTGAGTGGGCACGGCTATATCTATAGTCAGACACACACACACACACACACACACACACATGTATATATATATATATATATATATATATATATATATATATATATATTAAATATATATTGTCGTCAAGACATATGGCTTCACGACAAGCATCCCTATATACTATGGTCTTCACCAAATTCTCGTCTTCTACATCTGTTAATGTTGTTATAATAAACTCATAGTTCTCATAATGTACACTTCTCACATTCCTTTCCCTGCGATTTGAGTTGCGTCCCCTTCAACAATACTATTATTATAGCATTGTAGTCGAAACCTTTATCCATAGCAGTCATTTCTTTTCTTTTTTTTATCCCATCAGCGTTTATCGGGATTATCATTATAAGCAGCCTCTACTCTATTTGTTTGTTTTTCTAGCATTATGAAATACTTATTTTCCCCTTTCACCACTTTCTATTTCCTTCTCTCACTTCTCCTCATTACCCAATTCTTTCTCCAAAGTTTTTATGTAAGGCCTTTTCTTCCTTTCCTCTACACTTTCACTTCCTCATCTCTTTTTTTTTCATCCCTACTGTCATCTTTCTTGAGTGTAGTATACAGAAGACGGCAACACGACACCCACAGTAAGACTTGGCGTCTTAAGCGCGGTTTCGGACATTAGACAATTTGTCCGCACGATTTCTTTTCACGACACGCTCATTAGCAAATCCCTGGAGGCGACTCAAGAAGCGTCGAGTGCCAAACTACACAGTTGACAAGACAATCTCCCGAAGGCATGCCCCAAGGAGCAGAGAGACGACTGACTAATTCGCTGAAACCTGTGCTGAATAATTCCGCACCGATCCGAGGACATACGCATTGTCACGGATACAGGGCATCCTTTTCAGGATAAAACTTACATACTGAGGCCATTTATTGTATGTACACAATAATCTATGATAATTCCTAATCAATACATTTTATGGACAAATTGCATTCGTGTATACAACTATGAAATGTGCGTGTTTTGTGTGGTGTGTGTGAGTGTGTGTGTGTGTGTGTGTGTGTGTGTGTGTGGGTGTATGGATTTTGCTTAAGAAGGGAGGTGACTCTCACCTCCCTTTCTTTATGCATGCCTCTAGTTGTATGGTCTTTACATTTTATTATATTGCGCTTAGAAACACCAGTGTAAAGCGCAATATCAATGCAATTATTTCATTTCATTTCATTTCATTTCATTTCATTTCATTTCATTTCATTATTATTATTATTATTATTATTATTATTATTATTATTATTATTATTATTATTATTATTATCATTATTATTAATAATATCATTATTATTTTTTCAACAGCTTTGTAAAAGAATAGATAAAACAGCCTGAAAAACAATGAGTATATATAGCTGTTTGAATTTCTCAATGAACATTGGTAATAAATGGTGTTTTTTTATCTCTCTTTGTCTCGCTGAGGCATGTAATGGATCTCAAACATTTTAAGCATTATGTTATATCACGAGTAGCAAGTTCTCTATACGTGCACATATTGATATATTTTGTTGAAGGTAGGTTTTGTATAAATACAAACAGCTTAGGGGTTGATTTACCTAGGGACACTAATTAAAGTCTTTAGTTTATATTTTGAATGCAGGTTAGAGGTACATCATCATGACTATGGACAATGGCTAAGAAAATGTAAATACGCAGGGTGATCGGATGCTCCCGTGTATGTCTATGCACAGGGGCTTTACGGACACACGTGATGGAGATAAGGCGCACATTACGTTCTGAACAGAAACAAAAAGTTAATTCTACAGTACACTGTAATTCTATATACGAGACAAGAAACCGCCTATCGTCATATCTGTATTTACCTTTGTGCTTTTTCACGGAGAATTGCTCGCACTGAAAACTTGGCGGACTTGGCAAATATTTGAATTCACCCTCATCAAATCGCCTTTCTACGTACCATTCGCCCTGGTACTATTCAGTGCAGGGGACCGCGGATTCTGAGAATTTCGGAAGCCTCGATTATTATCTCTTACGGCCTGTCTGCTGGGAATGGGGTAGACAGTATGGCAGGCCGTCTCTTGTCATGGGGACAATAATCATTCCTTTTCCTCATACTGATATGTTTTTGTTGTTGATGTTGAACTTGCAGGCAATAATGCACACACATTTGCATCCTAGCTCACACAAACACTACCGGATCAGCTAAATGCAAACACGCATGTACATAGTTATTATCATAATCATATGCATACTATATTTGATATACGAAATTCAACGATTAGAAAAAGATAAGTATCGTATATAATATATTAAAATTGCCATTACATAAGACAGTTGGAAAACCGACAATTGCACACAATTGAGTTTAGTACCTTTGTAGACTTTGTCATGAAAAGTAAAAATTGTGCTTTTTCGGTCAAAAATAACAACCACACAAAAAGAACTTTGGAAATACACGCCAATTATATGTATGCACTGCGCACCGCACACACAACAGTACCAGTCGAATGCGTAACGAATTTGTGTTGTGGTTCAGAGAATAAGATGGCATACTAATAACCACGAAGTTCTTGGTTCAAGACTCTAGTCGCTGCAGTGGTTGTGCCCCTCTGAGAAAGGCGCATTATCAACATTTCTGGTCCTTAGGTTGGGATTCAAAGCCTTTAGTCTTTACTTGCTTCGTCATTCAATGTTGCCTTAAATAGTGGTTCCATATCTTTTGTTATTCATCTTTTTTGACAAGTTCAACTTCTGTAAAATATTTATATGTTTCTTCTAGAAATGGAAAAAAATAAATGAATGAGTAAATTAGTGAATGTTTAAGCAAAGCACATAAATCCAATTCGTTCTAATTCAGATGCTAATTAGATAATGTCTGAACCAATTCAGACATTCGATATTACATGGCAGTCTTAATATCACAAGAAATTACCAAATCTTCATTCCTATAAATCATAATCCCTGTCATAATGAAAATTAAAGCAGATGAAAAGTTTCAAGTCAGTAAGACTATGCCCACATTGTAAATGTACACACAACTCATTGTCTCCCTCCCCCTTATCAATTTAATGTCTTGTTTTATGGTTCGCCATCTCGTCAAACTTCCTAGTTTTAAATTCTCATAGTATCTCATCTCGTTTTGCAACATCTCTTTCGGGACCCATTGAGGGAATAAACCCAAATGTATAATTCCGACATGTTGCAAATCAGATTGCTCTCAACACCAAAGCTATCTTCCTCTTGCCAAGACTGAGTGGGAAAACAAAACCAATAAAAACACTATAGCTGTTTCCAATCTCTATGCTTATTTTTTTTTTTTTGTGTGTGTGTGTTGTTTTGTTTTCGAGTCGCAGAGCATAGTGACCCGAACGGATTACGTAAACAGTTGACTATCCTCTCGTTCGCACTGTGTGGATGTCTGCCCCTGGAAAACCAGGTACCATTTTCACGGGGACTTCATAGTAAGAAGATGCGGTACACCACAGTGACGAATATCAACTCAGCTGCAGCTCGTTGCTCACCACAGCGAGTGAGCGAAAATTAATGCGTTTTGATTGGATGCATGCTGTTATACATAAATTCTTCAAATATATATAATTATAAAAACGTTTATAAGGGAATATACGTCTAAAAACGAGGTATCTTAAGGGGAATCTGTTCCAAAGGGGAAATTTTTTCAAAGCCTTATCATTGATCTGGGGCCTCAGAACTACTCCACAGTGGGGCACATTTTTATCTCACAGTGTGTATAGATTGAAAACTGTACCATCAATACCATTTAGGGGAGATTGGCAGGGATGCCCCCCCCCCAAAAAAAAAAAAAAAAAAAAATGGTTGTAATATATTGGATGTTCATGGAAAACGGGTCATTGGGGGAATTTAGGTATAGTTGTATTTTCTCATAAACATACAGAATTTAGTGATATAAGATGCATTTTGTACCTTTGTCAGTTCAATTCTCATGTTAATGCATAATTTTTTCAAAAAGGCCAATATTTGCATTTTCTCTGAATATTTCCATGCTTTTTACCAAAATTTACCCTTATGGTTTGAGATAGCGTTTTATACTATATGCATATATATACTACATATAATACATCACGAATATTGATTGACCTTTAAAAGAATATATTAAAAAAAAAAACACTGAAGGGAGATTTGAGTTCGTGCCATAAAGAAATGAAGGTCTGAAGTATTTCAGTACATCTACCCCTATACTATACCCCAGGCACTCGGATACATACACCTATCTGCCTGTAGGTAGAGAGAGCCATCGGGGATAAAACGCTGCACCCAGGGAGGTAGGCATTGTACAGAATTCGAACTCCATTTGAAAGTCAGGTATTTCGTCGACTATAAATTATCATATTTTTGTAATGGTGTATTTTTTATATTTTACAAATCGATTTAGTTTTTAGATATGTAATTGTTTTGAGCATAACATCTAAACAGAAAATAAACAGACATAACTTTTTTTTTTTAATTGCAGCGCTGTAGAATATGAACATGAACATGAAGCAGTTGCGCTATGTAGATGATGATGTGGTGTAAATTGTTGTGAAATAACGTACAGTTTGTAAGTATACATTATTATGCAAATGCACTTTACTAGTGTTGGATTGTAATTGCAACGCCCACGCGTGATATATATTGCAATGGATGCGAACCTTTCAATTTCTATTGGACGCGTATTGTAAACTACTGCTGACACGCCATTATGACTAGACTATGCGTAACCTGAAACAAAAATGTACAATAATAAACACATCTACAAACAAACATGCTATCATCAACCATGTCTTATCCTAATGGTCTATGTAATCTTGTTCTTCGTTTCTGATCTTTTTTTCTCGGGGGGGGGGGGGGTATTATCATTTCAAAAACCTAAAGTTAATTTTCTTTCATGTGTCGTGTTTTTATAAGAACATGGATTCCAAATTCCCTTTTACAGAATGCTCTCCAATGTTATCCAAGCATCTGTTCAAGTTTACTGGCCTTTTATCGAATTTATTCTTCCCCAGCGAGAAGAAATAACCTTTTCCGTCATGACATTTCATTTCTTTCACCACAACTGAGTGGCGCGGTGAGAAAAATTATCATGTGAATAACCGCAGGACAAAACACGTATTCGCCAATATTGTGGTACAAGCAGACAAGCGCACGTAGTGGAAAGGAGGGAAATCTATTGAATGTGATTGTCATGCCATTATACATTTTCTCCCGTTGTCACGGAAACCAGCTGCCCTCGGGGCGTGAGGTTCTCATCAGACCGACACTTGAGGCGTACCAGGGTGATGTGTATGTTCTAATGTTGAGCAGACAGGAACACGTGCCACAATACTGTCGCAATTAAAAAAAAAAATGATAAGCTGAACAAGAAGAAGTCTTTACAACTGACCCCCCTTTCCCTTCCCTCTCGCTCTCCTCATCTTTAGTATTTGATAAAAGTGCGACAAGTAAAGGGACATTGCACTGCTGTTGATCATTAATTTCTCTCGACGTTTGTTTCGTTCCATCTGTCTGTTACTATAGTCATGTTGCCATGTATGGACACCTTGGAAAGCTATCAGTTATTACCCAACAACGAGAAAGCGGGAGAAATAATAAAAGAGAGAGAGAGATAGACTGCAGCAGGAGAGAGATTTGTATTAGGATCGTAGGGAGAGAATAGAGAAAAAAGAGCGGATTGGTGTTTTTTTTTTTGTCTGCTTCTCTGTGTTCTTGATTGTCTGTCTGAATTGTACGTCTTCTCCTTTCAATAAAGGCATAATTTACCATTTGCAGATGAAACAAGAACCCAGCATTTGTGCTTCAATGTAGTTATAAGATGTGAGTTAGGGATAGAAACAACCACGGTAAAATTTTGAATCAATATAATGGATGTTTATACAAAATAGTAAACAATAGTTATGATAAAAATGTTTCCAGACTAAACTGTCTACAGTTATAGTCTATTTAGAAAAACAGTGATATCTGTGTATATTTTAGGATTTATTGCAATTTTTTATATGGTAGGATGTTTTGTTATACAAATGACCTACACATATATATCAAATGTGATATTTTGAACATTTTTTTTTAAATCACTCTGCTCTCAAAGTAAACAGGACCTTTAATTAGGAGTAGGGATACCTGCTCACTGCTCTTGCACCACTATTGACTTAAGTCCAATGCAAAGCTTCCAATCTTACTGACAGGGGGATTGAACATCTACATAAAAATTATCATACTGAGCAACCCCACCTCTATGTACAAAAGGTATGTGACGTTTCAAACACCACTAAGCATCTTTACCACCTTTTGTCTATCTACTATCGATCTTTTGTTAGGTTTGAACAATACATCGAAGAGGGAATAGACTGAATCGGTTCCTTACGTCAATAGCAAAGTTGATGCTGTTTTATCCTCTCACGCATTATTGGAAGCTTTAAAGATGCGAGCGGTGTTTCCCCTTGGATACGGGCTACCTTGGTTAGGCGACTCAGAAGATCGAATACATACATTTTCATATGGTTTCCCAGGAATAAATCATCCGCGAGAATATTGCAATGCATCGCTATACGTCAATATTCAGGGGAAAATCTCCAAGCTGCGATACCGGCGATGCGATTTCATGCGGCTTTGTACCGTTGAACAAATATACCTGTATTCCTCAGAAGAAAAGAAAATGGAAACAGCTGAAATTAACGGCGTAGCAATGACAAGAAAACTTGGATTCTTTGGACAACAGCGGGATGAATACATTTACATTGGTTTTAAGAAAAGTACATTATGGCTAATTTTCAGGCTACAAAATTACGCAGGTGCTTGTATTTATCTTTACCCTTAACCCGAACGGAATATGTCATGACGCCGACAATACTTGACTTGAAGAATTCATCACATCATTTCTTTCCTTTGTTAGCCTATTTCGGTTTGACATATTTACAATGTAAATGCTCGATATAATGGCCAGTGGCTTGGTGTGGTGCTGCTAAATATCTTCTTATGGCATCGTTGTTCCGTTTTGTCGTTGCTGTTGATGTTCTTCTTCTTGTTGTTGTTGTTGTTAATGTTGTTAGGTATATTGTTTTTATTTGGGGAGTGGGGAGAAGTCACATTTTCATCGATATTCCTGATATTTAGTGTTTTTCATTGCGGATGAATAGTAAGAAAAGAGGAGAGCAATGTGACCACGACTGGAGGCAAGGGATGCCTCATCTCTAGATTGTCAATGTTGCAATCCATTTTGAATCCTTTTCACCTATTACTTCTTCTTACTAATGAAGGCAGGTGTTTTCGAGGTCAAAAAAAAACCCAACAACAACATGTACAACCTGCTCAAAGCATAATGTTAAGGATTTTCGAGGCATGCAGCTTTAAGCTTCTGGGAACACCATTTCAATCTTCAGAGATCGTCATCCAACTGAGGAGCTTCATATAGCCTTTTCCAGACTATGTTAATCAAACCCCAAAACCTTCTTCGGCGTGTTCCGGGGTACAACTACTCGACAGAGCGGCAACGCACGATTGAAATCATGAATACTTCACGCGCGCATCATTTGGGAGGCGGGGTGGTGGGGGAGGGAGGGTAAGGACGATTGATATCACGAGGAATACGTGAATATGCCACACTTTTCGGACGAGTGACCCCAAACCTTGGATGGCGACGTTGGAAGTCTCACCAGACACCAGAGACACCGTTTGTCATCGGCTGGATGTCTCCTCAGATGCGTTTGATTATTATCTTGATTTCAAAGGCAAACATTGAGCCGTATGGGACGGGGACACGTTCCATTAGGGTTTCTTCTTCTTTTTCTTCTTCCTCCTCCTCCTCCTCCTCCTCTTCTTCTTCTCCCTCTTCTCCTTCTCCTCCTCATCCTTCTTCTTTTTCTTCTAATCCTCCTCCCTTCCGGCTAACAAGAGACCTGGGAAAAATCCACAATGAGAGCATCGCGGATCCACGGAAACGTAGTCATGGGAAAAGGGCGTGAGAAGAATGTTTCAGAGACAGATGAAGCGAGAGAGAGAGAGAGAAGGGGAGGGGATAACGGAGAGGAAAAGAAACAGGTATCAGCGGCTTGTAAAAATTCTAATGAGAAGCAAAACAGATGAGGCATATAGGGAGAGGAGTTAGGCAACTGAGAGAAAAACGTTGAGGCGAGGATAACAATTTTTATTCAGAAACCCCAGCGTGCATTTGTTGCTCCTACGCAATACTGACCTGTGTCTAGTGTACGTTTCACGCAAAACAAACTAGCATATTTTATTGACGGTGAAGGAGGTATTTCAGATACGATAAATAGATACAAGGACACTCATGTGCACTCATTCACTCACACTATTCACATGTTTATTAGAAGAAATATTATGCATTCACGTGAATGTGTATGTAGCCATACTAATAGGACATGTAGAAAGACAATCGCAAATATATCACAAGATTTAAAGTGTACAATGATGCTAGTATGTGGGCTTCCACATAGTACTTAATGCATGAATGTTTGCGTGTGTGTATTTGTGCGTGTAATCATCTATTTATGTATATAGAATAATATGCATGGACCAATTGATATCCGTGGTAACTTGCAAGTTTGTGTATTATCAACACGGATTTTCTTAATCACGTCTTTTAATGTCGATTTAAAAGCCGATGAAGTAATTATACCTCGAATGATAACGAGTTCGCGATAGAGGAAGTGTATGACAGAGGGAGAGAGAGAGAGGGAGAGAAGAGATAAGAAAGAAAAAAAATCACTATTTAGCATCGTGGCGAAACGACACGCAGTGTAATAATTATAGTATAGTTCGTATTTCGCACCCCTGCCTCCTATATACTCCTCGTAAATGACCCTATTGCTTGTTGGCGTCATAGGTAATCAACCGGTTGCTTGAAAGGAACGAACAAGCCCGTGTCATTAGTGTTAGATTGTAAGTAAGCCTATTGTGACTTGCTGGGTGATACTGCCTGTCCAGTGCCATGTACTAGTAGTGTAAGCTGAATAGCTTTATTGAACGCGCTCTCCGAATATGTTGATGTGGAAATAATAATAATAATAATAATAATAATAATAATAACAAATGTATATATATAATAATAATAATAATAATGATAATGATAAGATAATGATAATAATAATAATGATAATAATTATGATAAAAATAATGATATATCAATCGTGTGATCCTCAATCATATCAATATCTAAGCGATTTATGTTTGTTTGTTTGTTTGGTTGGTTTATTTCTGCATTTTCTTTCTCCGAATACAATTGCAAATGAAAACAGAATGATGCAGATAACATACAAATCAATACAAAAAAAAAATCTCGTTTGCGTAACAACATCAGTCTGAAGTGAAATATGAATCAAAATAACATATCAAGGCATACTGTATCTATTAACAAAGGAGAAATCAATACAGGTTACCGTCATCATAAGCAGAGCTTGACGTGAATGAGGCCCTATCTGAATATGTGATACCAATAAATAATACAACACCAATTATAATACTGTACTCATAAAACCCCTAATCTTATGAATACACGAAACACATTTTGCTAGAGAAAAAAAAAAAACAGAAAAGAAAAAAAGTGACTTGGCGCTTTAAAACAAGAAAAACTAAAATTGTCGTGTGCAATTTAGAGAAATATTTATTTTTTAAATTTAGCAAAAAGAAAGGAAGAAAGAAAAGATAATTATCGTAACACAGCCAAAATCACAGTCATAACTAAACTCATTTCATTTAAATTGGCCGATACTGTGGTGTTCCCTAGTCTGAGTATTCATACCCTTTTCAAATTCCCCACTATAGCTTTTGAGAATGAATAGCTTCAATAGCTATACACATTGTGTCCTGTATGTTCCCCTCTTCTTAATTATCAAAAAAGAAGGCTAGTTTACTTGTGTCGTATACTAGGTGTTACAAAAACATTTCCCTCTTCTGATGCTTAATAGTTAAAAAAAACTATATATTAGAGAAAACTGTAATTGATAGGAGTAATAGCTGTATAGTGTTCATTTCAGTTGGAGGTGATTTGAATATGAAAACCTATACCAGTTTAACGAAATCCACGATTAATTTCAATGCTAGGTTCCCGATTTAGGTCCAATTTCAACCCTCTGTACAAAACCTGAACTTTTCACAGGATTTAATGATGTGTATGTGAATGTGTACTTACAATGACCCTGAACAATGGGCATGGATACCACCTGTTCAGAGCTCTGCTCCAAGGCACATGAATGCTTTATTAATTATTCATGATGGATTGCCCTGAGCACTGCTAGTCTGAATTCATGGCAAAGGGTGAAATGCATGTACATGAAAAAAGTAAGCATATGTTTCCATGTGCTTGCATACATCACATTTCAGAATGAATAAAGACTAGCTGTTAAAGTGGAATTCCTCATGAATAATCATAATGGAGCATTCAAATCCTGGTCATTGTCCAGGACCATTGTATGGGTGTCAACCACATTACTCCCATACACACCAATTGACTTCTGTGCAAAGTTAAAGTTTTGTACAGAGGGTTGAAAACAGAGCAAAATCTGAAACCTAACTGAAAAATCAATGTTTAATTTCATGAAACTGAATACTGCTTTCATTTTAAAATTACCTCAAACAAAATTGTACACTATTCAGCTACGGCGCATATCAATGTCAGTGCTATCTGATATATGATTTAGTTTTTTAACTATTCAGGATCAAAAGTGGGATTTTTTTTTTTTTTTGCATTAAACACCTATAACATGGCATTTATATAAAACATTCTGACTACGGTTTACGATTTCAAAAAAGTTATTATAAAATCGAACCCTGATTAATAATGTTTTCATAGATCGTATTATGCTATTTTCGATTGGTCGGGGAAAATTATAAATGAGAAATACTGAACCAAATTTGATTAATGAGTAGGAATTATCTATTTTCAGTTGCCACTATTTAAATAGATGAGGGTGAGGAGTAAGAAAAAGAGGTCTGACTCTGATGTGATGTTAAAGGGACTGTACAGTACTGGTTGAGGTGGGGATTCATGTTTTGAACATTCCTAAGTGAGATAATGAGAAATCTCTTATGAAATATGAAAAAGCATGCAATTTTAAGAAGGATTCAATGTTTATTTGATGAAAATAATCAGATGGCTGAGATATCCAAAAAAGTGATGATAACAAAAGACTACAGGCCGCGCCTTTTATTAGGATCTCTTTGTTTCACCTTGTTTTTGGATATCTCAGCCATTTCAAAGCCGATTTTCATCAAATAAATTTTTGATACCCCTTAGAATTGCATGCTCTTTGACATCTCATAGAGTGGTTTCTGAATATCTCGCAAAACGTAAAAAGCTAAATCCTCACCTGGACCAGAACTATACACACCCTTTAATCTGTACAAGTATTATGGAAAATATCTGTCATAAAGTTTTTCCTAATGCAGAAAATAATGCATGTCCAACGCATGCAATGACTGTACCACCCTTGTCGCATCTTCTATAACAAACCAACCTCCACAACAACCATCCATTCACTGTCTTCCGAACAAAATTTTAGTCCAGTGTGACAATTGGTACATTTTGTACAAGGTTTGTTTTTGTGGATCACTACGTTCACCTTTTCTTTGTTCGTTTTTCTTCTGTATTAATTTCTTTCTTGCTCTGTTTGTCTTTCTGTCTGCCTGTATCTTTGCGTACATATTTGTTTGTTTATTTGTTTGTTTGTTTGTCTTGTTTTTTATTTGGTTTTTGTTGGTGCTGCTGTTTTCCTCCTTTCTTTCCTCACAATTCAGAACAAATGCATCCAAAAACATGCCGGAACACCAACACAGAGTACAAATCTTTAGATTTCATTTCAGGCTACAGTGTGATATTTGTTTCTTTCTCTCCTTCTTCAACATTGGATTCTAGGCAATCGTGTCCCAGAGGTTTATCATTATTCCACAATTATCTATTTTTTCTGCATGAGGAACTAACTTTTCTGTATCAAACGTGATTCCCTTCCCCACCTAATCCTGAGTAATTTCAGCTACTAGATTCTCCACCTTTGCACATTCCTCCTCCCTAAAATGTTTCATCTTTTCACTGGAAAACTCTCTCCCTTCAACTAAGTGCTTTTATCATTAGATACTTTTCCGCGCTATAATGCATACGACAATGCAACAGCAACAATAGTATTCTGGCAGTAGAGTCCCATATCGGTAACACACAATATTCGCATTATACTCCTTCACAGTGTATTATAGTAAAACAAAATACACAGTACTTAGCCTTCTCAAGACTGTGATTTTTTTTTTCAACTGGCACCGAGTACACACACACACACACACACACACACACACACACATCATCATCATTATCATCATCATCACCTACACTCACACACGCGCATGATACACTCATATGAAAAGTACGTGTGTGTGTGTGTGTGTGTGTGTGTGTGTGTGTGTGTGTGTGTGTGGTACTGTTGAGAAGGGTAAGTGCTGTTAACCAAGAGTGGAAAAAGAAATTCAAGTGAGGATCGTTTTTAATTATGAAACAATCACTTAACAAGAGTGTTGACGTCATAATTGATGTCTTAAGGTGCAATCACACATCGCCGGTTTAGATGGCGGTTCATGGCGGTTCAGCAAATCGCCGTGCTCCGCCAAAGACCGTGTTTACACCGTACACAAACCGTGGTCATCCGTCACCCATCCGCCATGAACCCCGAGAACCGCGGGGAACCGCCAGAAAAATTAAACATGTTTAATTTTTTCGTGGCGGTTTTGGCGGTTTGAAATGGACCGTGTTCACATCGCCGTTCATCGTGTTAAGAACGGCATCCTCCATGTTTGCACCGCAGGATCCGTGATAATACCGTGTTAACACCGCCATAATTTTCAAGCGAAAAGAAACAATGAACTTAAAAGAGAATAATGGCTCCGGTGACACTTCGTGGCGGAACAGTAAAAAATGGAGATAAACGCAAAGATGAACCCATAATGCAAGATCGGGCAAATATATTGAATGCTACAGTTTCCTTACTTCTTTAACACATATACAGTAACAAATAAAGTTTAATGTTCAAAAAGTTGTTAGGTATGTTGAATAGTACATCATTTACATTAAAAGGTAAGTTCATAATTTTATCAAAGCTTAACAGCTTTTAAGATGGCCAGCAACGTGTTACACACAGAAGACTTATAATGTAAATATGCTAGGTTCTGCTTTCGTGATTATGTATGCCATTTTTGTAAGACATGTTGATACAGATATAGTGAAACTTAAGAGAGTAGAGGGAAAAGCAATGTTGAAATTTGAAAAAAACACCATTATTTTGTTACATGAACCTGTAAGTAAAGAGGAAACTATGCACATAATACTATAATATGCTTCTTTGATAATGTATAATGTACATAATATGTCTTTTTGATTGACTGCTGTTGAAGATATCATTATCATATCAACATCATTACCGGTCTTTGATATAGCGCATAATACCTTTGGCAAGGTCTCTATGCGCTTTAGAGGGGGAACAAAAAGGTAATTTCAGAAACAGTAACATGTTGCATAAATCATCATCTACAATCACTATGTTACTATTTTAACAGTTAAGTATTAAAAACATTTTGGACTTATTGATTGAATTTGCATGCTTATCACTTTGGATGCTGTTCCACAGTTCTGGGGCGGCATGAAAAAAACCACGTTTGCCATCTATAGTAGTTTGTCGTAATGGATCGAGGGTATCACATACAGATTCCCCTTACGATTTAGGAACTCTCCTAGGCTCATATTTCACAAGAAGCTCTGAAAGATAAGAAGGAGCAATTTTGTGAAAACATGGATAAACAAGCAACAAGATCTTAAATTCAACACGCCAAATAATTATGTGAAACCTTAATTAAGAAAGAATAAAAAAAAAAGAGAGATGTTGAAACAAGCAAGTACTTGTACATCACTTGATAAATAAACCTACAAATGAACAGGAAACTTTGGAAACTATTTTGGATTCTGCTTTGATAGGTATACGTCTTTTTAATGACAGTTAATACGGATATTTAAAGAATTAAAAGAGAAAGAGAAAAGTCACATTGAAACTTGAAGGTAATTGGTTGTTGCATCACTTATATCAATCTCTAAAACACAGGTGGTTACAACGTTTCATAATTTCGTTAAAATTGTGTTTACCTAACAAAGCAAAACGCCCATCGTTGAAACCCATTGAGGACAAGTGAAAGGGCTCTGATTGCATCCAACTACATGGGCTTGGTATGGACTCCTCCACCTTCCGGGACGATACGTGTTACTACCGCGTCAATCCGCGTTTGCTCCGTGTTCAAAACGTGTTGAGAACGTAGTCAAAGTGCTTTCCGCCATCATTGGGACACGGTTCACGGCGGTTTGAGAACCGCCATGAACCGCCATCTAAACCGGCGATGTGTGATCGCACCTTTACTTTGACGATTGAAAATAATCTAGCCTGTTTTTGTCCCATAGTGATTAATTTTTACCTCTCTAAACAGATTAATTACACAGATGTGATAACCAAGCGAGATGCATTTCAGTAGGCAGTGGAAAAATGGAGTCGGACAGTAAAATCCTAAATGTTCCTCTTTGGAAGTAGGCACTAAGAGTGGGAGTTTCTGAGTGTGCATGAAGGATTTGCAGAGCTTACATACTGCAGACAGACATCCTTAGCGCGTGCGTATTTATTCAGGGTGGAAATATGGGCGACATTCACACCACGGATGAAAAATCACCACTATCACGTAATGCAGACGTGAGACAGTCCAAGCGAATAACCCATCTTGTTCTCTGAGACCTTATCGAGCTGAAGACATGTTAAGGTTATCAGGGGATATATTGAAGAGACAGCATTACAGTGGTTTCATTGTACATGTCCTTGGAGAAGTGTGCTCTTGGATGCGGGACGTCTTGTAATAGATGGCTGACGGGATTAAATAACAAATTAATCACCGCAAGCATCTTGCTATCACCATGCCGACCATTAATAACCTGCGACATCAAAGGAGCCAACGAGTCATTTTATAGTATCACGTCAGAACATCTCACCTTCAGTCTTCCGAGAGAGAGGGAAGACAATACTATCCCAATCACATCAATCTAAACAGGAGAATAATATAAAACCGAGCATAGGACGAACAGGAGGAGGAGAAGGAGGTTGAAGAGGACGATGGGAAGACGATGATGGGAAATTCGAAAGAGGAACAAGACAAGGCTGATCAGGAAAGACGACGGAACGAACATTAAATATGTAAGGTGCCGAGAAGGAAGAACGATAAGTATCTTTCTGTCTCACCGCGGCTCAAAGTAAGCAAACTGCGTGATTGCGGTATCAACGAAGTCGAACGCATCATGTCAAAATTTGGGATTCTAGTTAACCAGTCCTAGCCATAATGTGACAGTTATACAATAAAGCTCTCCAAATGAAAGACTCCCGAACGCATGAGACGAAATCAGAGTTGATTCAAGACGGAGTATTATTTTCTCTCGAGGTTGTACCATGATCTGAAATTGACAATACGTAATCGTGACGCCATTGACATTATAGGTTTGAATGATCAAGAAAACGGGCAACGCGAGCTGACGAATCTGAAAAAAAAAAAGGTCCTTAGACACATTGATGTATATGATTATGTACAGAGAGTAGACATGATGTCATTAAAAACCAACGATGCAACACAGAAGTAAAGCTTACAAGGAGAACATTATCCCCCTTATACCTCATATAATGCGTCCTTATGGTGTTTTCTTACACATACTGTAATGATACCAGCACCGTGTCTATAGACATATTTGGGCATGAAAATGACAGAAAGGTGGTCTTTTTTCAGAATTTCTTTTAATTTTTGTTTGTTGAATCTTATTTTGTGTGTGTTTGTATGTATTTGTGTCTAGGCCTGTGTTTTATTTTTCAAGTTTGTTAGTTTTGATTCAGATCCCTATGCACAGTTCTCCCATGTTCTGTCTGGAGATTTCCAGGATGAGCAAATTGTTGTAAATTTCCATCTTCAGTAACAGCAAGCAACACACAACGCAAACACACCAGTAAATGAATAAGCTGGTAGTACAGATGTAATATATATATATATATATATATATATATATATATATATATATCATACATTAGAGGTGCATCCCACAGAATTATACAAGCTTAGACTTTGAATGGGTACCTCCATATTTTTTTTTTTTGCATATTGTATAAATACGATTGTATGTCTCTTTTCTGTATTGATCACATAGACATGAACATGAATATTTTGTTATCTCTGACGGGTTATGTGTAATATGTGTTTAACAACACGCCTGTCAAATGTCATATTACATTGTACATTCTGTTGAAAAAAAAAATGAAAATAAAGTTCGAATTATTAAAAAAAAAAAAATTTTTTGAATCATCATTGCCATCACCGAGTTATTGCTCCTACTGTGAAATGGGACATTATTATGAAGGAGGATTGTCTGGGGGAGAGTTCAGACTTTATTCTATTCTCTCCGAGTTCTCATAAAATTGCCGGTCAGTTCACAATCTGCATTATGCAAACACACACGCACTTACACACATCCACACGCGGTCAAATGCGTTTGTCTTTCTTTTCTTTACAGATAGACTAAAGTCAGCAGAACATAATGGCTGAAGTTTTTTTTCTCTCTGAATTGGAAAATGTTCCATTATTTTTCGTCAAACCAGTGATATTAGGGCCAACTACCTACGCAAAATGGTGGAAGGTGATGATTTCGCCACCTCATAAATACTGAAAATGTTTCCCATTTCTCCTCATTTTAACATGATATCATAAGAAAAGGAAATGCAGATTTCTTTCGCATCAAATGATTGTAGTCTTATCATAGCCTTGCAAAGGTTACACATAAGGGGAAGGTGTTGAAGGTGCTAAATCATCGAATACAGCAAACATGATATCCCTGACATTAGATAAAGTGCGTAATAGTTTTGGAAGTGGTGACATCATGAATTCAAAGAGTTCCGAAGTGATGACATCATTGCATTTACCAAACAGAGTGCCAAAGTGTGATGTCATAATCGTTCATCACCATGGAAACTGGTTCCAAACAACCTCATGTGGACCTGTCTGGTCCGCATATCTCTGAACATTATTGTTGTTAACCATGTTCGCCCTTGGTTCGAACCCAAGTTAAAACACAAAACGGTGACATCATCACTTCGATACTCCATTGAGTTTGTGCTTACCACCAATATTATTTTGGTGAACACAATTCATGTGAAACTTCTGAGTCCCATAACTTTCTTTTGCCTGCTTTAGCTATGACATTTCTGATGTTACCCGATCTATCAATCCAGCTTAAGCGTGGTGTGGGATAGGATATTAAGCCCATCTTTCTCAAATTCTACTAACAGTATGAATTATGCAGCGGTAAGTTAGCGTACTAAGAAAGAAAGAAAAACGAGTACAGAGGCAAGTCAGTTTACACTTCGACCACTTTTGATATATTTTTGCACCTCCTCCATCCATCAATAAGACAATCCAATTCAAATTATTCAGCCAATCTATACCAATCATGGTGCCAGCCCATAGGTGATATGCATAACTCACATAAATGTGGACATTTTCCAAAGTAAGAGCGCAAAAAAGAAAAAAAAAAATCCAATGTGAATATAAATAGCATTTCACGCTCTCCCTACAGCGTTCTGAAGACATGTGCAAACATACGTCATAATCAGTTCTGAAGGACAATTGCGTGCTCTGCTGTACAGTGCATCCTAGAAAACAGAACCCTGAATAAATGACTTATCATGAGCAAGCGATGGGGCGTATGATCGAAAAAAAGAAAACTCACGTTAAAATAAACTTTGACTAATTATCTTTTAAAATAATGGTACATTCAGAAAACTTTTTATTAATGCATTTCTCAGAATCATGTCTTCGAAAGTTTAATGCAAAAAGAAAAAAATATCTCTTGCTATATATACACTTGTTGGCTTTGACAGTGAGCACATCAAGTAAATTGAGGTGGACGCATAACTGGGGTGTATGATTAAAAGCAAATGTTCAAAATGATTATGTTTAAACAAACATTTTTCGATTCATACACAAAAGAGACACATATACATCACTTGTGAGGCGTGCTGTCGTTGGCATACGGAGACGATGTGGACTTTGCCATGACAGGGCAGGCAGTCAGGTTGAAACGTGTGGGGAATACCACATTACCACATGATATTGATTTTGTATCAAATCTTTAACAGTGCTTTGAAGAATAATAAGCAAATAATAAATAAGCTAAGAAATGTATATCTCTCCTTTTTTCTGATGTGCTAAGAGTTTAAAGGGATCGCACAGTTCTGGTTGAGACCTTATTTCAGGTTTCTAACATTTTTAGGTGAGATAATGAGAAGTCTCATATGAAATATGAAAGAGCATGCAATTTTATGAGGAATTCAACGTTTATTTGATAAAAATTGGTTTTGAAATGGCTGAGATATCCAAAAAAGAATGATTCTAATAAAGTGTGGGACCCACACTTTGTAACGATCGCTTTGTTTTACTTTGTTTTTGGATGTTTCAGTTATTCCAAACCCGATTTTCATGAAATAAACTTTGAATTCCTCTTAAAATGGTATGCTCTGTGCTATATCATAAGTGTTTTCTTGGTATCTTGCAAATATTCGAAAGCCTATTTCTCATCTCAACCAAAACTGTACTATCCCTTTAAGCCAAAAGCCACTAAGACCTTGTTTTACGGTTCTGTTGTTGTTGTTTTTTTTCGGACGTACTGTATAAATCATAAATAAAACAAATAGAAATATAAATGCTCCATGAAACATCTAACTTGTAGCTATATCGAAGTGATAAACAAAACTTATTTCATATAAATGCATGCTCTAAATTAAAAGGGCGGTAGGGCCTAATATTGATCCGGAGCAAGCATCATAGTAAGTCTCTGGAAGTCTTTTTTTCTGTAAATAGAATTTTTTTTTTTTTTTTTTGGGGGGGGGGGAATGCTTAGATAACAATTCGTTGAAGCAGAATAAGCCCTGCCAAGTGTCAATTGATATTTTTAGGACATACGCGCTGAAAAAAACAACAACAAGATATTAACACATTGATTATTGAAGTGTACTTGTTTGAGAAGTAGATAAGAATACACTTTGTGTTTACAAGTTAAAGTGCCAAAAAGTGCAGTGTTCACGGCGGAAATATCCATCACACATATTGGCAGATACCGTCAGAGCCTATCAGTCGATTTGATGTATTATAAAGGTCATCGTTGACCTCTTGAAATTCGTTACACGCGACAACGCGACACGTTCCAAGCACATCTTGCAATATTTGAAACGTAATGTGTACTGTGGAAGGAATTACCCCCATAATAATAATAATGTTAATATGAGTACAGTGGTGTACGTTGCCCATCAAAAACCTGTCCCAGATACTCTGGTCTTACCCCTGTCCAGAATGAACCAGTACTTTAGAATAAAAAAAAAAAAAACGCAATCATCAACAGTACCAAGTAATATACTAAACTCATTTCACCAAATAACTTGTGGAGCGAGCAACGGATGGCGGTGTGCAGAGTCTTTACACTGCTGGAGGGGATAGGTTTAAGATCCACAAGATGTCTACCTGTGACTTGTTCATTAAATATCCAAAATCCGGAAGTCCTCGTATACACATCGCCTATTTCACATCATGGAGGAGCAGGTGTAAGAGGGGGTGAAGCCATGTCGACGGGACCAGGGCTGAGGTAGCTGCTCTCTGAAGGAGGGAAAGATTGGCTAATGACTGGCGCTGATTTCCTGCCGCCCGACGTACAACGATCGGTCTTTGAACCTGTAGTATGGCGACGAGGACTCGTGGGAATGCCCCTGGGTGAAGTCTTCGGACTCACCGAAGGGGACGCAGAAGATTTAACCTCGGGCAACTGCGGAATTTGACTGATCTTGGCAGATGGCGAAGTGGGTCGACGTTCGGGTGGCGGTGATCCTGGGCGAATCACCTCCTTTGATTGCCGTACAAATCCTATAGGAATCTCATCGTAGAATCCATCAGGTACCTTCAGCGTCGGCAGCTGCAAAAAGGATGAGGAGTGAGCTGACTTTTCTGATACAGTGCAGCTCTCTTCTGATTCTCTCGCTCCGATGTTCTCGTCAGATTTTGATACGTCGTTCGGGACAAGAACAGAGGCAAGGCGTTGGAATCGTGGATCTGATACGGAAGTGTCGTCGACAGAGTCGAGAGTACTTTCTGACCTGGAATGGCGAAGCGGCGTCTCCCCTTGAGCAAGGCTGTGATGTAGATGATGTTGCTTACAGTGGGGTGTGGAAGAGTAACAGACACCTTGCGACTTTCGCAATTCGCCCGGTGATCTTGCACGGCGCGTTGGAGATAAGCCAAGCTCCCAAACGGGTTTGGCACGTCTCGCGTTTCCAGCACTTGGGACATCGTTTTCGGAGTGGAAAGACTTTCGTTCACCGCCATCGCACGAGTCATCTTTTGAGGAGTCATCTATCGCACAGGACGCAAAGTCTTCTAGACATGGTTCTATATGTATAGTGGGTGTGTGTTGCGGTGACGACGTGGCGCTTCTCGACGTCATTTCCGGTGGACGGAACTCGTGCGAAATAACTTCCTTGGGAAACAAACTAGACGCTGACATCGACCGCTTCCTGACTCCTGGAGACAACAAGTTTTCGTTTCCACGTAAGTCGGAATCGGATGAAGTTCGTTGAGGTTCACACGACTTGGACACGTTGGAGTAATCCTTGACAACCACTTTAATCTGCTCATTTGGAGTCACTCGCTCTATAACCTTTTTCCCTGACTCTGCTTTTCTAGTACGGGCTGGAGACTGTTGGGGGGAATTCTGTCTCGACGACACACGTGGAAGGTTGAGACTTATTGGAGAATGACTCAAAACGTCCGCCAATTTGTCAAATTTGTCAGTATTGCCCTTTCCAGGCATAGAGGAATTACCGTATACGCTGTGCCTTTGAATATCCTTTTTCATTTTTCGCACCTCTGCAGCTTCGCGCTGCCTCAATTTTAGCAGTCGTTGTGACTCGCGATCTATTTCACCAAGCCTAAGGGCAAGCTGCCGATTCTTGACGGCTGCTGCATCCAGCACCGAGTTTTCCTTACTTCGTAATCGAGCGATCCCTGGTTCGACACTGGAAGCATTAGCACCGACACCGACGCCACTGAGAAACGAGTTCATGGCGTCCACTGAGCCTCGTTCTCGATTCGAGCCGCTGTGTTGACGATGAACAGGAGGGTGGTGATCCGGAGGATGAGGCGCATGCTGGAAGTTCTGCCTATGATGAGGTTGCGGAGACAGGCTCCGTGGACGTCCGATTCGAAGAGGCATTACGATCATCGATTCCAAGTGAACGTCACAGGATATTGTTTAATACAAATAATATGAATCACAAATAGCAGCCTCGTACTTATAGCTTACATCAGAGAGTATTCCTACCAGAGTATGGTGTATCGAAAGACTCGTTCAGACACGGGTTAGGGGTAGAGTCACAGTAATCGAAGACAATCAGCGTGGCGAAATCTGATTATGATGACAGAATTCGCAGGAAGACGCCACAATGTGATCCTTTTCGCGCAAACACACGATCTGACCCCGCTCCCTCTACGCAGCTCTCTTATGTGGGCGCCACTCTAGCAAGCTAATTTCAGCGCTTAGCTTTGTACGGCACGTCGTCGCGTTCTACGTCAACGCAGTTACCGAAAGAAGCGGCAATCAATAGACGAGGCGAAGTCTCGAGAGAGAAGGAGGGAGTGAGAGAGAGAGAGAAAAAAAAGTCTCACCTCTTTTGCTGAACTCCACTAGGGATTTAAAACAGGCAAAACAGTCCATTTTCTCGCACACCTCTCTCACGTAGTGAAAAATACACCAATTCAGGTTGGGCTGTTGGGAGAACGACGGATATACGTGCGATCATTATGACGCTCCAACTGCACGTTATTCTCTCTCCTTCATCCGAGTAAATTTGATGATTGTCGTGTCGTCTGCGCAAGCTCGTTAGAGCCAATCAAATGCTGCTCCCACTGCTATTACTATTCGGAGATGACACTCATTAGAAACGAGCGGCTGAAATTCATTAGCGCTTCTAACCTCTCCACACTACGTGTGAATGTAGAAAATAGATGATGGGAACGAACACAATCACACTATTTCTGCACGTGTATATGCATTGATATTTCACTGGTAAAGATCATGCAGAGCACAATATGATACGTCTCTTCTAAACCAAGCAATATCTAATCAATCTAATGAAGTGTTTTACCTTTCCATGTTTATATGCTTATAGCACCGCGTACTTCAGCATAATAATTATTGACGATAAAGACTCAGAGATGCGCTAATATTTTCTTTATTACCCGAGTGAGTGTTAAATGTCTACTGATACTTCTGGCATCAAAATGTAAATGAGCATGCAGAACATAGCACTGCGTATTCAATCATTGGATCTACAACACTTACCCTATCAAAGCTTAACATAATTATAGATGCTATGGAGCGAGGAGAGTAAACACATTGGAATGTGAAAACTGCGTTCGAATCGAAATTCAAATTGAAAGTAAAACAAATACACTGTGTCTATAAGATTTTTAAGAGTCATAGGAAATCTCCATCTCACTACAAAAGGACTCTCGATACTGCAAATTGTAAGTAATCTTTATAACGAGAGTGATAAGCACAGAAGAGGTACTATCATACAAGGGAAAAGATGGAAATTATTATTGTCTGCATTTGCTTAGATGCAACTCGGTAAGAAGGCGCAACGGAATTTGATATATTTGAAGAAGTACATTGACGCCTTGAAAGAAAAAAAAATAGAGATTGAGAGAGAACAAAATCATCGTAAATCGAAATCGTAAAAAAAAATGGTAATTGAAGAGGGAAATGAAAGGAAAAGATGCAATCAACTATGATAACAACTGCAGCATCTGATTTCTATCGGAGCACAGATTAGGCCTACAGTTGAACCCACCACCCTTTATTTTAAAGGTCATATCTTCCTGCCACAGCCTGAGCTGTATAGTCGATCCATCGATGACGTCACGAGCTTTGCATTCTCAGTGACTTCATAATATTTCAATAAGGTTCGTAATTTGGTATAAATAGTAGCCGATGAAAACCACTTCCTCGAATCCACGGTGTTTACACATTACAGGTATAGCGTTCATAAAGGGCACCTAACGATGTAATGCTCTCTGATGAATACAACTATTCAACGATTCACACTATGTATGTATATACATCACTATATACATGTATATATATAAGAGCTTTTACTTTCATTGTCATTATTACTATTATAATTTCCATAACCATTCATGAAGACCAACTTTGCCTCTGGTTGAGAAGGGAGTTTGATCACAATAACTTATTTAAAGTAAATAAGATAATAAATCTATCAATACTCACAAATTGTTTAAAAATGTATAGAACACAGAAGGAAATAGTTTAAGAATAATAGGCCCTCAATTTTTGTACATTATATAGCTGGCGTGTTTCGCTTTTATGTTACTGGTCTAGTTTCAGTTCAATGCAGGATTACTTTTCGATGTTGCACATCGACTTTGACATGATTTGTCCCATCTTTTTCAAAATTTGAACGTACACTATTTCAATATCATCTTATTTTACCATTGTTATTGCAGTGTGCCATTGAGTGCAGGAGAATCTTATTGGTGTAGTTTCTTTGCTTTCTATAATCATTGCAGTGTTCTAAACAAGCTTTTTAATTCCCCCACTCCCTCTAAAAGAAGGAAATAACATGATGGAAAATAAGACAACACCTTTATATTCGCCTAAGGAATTCTCTGTCTTCCCTCACGAGAGATGTGTATCCAAATAATCCACATACATCAGCACACTGTGATCACACCTGATCTCCCCAGCACGTGTCTTACGTCCTCTGTCTGCCAATTTTCAGCATACTTGACAGCATACTACACTGTGCATTGAAACAAACAACAAAAGTAACTTTTGCCACCTTTCTAATCACGTTATCCAAATTAATACATTTACATCGTAAGTCCACTGTCTGTGCAGATACGATGCCGGTGCCTGGAATTTATTTCTCTTTCCATTGTTTCATTAAAAAGGCAACCCTCAACCCCTCACCCCCCCCCCCCCTCAAAAAAAAAAAAAAAAAAAAAAAACACCTCATATTCTTCCCTAGGATTCCTTGAGTACTGACTCTACGACGCAGTAAACTGACAGGCAATTCACAAGAGAAGCATTACTTTCGGTGTTAGTTTTACGAACATCATGCCTATTTTTCAATGCAATTTTTTTTTTCAGTTTATCTATTTATTTATTTATTTATTCATTTTTGCTGTAAATGTAACCGATATCATTATTGATTTCAATCTTACTACTGGTCTGGTAATCTTCACTGTTGTCATCATATTTTGATTGCTATCATAATTCTCATTATTGTAGTGGTAGTAGCAGTAGTGGTTGTAGTAGTAGTCGTAGCAGAAGCAGCGGCAGCAGCAGCAGCAGCAGCAGCAGCAGCAGTAGTAGTAGTAGTAGTTGTTGTAATATGCTTGATACTGCCATCACCATTCAATATAGTGATAAGCATATTTTCCAACATAATACCAAACAAGTGTACACACCGTGCAGGTCTAATTAAAATATGTAATTAACTAGATAGAGTCTCTTCTTGATGAACATAATAGGAGGCTACACGCGAAAATAAAGATCAAACCCATGAGGCGACTTTCCTTTTATGCTTGTCAGATGAGTGCCCCCCCCCCCCGTTCCTCACACACCTACGTATCTTGTACATGTGCAAACTAACTCCGTTCTGCTGCACGATCTACGAGTATTTGAGCAGTAACACAAACATTTTTGTGGTATTTGTTTAATTATCTAATTCGATTTAATCATGTCACCAATCGCGCTGATTGACCATGTACAATAGTTGAATGGGCGACGACGCTCTACGCTATGTCCACACTTAGCTAGATAGCCGAATGTCATAGGTACGTTGTTCTTGGTTCCCTCTTTAAAAGGGCCAGATGATGCTAATAGATGAATACTTCAATAGGTATAGAAACCGCACTCTTTATTCAAGGAGTATCGCATTCTGAGATTTAAAACATAATCGCTGACGACTTTATGTGATCCGCTTACTGAGAAAGCATGGGCAAGGAATTATTAAAAAAAAATAGAAATGCCTTAGATTGACCTCCCCTTCGTCATGGCATTCATTTTATTTTCCTCGAAGCTATAGACCCCAGCCTAGGAAGAAAACAATTATTAAACAATGGACAGACATTTTTGTTTTTCTGTCAGACATATGTGTGTGGGTAACTGAATGTCTGTACGAGTGTGTCGTCCTTCTTATATTTTCCCGGTACACCAGTTCAATGAACACCGTCTGGGCATTAGCATTGATACTTATTTCCTATTATTGTCGAAGCCAGCGTATAGCTATATTTTTACAAACAACTTAAGTAATTTATATTCACTATAAATGCTGTAAGAAAATAATAAAACAAACTTGAATAATATATTGCTTACTCATCAATTATCTAGGGATCCACGTCCTACAAGCTTAGCTTTTTTGTGGATCGCTATTTTCCAAAATTGAAGTTATTTTCTGAAAGCTCGCGAAGTATACATGTATATGCATCGTTCCTTCTGATTATTGTACATATGTTGATGCATATAATTTATTTCGTATATTACATGAACCTTTTGTAAAAGTGTAGACAATATCATTTTATGATATGTATACTTTGTATTACGTTTTGATTTTTCGTTGATTGGAAATAAACTATGATTGATTGATTGATTGATTAGTCGATGGGAATGAGGTAGTTGGATTTAAAACGGCTAAAAAAAATACGTATTTATGGATCTACCCCCGCTCTATCACAGAAGTGTTCTTTTTCTTCTGGTCCTTCGAATCTCTCAAAATCCGATTCGATGGTCCTGTGTGATGCCTCTGCATGACGATCGCCAATTTCCGTCACAATTCTCTGTAGATTCCATTGCAAGGGATTTGCATAATGTCAGCGGTATTGTGTTTCATCGAGAAGGCGGATGCACCGCCATTATCTCCTATTATTTCCATATAACCTCTCCCTTTCTCTCTATCCAGTCAACTGCGTCTGTCGCATGTTATCACCCCGTCTTACTTACCGACCAAAATTCCACTCATTCCCAACATTGCTCATGAAATTCTACTCAGCAGGCTTCAGGCCGCATCGACAATAAAAGGTCAATCAGCCTTAATTTCGCCAATTTTCGGAGAACATTGCTCACAGTAGATGAGATGATACCATGTTCACATTCATCCTATGGAGTGTGATCAGGAGTGGAAGAATAACATCTTTTTGATTGATACTTAGAATTATCATAATTGCTTCCCTTCTATGATTTCTTGTCATCATTACCACTATATCGTAATACTGCATCCGGGGATGCTGCACACTCCCTACATCTGCTGCTATCCTATTATTGTAATAGCCTGTCTTTTGCGTTTAACTATAGCCTCGTCGATGTCCCAGTGTCGCTTTATGTCCGTTTATATGTTAATGTTGTCATTATGTGTTTTTTTTCCTTTTCTGTCTGACTCTTTACACGGGCTTCCATTTCCATTTCTATTTTGTCAATGTTTGTAAACATTTTTTTCTCTCTATTTTTTTCTTTATCTGCTGTTACAACTATTTTCGGTGTTGTTGCTTCAGACATTTTCGTTACCGTTCTGATGCCAATAATTGTTACCAATATTTTCACTGATTCTTTCTCTCCTGAGGGGCCCACACTCTACAAGCTTCGTCTTTTCAGTGGGTCCCTCCGTTTTTCGCCTTGTGTACGTTGATATTCCACTTTATTTCAATTTACTTCAGGCATTGTAATGTATCTTTACTGCAATTATACAAGTACTGTTTTACTCTGTTAAACTCACTTTGGTTTTTTTTATACGCTTTTTATCACTGAAGAAAGAGTGATGTATGTTATGTTATTTTTTTCATTGTCGAAAAACGGAATAAACTTGAATTTGAATTTGAATTGTTAAATGTCACGCCATTCATACTGTCATATGGTTTTCTCCGATTAATGATCGTTCCTATACAGGGTAATTCCGTTCTACGCATTGTGTGGAGACGTAATGATTTCGACGTTATCTTATTCTCTTTAAGAAATACCAAGGAATATTCGAGAAGTTACAATTAGATATGTCCCATATATTTTATCACATTCTTTGTTTGTTTTTTTAACAGCTTTAATCACAAATATCTCAACAAGAATGGAGTTAGCTCGATTTGCGATAGAAACGCTTTTTTTTCTTAGTCAATAATCCGCTCACAGAGTCTCATCTTTCTTGGTTCTTGGTTTCTCGAGAAAGGGACAGAGAGAGAGAGGGGGGGGGGAGAGATCGAGGGAGAGAGCGAGAGAGGGGGAGGGAGAGAGAGAGAGAGAGAGGAAGAGAGAGAAATGGATGAGGGGAAGCTATAGGAAGGTAGAAATTAAAGGATGGAAAAGACAAGAAAGCAAGTATAATGGTAGCAGCGAACGATAGCTGGCGCTCTTTCTATACGACAAATCAGCCACTTGAACACAACGAATGATTCGTTGTTGCATACAATCATAGCATATACATATCAAAAATATGAATTATCATGTGAAAAGAAATCGTAATTATGAACCTCCCCGGACGAGCACAACAAAAATAAAGCACAATACGATTTATACAATATAATAAGATAGCTGAGGAAGTCTCAGCACACAGCTGTACGACAAAAAAAAAAAAAAATAAAAAAAAAAATGTCACAATAAAACCGGCATGAGACTGATCAACAAAAATGAACTGTGTGCGGCTTTTTCATTCCTGTGCTGCTGTGGTGGAGAGAATTCGAGTTCCCTTGTCATAAAGACAGTATTCAGCTTTGTCGCACAGACTCTGAATCAACTGTGTCGGAGAGGTGTTTGGACGAAACAAACATGAACTGAAATGACCATCCGCCGTAGAGCAGGATATTATAATATGTATGTATATATGTATTATAATAATGTATAATAATACATTTTTTAGTAACCCCCATAGTACATATTTGTAACTTATCATTATCTACTGGGATCTTCCCAAATTCTTTAAAGATTGCGAAAGTAATCCCTATTCACAAAAAAGATGATGCGTCCCAAATAAAGAATTATCGTCCAATTTCATTATTGCCCGTCATTTCCAAAATCCTTGAAAAGATTGCACATGAACGTTTGTATAAGTTTCTGGTTGATAACCACATTTTAAATCCTAACCAATTTGGCTTTCGCAAAGGCTTTTCTACAGATTTTGCAATCATTCAAACTTATGACAAAATTATCGATTCTATTGCGAACAAACAGCACGTGATAGGAGTTTTTATGGACCTGAGCAAGGCCTTTGATACAATAGACCATGGAATTTTATTAAAAAAGCTACATAATTATGGCATAAGAGGAATAGTTCTTTCCTGGTTCCGAGATTATTAATCCCAACGTCAGCAATACGTAGCATTTCATTCTAGTACCTCGTTTAAGTCATATATTACTTGCGGTGTACCACAGGGATCCATTTTAGGACCTCTACTTTTTCTTATATATATCAACGATATCATAAATTCCTCAACCCTTCTCACCTATGTATTATTCGCGGACGATACCAGTGTCTTCTACTCTCACAACTGTTTAAACACACTAGTTGATATACTTAATTCTGAGCTTGCAAAAATTTCTACATGGTTCAAATGCAATAAATTATCACTAAATATAGATAAAACGTGTTTTATAAACTTCAATACTTCACATTTGCAACCGCTAATGCCTAATAACATTATTATTGATGGTATGCCCATTATTGGAAAAAAATCAACCAAGTTCTTAGGGGTAACCCTTGACTCCAACTTAAATTGGAATAACCACATTGACAATATAACCACATTAATATCCAAAGCCATTGGAATACTTCGGAGATTAAAATATTTTGTAACGGAAAAAGTACTCATTATGTTATACAATGCATTAATCTTACCGTACATTAATTATTGTAATTTTGTCTTTGGAAACTGTAATAAAACCAAAGTAAATGTAATTTTTCTTTTACAGAAAAAGGCAATAAGAATATGTACCAACTCACATTGTCTAGAACATACTGATCCATTATTCCTTAGACTAAAAGTTCTTAAAGTTGACGATATACACAAATTTCAAACAGCAATATTTATGTTCAAATACACGCAAAATCTACTCCCACTCTTCCACAACGCATTTTCCCTTAACAGGGATGTCCATGCTTACCCCACGCGCCATCGTAATGATTTCCATTTGAATAACCCTAAACTCCTATTAGCTCAAAAATCAATTCGGCATAACGGGCCTGATATTTGGAATTCACTCCCTCTCCACATAAAACAGTGCACATCTCTCTATTCCTTTAAGGCAAATACAAAGAAATATTTCTTGGCACAATATCATACGGTACAGTAATCATTAAACATGTACCTCTTATACTCAACAACAAGGCAATATTTGGTCCACCCCCTTTTCCTTCTCTTTTACTCTGCTGCTTGACCCTTCGCCCATATTATAACATATCCAATCATTTTCTTAGAAGTGCTGACCATCAACACTTTCGCGCTTCATCACCTGCACACGCACTCACAGGCACCACTCCTGTTTACTAAGTAATTGTATAAAACTGGATTTACACGCACTTTAACATGGCCCATCTGTATTAGTGTTCAAGTACTACAATAAAAAATGGTAATTTAACTCTGGCTGTCCGTCTGTTCAAGCACGGCTTATAACGGCGGCCCTCTGCATCATATGTATATATTATATATTGTACTGTGAATTAAGTCATTATTGGCCATATAAACATTTTGTATGTTATTTAACGTTTCATTTGTCTTTACATACAAAATATGACTTACTATGTAATATGTCAATAATTTTCAGAATTGTATTTGAGTAATTGAACCTGCCTTTGTTATTTTTGTTATTCTGAAAGAAAATATGAAATGCAGAAAATAAAATCTTTTCAATCAAAAAAATTCATCCGTAATGGTTTTTTGAGAGATCCTGAGATTTCAAATGAAAATGTCTCAAGTTGGATACTGAGCAGTATACGAAGAGATTATGATATAATATTTACATGGAATACTGCTCAACTTTTGTCAATGGTGCATGGAGTAGGCATACCAGGAAGGTACCCTGCGCATACCCCACTTTTTCACAATCAATGTATGCACTGACCTATACCCCCCCCCCCCTGCAGAACGTAATGATATCCCCGCGAACACCGTACGAAATTGAGTTCCCTCCATCCATGTAACTCTGCAGAACATCAAATGATTTCTACATCAGCACGTATCAGTCTTTGCTCTTTGCCGCGATCTGATAAGTCTTATGAATTCAAGAAATCAGATATTCATACTAAAAAAAGGATAAAGGACATGATTTTCCAACTAATCATCTGCCTTTTGTTTAGACTGTTGTCGTTTCGTCCTTGCACATGACGACTTTTGCATATTATACCGGTATTATCTTTCTCTTTTGATAAAAGTCTCATCTCAGCTCGCAGTGTGTAGCATGAACACCTCGCTTTCAATAGAGGGAGACTTTTGATTATGCTCTGTGATTTTCAGATAGACACACTGTATGTGAGATGTGGGGAAAACCCGCTTCTATAAGTAAAGGTTGGCAGTGTAGAGGTCACGGTAGATACACCCACTCCTCTGATACTGAGTATGCCTGCTTCATTCGCCCGACCATTTTTAGTATTTTTATGAATGCTGCGTAATGCATCTCTCTCACCAAAAAATAACTCTTGATATTCTGTGTGGGTCTTAAAAGTAACATTCAACCTTATTTGTGTTCACACCTCCCCTCATGCTGAGCAGACATCAGGTTGTTACCTCCATGCCTACATGCAGGCCTACTTCAGAGCCAGACATCAACCAGCAATATTGAGCCCGGAAGTACGGCATACGTGGTAAGCATACGAAACAATATAAACTCACTCGTGTTACTTGTAGTGACACGCAGTTTCACAAATAATGCATGCTTGGTGAATATGCTTAGAATCGATTCTCCCTCGTGCCTTTGGTGAACATTTCTTCTATTATTTTGCTGGTTTTGGTCAACATGTGTAACCCCACAACTAACTGCGACCAGCAGCCCCATACGCATAGCGTACGCTATGCGTATGGGGCTGCTGTTCGCAGTTACCCCACAACTTATGTTAATATTATAACAGGATAGTACGGCAAGAAGACTGGGTTAGCTTGTTTAAATAATGCTGTTTGATATATTGGCAATCGTCTCCATTCGAAATAAAACAGCGCATAAGGACTTCATCAGACATTAGTGCAAACAAATTTACTTCCGGGTATTAGGAGATATGAGTAGAACTTAATTGGCACAGATCAGACCTCTTTCGGACTTCCCTTTTTAGTGTGTTAAAGATGGCCTGCTTAATCACTTTGTGGTTTTAAACAACACCGGTATGAAATCAATGAAACACAAGAGAGCAGGTGGCTATTCATACATGTAGAATTCTTGGAACTGTCCGCAGATTACCACTATATAATATTCAAAAAGTGCTTGATGTATGTTGTGCAGCCAACTGGTCCATCAAATAATAATGCTTAAATCTAGACATTGCTTCTCTTAGGCACTTGAGTCCCTCCAGACTTGTTAGTTTATAAGCTTATGAGTGTACCCTAATACTTTCAGATCGCAACATACTTAACGGGCAAAGTTGTTGATCCGGTTATATCACATCACATTTCCTAAAAAAAACAAACAAACAAACAAACAAACCTGATGCCCGTCCTGTTCGTCCAATGAAGGTGTGGTAAATTAATTTAATGACTGAAAGAGATATTTCATTTGTGATTATAAGCAATTGAAGTGTGAGGTAAATGAATAAAGTTCTCACATGCCTCCCAAGACAAACGAAACCAGGATATATATGTAAATGATCTACAAAATATTAAAAGAAAATATCTTAAGACTATCAATCATGAAGGATACGGATGTTTGTACAAAACATACAAACAGCTGAACTGACACATGTTTCCAAATAATATCAAATTTCTCTCATTTCGCTTATTTCGCTTCGCATGACCTTTCCCTTTTCTTTAATATTCTCTAATACCATCTTGTGTTTCTTATGCTACTAAACAGACACAATGGCAACGTTTCATCAAATCAGCAGCCAGAATCTAGAGTGTCCTATCTGCCTGACACTTTTCAACCAACCTAAATCACTGACATGTTCTCACACCTTCTGTAAAGGTTGTCTGCAACGTATCATTCAAATTCAACCAGAGCAACAAACTGTAACATGCCCTGTATGCAGGAAAGAAACACCCGTACCTAGTGGAGATGTGAGTAGGTTACAAACAAACATACCGTTGAGTTCTCTTGTGGACGAAATAAAAACCAAAAGTCCAACATGCACAGCTTGTGAGATGGACGAAAAGCCACCCGCTGTGTCCTACTGCCAGGACTGTGGGAAAAATATGTGTAAGTCATGCGACTCAAAGCATTCCAGCTGGACACCATTCTCCACTCACACAGTGACAGACATGAGTGAGATCCTTTCGGGGAAAGTTCCGATTAAGAGGAGACTGAAATGTAAGAACCATCCTAACGATGATAAAGAGTTCTTCTGTACCGGATGTCGAGAGTACGTCTGCTTAAGATGCGGCATGTTAAGACACTTGCAAGCAGGACATCACATCGAAGAGGCAGCTATCCATGAGGAGAAATTAATGACAATTATCAAGGAGTTACAAAAAGAGGCAAAATCAAAGACAACATCCGTTGAAAATCATATCGATTTCATACAGACCCAACGCAATGAAATAGCAAACATAATGAAAAGACTCAATAATGTCATCGACAAGACGTACGAGGAATACATGAAACTATTGTCAGCCAGAAGAGAGACCCTGAAATGTCAAGTGAAACGATTGTCTGAAAAATTCGAGAAGGAATTACAAGCTATGGATGAAGAGAGTCACCAAACAATTCTTCAAATGAACGCAATGGAAGAGCTGGTAGCTAACGGTGTAAAGGTACCGCTAGAGAAAGACGCCTTGATTGCACACGACACGCTGTGTGAGAACTTGAAGAGCTTTCTGGGACGAGATGATCCTGACTACCAATCAACGAGAGGTGTGACAGAACGAGCTAAGAAGATTTCATTTAGGAAACATGTGAAGGTCAATGAACTTTGTCTAGGAGAGCTGGAAGGTTACACGTGGGATATCAGAGCAGACATGGAGCTCCCTAGCAAAAACATCATGACCTGTATGACTCGTGCACCGGACGGTAAGATGGCGGTGATATCATCTAAAGGAGGAATCCATATTTACTCCCCTGATGGCGAGCTACAGCAGACCGTGCTGAAGGATGTCAGTAACCTTGAGATTGGATTTCTGTCTGATGGCCGAAGTGTTGTACGTGATACATACAACAAGATGTCACTCTATACTCCACAGTGGGAGAAGCTTGACGTCACGTTCAAGACGATGAGTTATGATAAAGGAGGGTTTGGTGGGCTCACTGTGGATAGAGATGATAATATCTACGTGGGTTATTGGGACTCCAAAAAGATACAGGTCTTTACCCCACAGGGTGGTAAGGCAGTCAAGGAAATAATGGGTGATGAATATTCACCTTTGCAATTATTCTCCTTTCAGTCCACGGGGAAACAGATAGTAACAAGTGATACAGCTGTCGTCTGCATCGATGGTAACGGAAAGCAGGAGAATGTCTTGATGGAGAAGGAGGGTATGGATGCCTACCCAGCTGTTTGTCGAGATGATTCGGTCGTTGTAGCCTGGGTGAAGCACGGGGAGGGTCTCGTCAGTATCGATCGATACACGAGAACTTTGGGGCACGTTCACAATATTATCACTGATTTCAAAATAATAATACCAGAAACAGATTGGTACTATCTACAAGAGTTTGAGAGTGGTGAGAAAGCCTTCTGCACTCCAGATAGACTTTACATATTTGATGTGAAAATAATGTGAAGTGTGATAGATGTTGTTCTTCTGCATTGATGGCATGACCAGAAATGTACTCCGGTGGTTTACTCTGCTCAACACTAATATGATCAAAATATTTCTAACTTGGTAGGTGTACGTTGCCAGAGAATCTAAAATTCCCTATTTGCTAGCTTTGCTTTTAATATGCCTTTCCCGGGTTTGATCAATTATTAGGAGATAAACTGAACATTTCGATTTGTTGTTGTATCAGAATATTTGAAGAGTTTGTTTGCAAAAACCTATAAGTCCATTTTTGAAGATTTGGAAGTACGCTCTCTGTCATAAAGTACAGAATAATCCCTTTTAAATGATATATTGGTCACTACATATAAAGGTACATTTTTGAAGTTATGGTCAAAAGAAGCAAAACTTTTCTTATTATTCTCTTTATTTTTCTTGACCTTTAATCGCAAATATCTCCATTTGGCAATTATGGACTTATCGGTTTTTGCAAACAAACTCTTCATTTTGCACTGTTTGTATTCATGTGTCAGTGTACTCAATAATGCTTTGAGTCGGATTACAATTGAGGTACAGTGGAAACTCGATATAACGAGATGGTCGGGACCGAGTCATTTTCCTCGTTATAGCCGATATCTCGTTATATCAGTAGGCATAAAAGAAGGCATAAAATAAATACATTAATTTGCACATGTGGGACTACCCATCATATTTCAATCAATACTGATAACTTGATATTGTGTGTGAGGGAATTACCTTTATGGGTAAGAAGATGTTTTTCGCCAAGGAAATCCAATATCAAGAATGTGTTTCTTATTAATTGTAGATGTTTGAATTTGTAAATCTATATAGCTTGCGATTGTATCAAGATCGTCTGTGGATTGGTATGTGGTTATCGTATGGGTGTGTGTTGTGTGGAAAGCTTGAATATGGTCTGCACAATGCTGTGTGTGTATGTGACACATTCTGTATGTACATTATGACTGCGTGTGTGTGAAGACGGGGAATTCCCTAAGTAGAAGGCCAATCACAGCATCAGATTGCCTCACACCTGCTAAACGTCATATCATGATGATGTCATGTATACATATGGCCGTCCCACCACATTTTCTGCATGTATCAGTGTGCGTGCACACACACACTTCACACGTACAACATGCAGTGCTAGCTGGAGTGCACTGAAGAAAGTGATTATGTGTGTCCAAGACAGTTTTTGGCGCATCAAGCTTTACAATCTCGGAAGATGATAGCACAGACGAAGCAAAGCTTTACCGAAGGCATTTTGCTTTACCTCGCTATAGCAGGTTTGATTTACTATGTTTTTCTTTGTTTGGAAGTCACAAAATTTATCTCGTTATAGCAGTTATTTCGTTATAGCCGATCTCGCTATAAGAGTAGCATTTTACATAGACTTGTGTGGAAGGAAATTTGGGACCGAGAAAATTTCCTCGTTATAACCGATATCTCGTTATAGCAGTGTTCGTTATACCGAGTTTCCCCTGTATTACAATGTATTTTGTATGAATAGAAGTGTAGCCCGTTGTTGAAACCCGGAAATTCACATCCCATGTGCACAGGACTAAAACATGAATACAATCAGTGGTTTACTGCTGCAACATTTAGAGAGTAAAATGTATCGGAACATTGAATGCGTGGGGGGGGGGGGGGGAGCTGTATTTTTCAGCAACTGAACTGTGACAATTATTTTTCATTTTAGTACGCATCTGTTGTTGTTGTTGCTGCTGCTGCTGTTTTTGTTTAAATCAGTTAGAAATGTGAGATGTATAGTTGTGTTGCGCAAAAAAAAAAAAAAACTGCTTAGGTGAAGTTTAGGGGAAGTCTCATAGTTTGCATTAATTATCTTACAGGCAAAGCTACAAACAAAACACATTTGTGCTGCCCCTTTCTTTTTTCCCTTTTCAACCAATCCCGACCTCCTCTTCTATGCATGCCCCCCCCCCCCACCACCACCACTTTTTATCTCTCTCTCTCATCTTCATTTTCAATTTCTTCCTGATTTCTATCTGATGACATTTCTTGAGGTCCGATATATGCATAGTAAGATCGCCCCTTTTTGTACAGCTACTGACGTCACTGCCTATTACGGAGGAATTTGAGTTGATGCATTTCTGATATTGTGGTGAACCAAATAAAATGATACAGAAGAAGTATAATTATTAGGATCAACATAAAACAATAACTAAAATGCTTGGACGGTTATTCGTAGCATAGCATCAAAACATGATTGATTCATGTCATCATACATGATTATTGTATTACCAAATGTGTGTGGTAGGACTGTAAGAAAGATTTCCAACATTCTCTAATTAGTAGTAATGTGGCTTTTAAAATATGTAAATCTCTTCGAATATATCCGTTTGAAAATTGTTTTGGTATATTGTTTCCAAACTATTATATTACACCATAAAGCAATGCTCTGATGGGGTTGTTGTTACTTGCTTGAATGCTTGTTTGTTTGTTTGCTTGTTTGTCTGTTTCTTTGTTTGTTTGTTTATTTATTGGCAGTTACAGTAATGCCGGCAGTAGATGTCGTTCGAATTCATAAAATACACTGTTGCGTCTTATATGTGTGTATAAGTCCTGGACCGCACGCTTTACATGAAGGTAAGATTATGACACTTGTCAAGACAAATAAAATATATACCAGTGCTCCGATTGAGAATAATAACATTGTTTAGAGTTTACAGTACATTATGGTTGTATTCATTGCTTTTTTTATGACCAGAATTTCAATGTTTCGTTCTAATAGATTCTTCCCAATTTCAAAAAAAAAAAAAATGAATAGAAATAAACGTCTGTTCATACATTCATAGACCACTGTCTTCTTCTTCTTCTTCTTCTTCTTCTTCCTGGAGAAGGACGCACCCTTCACGAGCTCCTGTAAGTTCAAAATTTTCACACTCTGACCACTTGGTCACCTGATTACAACTCTCATATATGTGAGAGACGGTTTCGTAGCAGTACCTAGACCAAGTCCACCCACAAAATATATATGTGTATTTTTTGTATATAAAAGGGTTTTTCATCTAGTATTTCTTGACTTGTGTACGCGGCCATTATGGCCAGCGAGGCTGTACAGGTCCCCCGGGACCAGCCGGGGACTATAGCACCTCGCAGCCCGCACCAGCTGCTTCCAATGCTCCCGCTACGCGAACGGAGCCCTTCAGCTCCGTGAACAGGGACAATGGAATTTATTTCGCTGCCATGCCAGATGTTTCAGTTCATGAGTATGTGAAAGCTCTCTCATTGACTACCTCTGCCGAATCTATTATCTCTGCATCACGAATAAGCAATCAGCGCATTGCTGTTTACCTGAAATCACGACAAGCTGTTCTAGAAGCAGTCAACAGCGGGTTGACATACCAAAACACGTTCATACAGATTAACCCCTTGGCACTGCCCACAACCAAGCTTACACTCTCTAATGTGTACCCAGAAATCCCAAATCATGTTCTGTCAAAGCATATCTCAACCTTTTGCAAAGTGGTGTCCCCAATCAGACCCATCCCCCTTGGCTTCAAAGACAAAAACTTCTCCCACATCATGTCTTTTAGACGCCAAGTCCAAGTCATGATTCTGCCCAATGTAACACCACCTGACCATCTGAACATAAGCTACCTACCGTGTCTTCGTGTCTACTGACTCTGTAAGGTACTTTGAATGCGGCGAGCTTGGTCACGTGAGCCGGGCGTGCAAGAAAGTCGCAAATCAAGACCCCATCGGGAAAGGGAAATCGGACCCCAAACATCCCCCCAAAAATCAGTAAACCAGCACCCCGACCCCACCACTGCCCCTCCAAAAACCCCTACCCACGGTGCTGGCCCATCAAATGCCAACCATGACCCCACCCCTACTGAATCGCCACACACCCAAAAAGAAAACTCCCCTACCCGCCAACTAAACGACACTGCCCCGCCCCCTGATGACAGTAACAAATCCCCTCACCGTGACGCCCCCTCGTGTTCATCAGTCTGGGGCTCACCACCTAGACCGGTTAGGCTGTTTTCTGACGTCGTATCTAAAAGGAAACAAGACCCAACAAATCCAGCTGTGGAAACATCCCAGCTCACTGTACTTGAATCTCGAACCCCTCCACGCAAACTCATGAAAAAAGCCTCCTCTCCCACAAGTTCAAACCCCACTCCCACCCCCACAAAATCCTCCAACCCCGCCTCCTCGGGCCCCCCTACCCCCGGGCGGGCGACACCAACACTTCCCACCCCCGTGACCCCAAGTCCATCTACTCCCGCACTAACGTCAAACCCACCCTCCCCAATCCCTTCCTCCCCTGTCTCTGTTCAGGATAGCAGCATCACCGATGCAACTATGTGGGAAGATGCACAGACATCCGATGACGAATCCGTTGATTGGGCATCATCCTTCCCCTCGAGCCAAGGACCCCTCTCTGACAAACAACTCATTCACTTCCTGAAAGTGGTTAAGTCCCGCAAAAAAAAAAACAAACCCTCGAAATAGCCAGGAAGTTCACCCCCAAACATCCCTGGACTTGTTCGTCAACTAAGACCACTCAGGAACAGTCCGCTCTTTAAAAAGAGCACACAGCAGCGAATAAGTAAATTAATCAACAAACTAGACGATTGTATGTAAACACATTAGCTATGGATAGAGCCCTACATGCTTTTCTGTGTTACCTTATGACGCTGTCATTGCTCACCCTAAACTCTGGGGGCTGCTCTTCACCACTGAAGAACGCTTCCATTAGCTCATACATTGAAAACATTGCCTGTAATCCTGACATCGTATTTCTTCAAGAAATCAACGATCTACCTCAAAACTCCCCCTGCTGGAATGTATGGCCATTGTACACCCCCAGTCGTGCACTCCCAGTCGTACTCGAGGCTCAGGAGTAGCGACCCTTCTAAAACACACTGTTAATGTTGTAGACTCTGTATGTGTCTTTGAAGACCACATCTTGTATGTCAAAGCCGATTCTAACGATACTCTTTATCATTTATACAATGTATTAATACCTCAAGACGACAAATTTGCATTGGAAGCTATCCGCCGTCTTTCCGCTGACCTAACACAACATGAAAACGGTGTAATTATAATTGGAGGAGATTTTAACAGCACTCCAAATCCTTTATTAGACCGTTTCTGTACATCACAACAGCACAGACGCGAAATATCTGACTCTCTTAAACACGTCCTAGAGAGCAACCACTTTTGTGATGTCTGGCGTAGATTACATCCCCTCGACCATGAGTACTCCTGGCAGAGAAACAACCCCAGCATCACTAACCGCGCTTCGAAAGCTAGACTAGATCGCTTTTACACACCTTTCAACCTAATGCCATCCATACATTCATGCTCTATTGTTCCCTGCGCTCTGTCAGACCATTCTGCTGTCATCCTGAAAATAAAACCCCCCCTCTTCACAAAAAAGAACCAAGAATATTTGGTGTCTTAATAACACCCTCCTTGAAGATCAAGAATATCGAAACACCATCATACAATTCTGGTCCAACTGGCGAAGTGAAAAGAGTAGTTTTCCCAACGTCTCCCTATGGTGGGACTTCGGAAAAATACATATTAAATCACTCACGCAAATGTATAGTTCCAAACTTGCATCTGAAAAGAGAGAAGCTCTGATTACCATAAACAAAAAAAAATCAAATCTCTCCAGGCTGAATCAAATATGTCACCTGACCTCCAACAAGCCCTCGCTGAACAAAGGAATGAATCTAACTCATTACTTATGAACCAGGCCAGAGGAGCCCTTGTCAGATCGAGATTTAAACTCGCAAATGAAGTAGACACGAGCTCCTCACTCGTCCTCCAAAACAATCAACAGAATCAGACTCCCCACAGGCATTATCACTGAAAATCAAAGTGATATAAAAGCCCATGTACATGATTTTTATGAAAGGCTTTATAAACGTGTCGACACTGATCAGAACTCTTTTAAGACTATATCGTCTGATCTACCAAAACTCGATGCTGAAGACTCAAAAAATCTCGACACCCCCTTCACGCCTGACGAAATTACCACAGCTGTTTCACAACTCGGAAAAAATAAGTCCCCTGGCCTTGACGGCCTGACATCCGAGTTCTTTCAAACCTTCTGGCCCACTCTCCGAAACGACTACTTTGAAGTTCTACAATACGCAATAGCCTCCGGAAGTTTACCACCATCCTTCCGAAGAGCTGTAATCACTCTCATCCCAAAGAAGGGAGATCTAGCAGATATCGCCAATTGGCGTCCTGTATCTCTTCTAAATACAGACTATAAGATATTTGCCAAAGTACTTGCTAACAGACAAAAACTGTGTGTTGATGAAATTATTCATGAAGATCAAACCTATTGTGTACCGGGCCGCACCATACATGATAACTTACACCTAACCCGAGATGTAATTAATTATGCCAATTATAACAATACTCGACTCGCAATTGTTAATCTTGATCAAAAGAAAGCATTTGATAATGTGAGTCATGTCTTTCTTTTTAACACCATGAAAGCCATGGGTATCGGCGACTCATTTATCTCCTGTATCAAACTCTTGTACGAAAACGCCGAAGGCATGGTCAAAGTGCACGGGTCCCTCACCGCACCGTTTTCCCTACAAATAGTCCATGGGCCAGGCCAGATATTGGTACCATCTGAGGTGGCAAAACCTTTTTGGTGTCATTTTGTTTGTCGGGCATAGATATGCTTATCAAGCTATGATAGCATTGCCAAATGAGTAGCTTAGTCATAGTAAATGAATTTTTAACCAATTTGGTCTTGTTGTTATATCCCTATACTTCTGAATCGAAACTAACCGCTATACAAAGAAGAGCACTGCCTTCTGTACGTTCCATAGAGCTGTAAAATGCAGCTCTATGGTATGTTCACAGGTGTTCTATTGTAAACGCGGTGCGCTTAGTTTTTATTCAAGGCAGCGAAGGGAATATCCAAAGGTTATGATGTCCACAGCGCTTAGTCTTTATTCTAGACAGTGAAGGGAATATCCAAAGCGTATGATACAGTGTATATCCTTTTATCTAAAAACAACAATAACAACAAATTCCTCGTGAATTTTACCGTATGTTTCAATTATTTATCATTTTCCGGCAAAAACGCTACGGTGAAAACGCTGATACCACGCCAATGTCGCTTTATTTCCCTCCAACAATATAAGATAATGCAAAAACAATGTACCGGTACACTACGATACATTATAATGAATGATATTGTAAATGAACAGAGTGATTTTGTTTAAAACTGATGTATTTGTTGATAGGGTAGTATAAAAACATTATAGATAATCCCTTTTATGGGGAACTTTAGATATGATAACGGTACATTGGTCTAGAAAAAGACTAAGCGCACCGCGTGACAGCTGTGGACATCATAACCCTTTGGATATTCCCTTCGCTGCCTTGAATAAAGACTAAGCGCACCGCGTTTATAACAGAACACCTGTGGACATACAGAAGGCAGTGCTCTTCTTTGTATAGCGGTTTAGTTTCGATTCAGAAGTATAGGGATATAAAAACGAGACCAAATTGGTTAAAAATTCATTTATTATGACTAAGCTACTCATTTGGAAATGCTATCATAGCTTGATAAGCATATCTATGCCCGACAAACAAACTGACACCAAAAAGGTTGTGCCACCTCAGATGGTACCAACAACCCATTTTTCGGGTCTTGGCCCATGGACTAAAAAGGGGATCCGACAAGGCTGCCCATTATCCGGCCTTCTGTACTCCATTGCCATCGAACCCTTTCTTCACACACTCAGGCACAGACTCAACGGCCATAGCCTTTTATTACCTAACACCAGCACGTGTGTTTCAGTGTCAGCGTACGCTGACGATATATCAATCTTTGTTACCACTGACACTGCCTTTGATATTATTCATGATGTGTATTGCATATTCAGTAAGTCATCCGCAGCATGTCTTAACTATGACAAGTCACAGGGACTGTGGCTTGGCCAATGGGCAAATCGTAGTGACAAGCCCCTCGGATTTAAATGGAGTAATGAGGGGCTTGTCATCCTCGGAGTACACTTAGGTAGTAACAACAAACACATAAATTGTAACTGGATTAAATGCAAGGAAAAACTAAGTAAAACTCTGTCTCGTTGGAGTTCACTCTCCAAAAGACTCTCCCTCAAAGGCAGAACCTTAGTTGCCAATCAACTAGCTGCCTCCAAAACATTCCATTGTCTCGCTATTCTTTCACCACCCCAGCGCGTTCTGTCTGAATTACAAGACATGCTTGTTGATTTTATCTGGTGTAACAAAAGACATCTGTTAAAGAAACAAACCTTGTTCCAGGAATGTGAAAAAGGTGGATTTGGTCTAGCTTGTCTCCAAGCACGAATTTTTACCTTTCGTCTTAGTTTTGTTCAACGGTTTCTGAACCCCTTTCCTCACCCCGCGTACAAAATGTGCTCACACAATCTCCAAAAGTACAAGAATCTCAAACTAGACTCTCAACTTTTTCTCACTGACCTAGAACCAAAACATTACCATAGCTTGTCACCCTTTCATGCTGAACTACTTAGCGCTTGGAGAATGTCCGGAGCTCATATTGAAGCGTCGTCCCTCTCCTTCAACCATGTGATGAATACACCCCTGAACCATCCCCTATTAATTCCAAGTTCAGTAGTAGGCCACACGGCTTTCCCCGCCAGACTCTTCGCAAGTGGTACCAAACTCGTCAAAGATCTCATCAACCCAACCCATGGCAAGTGGCTCCCAGCCAGCGACATCAAGCTTCCCCCACTTCTGCGACGATCTTCACTCCGCCTTCTTGATCACGAACTTTCCCATCTACACGAATCTCTCATCGAACACTTCCCTGCCCTCTTCACCACTGACGGACTTCGGTCATCCACACATCCCCCTCATCACATCTCCGCAGGCATTGTTTCCCCCCTTCCGGCCAGAACCAGTGACAATCGAAACCTCCTCATCACGCCCACCCGTTCCATATACCGCATCCTGAACAAATCAGTGAACTCTTTGCCGTCTTTCACCTCAACAGCCTGGCACGAAAACGGCGTGCTGTCACCAACAAAGACAATTCACTTTTCGGACATTCGGATCGTCCCCCCCCCCCTCCTCCAAACGAGATGGAGATATACAGTATAAACTGTTGCACAATGTCCTGCCACCACTCACAGTCCTCCACCACTTCAACCCTGACATTTCGCCGATGTGTGGATGGTGCAACGAAAGGGGGACCATTCTTCACCTGTTCCTCACCTGCGAGGCCATACAACCTGTCTTGGACCTTCTCCACAACCTGCTATCGCGTCTCCTGCCTACGATTAAGCTCGACTTCGACCTCTACTGGACACTGGTCCCACACGCGCGGGGTCGAAGCAGGGAAGCCGTGTGTCTATCCAATTACCTAATCATCAGCCTAAAGAGCACCCTCTATTGGCTCTATCGTACCTCTCGGTTCCTAGACCCGATCCCCTTTTGGAGAACAAAGATAAAGAACAGGATCACTCTTGAATATGAATTCAAGCTACAGAACAACACGAGCACCTTCACAAAACGATGGTGTCATAACAACTCACTCTTCACGATGCACGGGGAAAACATCACATGGTTGATATGATAATTGATATTACTGTCAACATTATGACCTCCATTTGCTTTTGTGTCACTCTTGGCTCAATTCACCTTAAGCGAAAGTATGAGATTTCTTCATGCTGACTGTAAGCACAGTCATATTGTTCGCCTTGTATGTACGCATCATAACATGTACCAATATGAATAGTATGTAAGTGTGATGTAAACAAAGTGTCTTTTTCAAAAGCCACAAAGTTTTTCCTTTCTTCGGTGTAGAGCTCACTGCCTCCCCATAACGCGGCACAATGTTTTGCTATGTTTATGTATTATCCGCTGCTAACACAACATAGATACGCCACAACCTGGCAAAACAAGCACTTTTGAGTTTTTCATGTACACCCGCTGAAAACAGCTAATTATTCTTAATAATTATTGTCACGAGCATTCTGCTTACAAACTGCATGGCTGCACCTTGTAAAAACCTCTTTTAGTTGTTATAATAATGCAATCATGCCGACTGCAAACGCAGTCCTCGATTAGTGTTAGACCCGACAGTTACACAGAGTCTGTTCATTTCCATTTACCACCGACTGAATCCCCTGATTTGTTTGTTTTGTTTGATAGATACTTTATTTTCTGCAAATCAATATACATAAGTTACATGATCATGAAGATGCAGGAAGTATACAAAGTAAATTCAACGCAGAGTCGTTTGACTTGCATAAACCGCAATACATATAAGTACATGATCATGGACATGTAGGAAATATAAGTCTTTTGACTCGCATAAACAACGATATGAAAGAAATATAATATACAATATGCATGTCTATGAAGCAGTGATAAGAATAGCATTTATAGTTAAGAAACGATTATGCAGAGGGCCGCCATTATAAGCATTGCTTGAAAAGATGGCCGGCCCGAGGAAAAGATGAGGACGTACTAGATTCGTAACGATATAAATTCTGCTGCGAAAGTAGCAGGGGAAAATAAACTCTAGTGTGTGATGGTGGTGGTGGTGAATGTGTGTGCAGGTGCTTGAAGGTGCACAATGGCAGATAGGCTGGAATTTAGAATAATAAAATTGGTTTACTGAAAGAGGGGACAATATGCGTTGTTGCTATCGGGAGACCAACATTAATTGTATAATTTGTTTGTTTTTAGTTCGTATTTGAAGTATACTGTAATAAAATATACTTCTTTAAGTTTGCTTTAAATGAAAACAGGGAGGCACACTGTTTCAACCCCTCAGGAAGAGTGTTCCATGTATCCGGACCTTGATGTCTAATTGACTTTTGAGCAAGTAAAAGCTTCGGATTACTTAAATGAAAATCATGGGAACGACGAGTAGGGTATAAATGAATATGGTCATTGGTTACTAGGGTATTATGAAAAAATGGTAATAAATTTCGAGTGTGTTTATACATAAATATGGCAGTTAGGTATAAATGTATATCATGGGCTTTCAAAGTTTTTAGGCGATAAAATATGGGATCAGTGTGAGCCAAAAAATTTGAATGTGTGCATATACGAAGAGCCTTTTTCTGGAGAAGAAAAATTGTATTCAATTTTGTTTTGCTACTGTTGCCCCATACAATATTACAGTACATTACATATGGTAAAAATAAAGTATTGTATAACATAATTAAAGTTTGATCATTAATTAAATATTTTATTCTTCTTAAAACACCAGTTGCTTTAGATATTGCTGTTGTAATATTCTGAACATGAGTATTCCAAGATAGATTGCTATCTAGGGTCACTCCTAGGAACTTGGTTGAATGTTTCTCAGCAATGTTTATATCATCAATAAAAATACTTTGAGGAAGGGTGGGTTGGGATTGCAACGTATGAAAGTGTATAAAACATGTCTTATCAATATTCAATGAAAGCTTATTACTTCTAAACCATTTCGAGATATTGCTTAATTCCGTATTCAGCACCTCGTATTCAGCACCTCGATTCTACCGCATGGAAATTGTAAAATCACCCGTGATGTATTAAATGTCAAAAAGAAAAGAAAAAAAAAATCGAAATGAAAATGTCGAGGGCGAATATGTTTTCCCCCCCTTTTTTTTTTTTTTTTTGATTTGTATGTTTACACCGCATTCACCATGTGAAAAGTGTGCAAAAATGCAAAAATGTAAAAAAAAAAAGTGCAAAAATTATTGCCTTCTGTGTCACTCTTAGCTCGTTATGAGAAATCATCATGCTGACTGTAAGCACAGTCATCAATTGATTTGACTTGTATGTACACATCATAACATGTATCAATGTGAATAGCTTGCAAGCATGATGTAAACAAAGCAATTTCTTTGAAAAGCCATAACGTTTTCTTCTTTTTTTTTTCGGTGTAGAGCTTATTGCTCCCCATATTACGCCGCACAGTACTTTGCGACGTTTATATACCATCCGCTGTCACCACAGCATGTACGCCATAACCTGGCCAAATAAGGATATCTGAGTTAATCATGCATATATACCCACTGAAAACAACAATTAGTTCTCAATATCATGGTTACGAACTTTCTGCTAACAAGCTGACTGCAATAATGTTGTAAAACCTCCTTTAGTTGTCATGACAATGTAATCATGCCGACTGCAAATGCAGTCATCATGTTATACTTCATTTGATTTGCATTTAACACCTCGACTTTACCCCATGGAAATTGTGAACCACACGTGGTGTATTAAAATGAAAAAAAAAATGAAAATGTCGAGGGCGAATGTACCCCCTCTTTTAAAATAATTTGTATGTAAACACTATATTCACTGTGTGAATAGTGTGCAAGAGTGATGTAAATAAAGTACCATTTTGAAAAGTCAAAAAAAAAGTCTTTTTCTTCTTCTCCTTTTTCTTCTTCTTCTTCTTCTACTTCTTATTTTTTTGCAATCGCTACTCCTCTCTCTCCTCTCTGTATAAGAGGTTGAAACAGCTGAGAGTTACGCGTTTTACCGATGTAACTTTAATCAAATACATGCAGGTGTGTATATGCCCAAATAACTTATTTATCTGTACATACTAGTTCTTCTGCATATACAAATTTTGCCTGTTTATTGTTGTGCATTGCTTGTATTTTCATTTGACAATTTTCTACTTCCTTGTGTGTGTGGTTTTTTTTTATGTGTGGTGGCAAAAGTACATTTATTTGTGAGACCTTTGACGGTATCCATGCGTGTGTGTGTGTGTGTGTGTGTGTGTGTGTGTGTGTCTTCGTTACTAATAAAGTTTCAGTCATTCCTAATATTGTTCATGAAATTGTATTGGGTTTCATTGGCAATAAAAAAAGTCAATCAACCTTGAACAATCCAATGTTTTTGGGAGCATTGATCGAAATAAATCATATGAGGATAGGCTCCTTGTATAAGCCTTATACCGGTTGCATCACGTATCTCCTGCGAAAATGCTCACATAAAATATTTGTATGCTAAGCCAAACATAAAGTCTACCCCCAAACATAACCCTAATCCTAATCCTCACATCAAACTAAAACTTTAAACCCTATCACAACCTTAACCCTGGTGAAACCCTAAGTCTTTGGAGAAATTAAGACCGGAGCAACCGTCGGATCGTAGGAGCAATGTCACCAGTGATATCACACTCATTTACTTTCTATAGCGTGATCAGGAATGGAAAAATATTCCTCATTTTGATTGATACTAAGAATCATCTGAATTGCTCCACTTATTCTTGTTTTTCTCTACCTCTCTGGTGGTACTACACAACCACTACATGTGAATGACTAGTGTCGATTGCCACGCTATTTTTATGATAATAATGATTTTTTTTTTTCCTCCAGTTCCTCCAATGATCGTTCCTACAGCATGTACAGGGTAAATCAGATCGGCACATTTGGTGATTTCAAGTTCGGTGCTAGTGCTAGTGCTATAGTGCTAGTGCTATCTCTCATCCAAATGCCTTAAATCGAGCTTCAACACCGATGGTCAGATTAAACGCAGTGATACCGATCACAATTATCGATCCCAGCACTTGGAATCACTGTACCGCGAAGTCCGCGGGAATTGCGCGAGGAATAAAAAAAGGGGTGGGGATAGGGCATGATTGCAGTCAAATATTAACAGATGCAGCCATGAATGCTTAATTTTAGGCACATAACGAGAAAGACAGATTAAAATTCCACAAATTTCATCCTTTTTTTTTTTTGAAACACAGCTTCCTTATTCTGCTCCCATGCTCAGATTTATGTAGCGATGCTGTGATCGTGTACGTTGCGTAGGCAATCTTTGCGTTATCATATACTTCGCATGTAAAATGTTTAACTACTATGGATGTGAATTTGGGTCTCGCACGGCAACGCTTACACGATCCAGCACCGAGCTTGAAATGACACAAATATTATTAATGATAATCCCTAGGGGCTAGTAAAAAGCAAGTAGATTACTTATACAAACGGCGGAGCTGGCTTCAGTAGACGACATTCAACACCGAGGTCAGTGCCAGCAACCGGAAATACCAGGGATGCCAAGTTCAAAAAAAAAAAAAAAAAATGTTATGAGTGAGATTTTCATGACTCAGCATCTCGGCATGCGAATGTGCGCGCGAGTGAGGGTGTGGGAGGGGTTCCCCCCCCCCCCCCCGTGGACTCCCACAGTAGGGAGCTTTTTCAATTTTTAGCTCATAATGGTGCGATTAGGTGCATACTTATAGGTGACTATTTTTTACTTATTTTGAAAGACAAAGGGGAAATATACATTCATTTGCAATTAACACTTTAAGAGCTGCGCTCATTATTATAGGCCCAAGTTGCAGACTTCGCTCGATGCGTGAGAAATATTGGTGCCATGCGTGAGATCGTGAGATGGCCCGGTAGCTCTGAAATACGCCATGATTTTCAGGTCATTAACCTCCCAACACCGACTGATTTTAAATTCGGTTTTATCGCCGGTGCTAGGTAGCACTAACACTAGCACTAGCACTGAACTTGAAATCACCCACTGTATGCAGAGGTAATGGCTGCCATTCATGTCCTCGAAGAAATAATATTGTCATTAATCAGCTCAGAGTGTCGATCTTCTCTTGGCTCATCTTATCTTTCAGCAGTGGGGGGGGGGTGAGACGGAAAGAGAGTTGAGAGAGGTCTCTGGAGGAGGAGATGGTGGCAAGCTGGGAAGGGAGAGAAAAGATGGAAAAGACAAGAAATCAGTAATAAGTATGGCCGAAATGAACAAAAGCTGGCGCTCTTTCTCTATGACGGCTCAGCCAGTTGAACTCGATGCATGCATAGTACCGGGTACCTACATGTACATATGAAGTGCTAGTCCCACTTGGACTTTGTGAAAAGAAACGCCTTCCTCGTGAGCAGCGACTGCTATATTGTAGAAGGATGGCTAAAAGAAGGAATAGAAAAGAGTTGCAGAGAACTTTAACGCATCTCAAGGATTGTTCAATGTTGAAAGAAACTAGGTTAGTCGACGGAATGTACTGAATCTGGTTGACATAGATCCATTAGTATGACCCAACAGCAGCAGCTTTAAACTACGATCCTTCAGTCTGTACATGTATATTCCAATACAAGTCCAAACTAAATGAATGGTCTGATCAATACTACAAATATCATGCTCAAACAGGCATAAATACGTTAAGATTCTGCATCAACGTTTGTTTATGTTGCGAACTCTCTAGACCTTTAATGTTGCCAGGAAAGATTTGTTAACTGTTTATGCAATTTTTGTTCGACCTTTGCTTGAATATGCCTGCCCTGTCTGGCACAGTGCTTTAACTCAGTCTCCACGAAATAAAATAGAGAAAGTACAAAAACGTTCACTCCGAATAATTCTGTCGTACAATTATTTCTCTTATTCCCAAGCATTAGAACTCGCAGGACTTCAGTCACTTGAGGAAAGACATCAGTACCTGTGTCTAGAGTTTGCCCGGAAGGTTTTCAAATCAAATGCTATGTCAAATCAATGGTTTTTGCCTGCAAATCTATCGAGGAGTCTAAGAAACAATCGACTGTGTTTTGAACCAAAGTGTAAAACTGACCGCTATCGAAACAGCTGTGTCCCATACCTCACGAGATTGTTGAATATGTACGGTGTATAATTGAATAATTTGTTGTTTATGATGTAATTATTATGTTGTTTGTTCGTCGTCGTCGTCGTTGCAGCATACTCTTGTCAGAGCGTAGCTTCCCTCACGGCAACATGATACAAACATCTGTTTTGAGCCATTCTAGTTGCTTTCTCCATAGAACCAAATGTCTCCCTCACCGTTCTGTCGCATCCTATTTGGGTCTCCCTCTACTACGCTTTCCAGGGAATTGGGCCATAGTAAGGACTCTCTTTTTCATCCCACTGTGTCTCATGATATGCCCAAAGTATCCCAGCTTCTGTTTCTTTGCATACTTCAGTAGCCAGTCACTAGGTATACATTGAGTACCTTTCTGATGTCTTCATTTGTTCGTCGTTCCACCCACGGGACTCTCAAAATTCTGTGATCACATTTATTTTCAAATGCACAAATTCTTTTCTCATCTGCCTTCCGTAGAACCCAAGCTTCGGATGCGTAGGTTGCAATTGGGAAAATGCAGGCTCTGAGAACTCTGAGTTTTGTCTCCTTGTCTTGTCTTTGCCACAGTTTCCTCATGGCATTCAATGCCTTCAAACCCATAGCTAGTCGGCTTTTAATTTCCCTGCTGTTATCACCATTTTGCTGCATTCTCACCCCAAGATACTTGAAGTTGTCAACCTCCTCCAGTATTGAACCACCAATGCTAACTCAATGCTAATGTTGTTTGCTAATGCTATTTTTTTTTTCTGTTTAGTTCTTATCAATTATGTTATATCTTATTGCCAGTATATGTTCACGTTAATGCTCATTTTATGAATTTATGTCTTTACTGTTTGATGTTTTTATGTGAATTAGATAGTGGTATTATGTTGAGATATAATGTGTTTCGCAGTTATGGGATTGGATTGTACATGGAGTTGTATTGTGGAGGAGATAGTAGGGATTATGAAATAGGTGTTTATATGGGGGAAATAGGTGAAATATGGTTATTGTGAGATGAGGTTTTGTGATATGATATGTAGATTGACAGATTGGGTATGCTGTAAACATTACATCATAACAAAAACACAGGTGATCAGAGTTTGGTATTCACACTCTCTCTTTCAATACCTCACTTGCACTCCCTCCCCCTCTTTCCTTTTTTGGCATTTTCACTTGCTTTTTCTGTTATTTTTTTTTTCTCATACACACCATTACGCCCACACAACATACTGGTGCATTATTAGTCCTACTGATTTCCCACTTTTGTTACTCACCAGTGATCACCCTTTATAATGTAAGATAGAGATCGCATTTTGCCATTAAATGTACAGGTATCTTATGAGTAGTATACTCACCCTCATGAATTTATATCATACGGTGCTTGTGCAATAAGAAATAATTTATTAGTTTGTGTATTCGTATTGTAAAGCATTCTTTGTTTTGTGTTTTCTGTAATAATTGATATGAGTAATTGGATTTGGGGAATTGACGTTAAGTTCAGTTAAAAATGAATGCAAACACAGTTATTTGAGTATCAAAGTGTTAATGGTTAATGAGGTTGTTTTTTTTTTAACAGATGATATCCAAAATATATTTATTGAATTTTTATATTGCATTGAATCAATCATAAGGAAATGTGGTGTATTTGCTATTGTTATTAATGTTTATATAATGTCTGTTGTTTGATGTAATTCATACGTTTTTCATGTGATGCATTATAATTTAGCCTTCGGGCTACTACTTTTGCATGTTTGTTCCAATAAACCATTATCAATCAATCAATCAATGCTATTACTTTCATCACAATATCTATACATCGTATTTAAACAACGTCATTTAATCTAGGAAGGGAGCATTAAGAGTTATCACGTTTAACGCGATCATTATTAAAGAGAGGGAGAGAAAGAAAGATAAAAGGAAAGAAAATCCATAACCATTGAAGCTCTCTGTTGCATACAATATATATATAAAAAAAGGTAAAATCCTTTCATGCATTTATAATTTATCCCCAAAAGTATTTAATTTCGACATCACGACGTGGATGAAAAGCAAATTATTTTCCGATCCTACGAAGAAAATAATACGATTCCAGATTCAATCCACTCATATATATTTTGCGCTAAATATTCTGGTATCAGACAAAGAGAACGAAAACATCATCGAATATAGAATAGGTCTAAATTCAGTTTAGTTGTTCCCACCTCGATCATTTTAAGACCGTTGATCATCTGATACCGATCTGAAATATTTCTAGACTATTTACAGTCATGAGGGTATCATGATGGTGAACTGGAGTGGAAGGAAAATTCTCACTATATATCCCTTAATCTTTATCTTTTTAATCCCATTATCTTTTCCTCCCCCACCCAAACACACAGGATGTTCCGAATTCGGACAACTGTCGGATGTTATATATACAACTATGCGACATTAAGTGAAATACGATATGCTTCACAAAACTAACAGTAAAAAGGTGCTTTTTCCTCCATGCCATCAGAACATTAAACGATTTCTATCAGCACACAACATATCCTCTTTGTCGTGGTTTGATACGTCTTATTGACTAAAGAAGTAAGACGAATATACAACGAACCAATAAATTAAGTAATTTTTGAAATAATTACTGTTTTTATTATCATTATTATTATCATTATCGTTATTACTACTACTTCTACTGTTAGACCTATACTACTGCTACTACTACTGCTACTACTACTACTACTACTACCACTACTACTTACTTTTATTTATTCGGCATTTGCAAGACATTAAACAAGTTAATGACAAAACAATAGACAAGCAAACAAAACATGCGTAATATAAGATGTCTGCAGGCTTGCCCTGATGCGCTCCCCGGGTTGGAAAAATTCAAGCTATTAGAGTCTTGAACATGACGGCTTTTGTTTATATCTTTCGCTTTTGAGAAATTATCGTCTGGACTCAATTTTTGCATGAGCAACTCACTGTATACAAGGCGAAATTTCTTTAAAGCGTTGTGATTTCACATACACAACATTTGAGGTGTTGGGAAAACCCGCTTCTATAAATAAACGGGGTCAGAATGAAAAGGTCACAGAAAATACAGACAAGCCTCTGAAAGCTGCTTGAATCGCCCGACCATTTTGTGAGTGCTAGGTACTGCATCTCTCTGTCCTTAAAACGAACTCTTAATAATTTTGATAGGGTCTTACAAGTCAGACCACATTCAATCTTATTTATGTTCGCAAACCTTCCTACAGGTTAAACAGAGTACAGGTTGTGATCTCATTTTTAACTGTACTTCGGAGCCCGACATAAATCAGCAAAACTGAACCCGGAAGTACAGTGTACTTGGTAAGCATACGAAACGATACCCATACACGCATGTTACTGAATATTGTGCCTGACACGCAGTTTTACAAAGGATGCATGATCACTAGATATGATTTTTACTTGTTTGTTTAACATTTCTATTATCCTTTTGCTGGTTTTGTTTTACATCTTTAACCCCACAATCTATGCTAATATTTGTGACTTAGCTAACAGTGTACCGAAAAAAAAAAACTTTTATAGTGATAGCCTGTTACAAAAGTGCTGTCTGAATAAAAATATCAATCACTGTCTCCGTTGGAAATAAATCAACGACTTAGGGAATGAAGCACAGATTGGTTCAAAGAGAGAATTTGGAGATCATGAGATGTGCATCAAACTTATTATAGGTCAGACCTCTTTAGGACGCTCCTGTGTTAAGAGTGACCGGCTAAATCGATTTTACCTACTGGGTCCATGCTTCAACAAATGAAACACAAGAGAGAGGTGTCTGTTCATGCTTATAGAATTTTTGGAACTTGATCAGGGCGTCTGCAGATAAAGATCAAAATTACTCAAAGAGTGCTTGTTGTATTGTTCATCCCACGTTCTCATTGGTCCTATAGATAATAATCCTATTAGACATATATTCCAGACCTCCCATTATGTTTAGACGCATGTTAGTCCCTCCAAATTTGTTAACATGACAGCAAAATTTCAGGAACATTAGCAAAGCTGACAATACATTGTGCACAACATAGCCACAGTAAAGTAGCGAATGAAATGCAGCTGGCAAAATGTTCATTGAAGACCTCAGGATGTTTACATCCGTCAAATTTTATGACGATATCCGTTTCCTTTTCCTTGTCCTCTTTCTTGTGGGACACGAGTTACTTTTCTCCTGGTGTGAAGGATGTTTATTCTTTTTTTACTCATAAAAGAATTAATTGTGGACAATAAATGACCTGAATGCGAATATTTGGCCTTCGCTTCAAAAAGAGAAACAATGAGGAATATTGGAAGAAAGAACCGGACTGCTAGATGTTCTACCACTATATTCTTTTTCTTCTTGTTTTGTTCTTTTCTGTTAAGGGGCGTCAATCAAAATTTAAATAAGTATATTATTCAACAATGCAAGGATTATACCCAGGATGTGGACATTTTCTTTTTTCTTGTCACAAGACGACACTCAACGTTCAAATTCAAATGGGGTTATAGACAGACAATGAATGGCTGGTAAGGGATCAATAGCAGTCAAATCTTTCCAGCAGTCTAGAGGAGCGTTTCTAGGGATGCTAGCTTAATAGCGTGTGAGCAAACCAAGATGGGACATCGAGTTTACAGTGACTGTAGATCTTGTCTGACTGCCTTCGATCATACAAGGACTGAAGGGTCATTGTTCTTTACTCATTTACTTTATTCAATTTCCATGTCCCAATGTTAACAGAAATACTTTAACATTCCTAAAAATACCCCTACTAGTTTTATTTGTCCATGGGATTTTAGGAACATAATTTAATCCCGGGAAGAAATCGTTTCTTTGTACCAAACTCTTGACGAATAAGATACATCAATAAAGTTTCCACAAGTCACAGGTGAAGTCAGCATCTTTATGCAAGTTAAAAAAAAGAAAGAAAATCGAGACTATCTCTCAAGCTGTCAATTGTACGGATATTTTGCATTAAATGAAGGACACATTGTTACATGACATACAAACAACCGTACGGACACACTTTTCTAAACAATAATTTCTCTCATTTTGCTCACATTTTCAGTAATGTTCTCTTTTCACTTGACAACTTCTGTATACGATATCGTAGGAGAAAATTCCCTACTATGAATAAACAAGGTCACGAATTAAAAAAAAAAAAAGTTCCTCCGTCCATTCTCTGCTCGAATGATCAAGTCATATTTCGAGAGTGCATTGTGATTCAACACTTCGTTGTTTCGATGATACGCCTTTAGGAAATTAACAAGTCTTATATGCTTTCATTCTATTAAAGATGAATCTTCCTCGATACGACGGGCTCACACAACTAGTTAATGGGACTTCCTTCACTAAAATGAACAACCATAAATCAGTTTTATTGAACCAGGAAATAAGCACACTTTGATAGTAAACATGATATGCGATGCTATTCACACAAATTTCCTAAAATGTGCTTCATTCCTTCGTTTGATTTAAGAATACATTTCCATGAACTTTCCTTTTGTTTTATTTGGTAAATGCTAATTTTTTAACTGATAATGTTAATACTGGTAATTTCAGGATCAAATAACACTCATAATATTCTGATGTAGGCCTACTTGTCGATGTTTATTTTACCACTATGTGCTTCTTTTGCTTATAAACAAACAGACACCATGGCAACGTTTCATCAAATCAGCAGCCAGAATCTGGAGTGTCCTATCTGTCTGACACTGTTCAACCAACCTAAATTACTGGCATGTTCTCACACCTTCTGCAAAGACTGCCTGGAGAGTATCTTTCCAATTCAGCCAAACCAACAAACTATAACATGCCCTGTATGCAGGAAAGGAACGCCCCTACCCAGTGGAGATGTGAGTATTAAAGTTACAAACAAACGTACCATTGAGTTCTCTTGTGGACGAAGTGAAAACCAAGAGCCCAACGTGTACAGTTTGTAAGATGGACGAAAAGCCGCCAGCTGTGTCCTACTGTCAGGACTGTGGGAAATATATGTGTAAGTCATGCGACTCAAAACATTCCAGCTGGGCACCATTCTCCATTCACACAGTGGCAGCCATGAGTGAAATACTTTCGGGGAAAATTCCGATTAAGAGGAGACTGAAATGTAAGAAACATCCTAACGACGATGAGGAGTGTTTCTGCACCGATTGTCGAGAGTACGTCTGTCATAAATGCGTCGTGTTAAAGCACTTACAAGGAGGGCACCAGATCGAAGAGGCAGCTGTCCATGAGGAGAAATTGATGGAATATATCAAAGAGTTACAAGAAAGTGCAAAATCAAAGAAAACAACTATTGAAAATTATATCGATTCCATACAGACAGAACGCAATGAAATAACAAACATGATGAGAAATCTCAATGATGACATCGACAAGACGTACGAGGAATACATACAACTATTATCAAACAGAAGAAGGGCGCTGATATGTCAAGTGAAACGATTGTCTGAAAAATTCGAGAAGGAATTACAAGTCATGGAGGAAGAGAGTCATCAAACAATTTGTCAAATGAACGCAATTGAAGAGCTGGTAGCTAACGGTGTGAAGGTACCACTAGAGAAAGAGGCTCTGTTTGCGCACGACACACTGTGTGAGAACTTGAAGAACTTTCTGGGACGACATGATCCTGACAACCAGTCACCGAGAGGTGTGACAGAACGAGCTAAGAGGATTTCATTCCTCAGATATGTAGAGGTCAACGAACTTAATCTTGGCAAGCTGAAAGGTTACACGTGGGATGTCAAAACAGACATAGAGCTCCCTAACAGAGACTTCATGAGTTGTATGACTCGTACACCGGACGGTAAGATGGCGGTGGGATCGTTTCAAGGCGGAATCTATCTCTACTCCCCTCATGGTCAGTTACAGCGGACCGTGCTGAAGGATGTACGTGTGGCTGATATTGGATTCCTATATGATGGTAGAAGTGTTGTACGTGATAGAGACAACAAGATGTCACTCTACACTCCTCAGTGGGAGAAGCTTGACGTCACGTTCGAGATTATGAGTTTTGACGAAGGAGGATATGGTGGTGTCACTGTGGATAGAGATGATAATATCTGCGTAACATATTTGAAGCCAAAGAAGATCCAGGTATTTACCCCACATGGTGGTGAGGCAGTCAAAGAAATAATGTGTGATGGATATTTACCTGGGCGATTATTCTCCTTTCCATCCTCGGGGAAACTGTTAGTATCAGGCGATATAGCTGTCGTGTGTCTCGATGGTATACAAAAGGGGAAGAAGGAGAATGTCTTAAAGAAGGAGGGTATGCGTGCCTACCCAGCTGTTTGTCGAGATGATTCGGTCATTGTAGCCTGGGTGAAGAAAGAGGAGGGTCTTGTCAGTATCGATCGATACACGAAAGATTTGGAGCACGTGCACAATTTCATCACTGATTTCAAAATAATAATACCAGATATACATTGGTACTATCTCCAAGAGTTTGAGAGTGGTGAGATTGCTTTCTGCACTCCAGATAGACTCTACATATTTGATGTGAAATGTGAAGTGCGATAGATGTTGTTCTTCTGCAGTAATATCATGGTAAAAAAAAATAAAAATAAATCTTTGGGTAAAATATTCTGAGTAAATGACATACACCTTGGATACATTTATATGTAATAATTGGATGCACGTGTGTCACGTTTATACTAACATGCAAATTCTTATAAGGAGCTTGATTATGTCGTAATGTTCCATTTTTTCATAGAAGATCGATCTTTCTAAACGTAAAACATGGTCTGTAACAACACGTGTTTTGAGATGTTACCCTTCTAAATATTATATTGTTTGGGGGAAATGCTCTTCAACTGAAATCAGTGAAAATCTATCATAATATTCACCGTAAGTTCTAAAGCGTTTTTTTTTTTTTTTTTTTTTTGGGGGGGGGGAGGGGTCACTGTAATGGCGGGTGTACATAACCCCCTGTAGCGATGGCCTACATAATATAATGAATGCGTATCCAAGATTCTTAAGTTCAGATTTATACGTGTATCATTTTCTGTATAGTAATACTATACAATCTTTAACTCATTTTAAAAATGATTGACAATTTCAATTATTATGATCTACGAATCATCGATCTTGTCGTTATCGGTTTTTTCATAAAAGTATTGTGGCTGGTACGTTGTTGTTGTTGTTGTTGTTGTTGTTGTTGTTGTTGTTGTTGTTGTTGTTGTTTTTACATGGTGTATACCGTACATTACAATTCTGTCTTGAGTTATAGATACGCATAATGACACGTCATGACATTGAGTGCCGTTCTCAAGTTTGAACTATATGAGCTGAGGAGCGCACTCTTCCTGGACCAGGCGGGTAATGCTTGCCCACTGTATAAAAATGTCAAACTTGCCTGTATTACAGTCCCCATCTCACTGAATCCATTGTCCTCTCAGTTCCTCTATTTCTCTAGCCGTTTTAAGTCAAACATTCATCTCATGTTTGATGAGTGTATACTTTGTGAAAAACCATTTTAGAGCCAATGGCTAGATGTCTTCATTTTATAGAATATGTTGATATTATGTTATATGTAAAGGATCTAACAGTGGAGATTCAACCCCCCCCCCCCCAAACTCAGGCAGTCAGCCATACACATTGTGCTTTTTTTTTCCAGATTCTTAGAGAAAGACCCTTTAAGGATTTTAAGGATGGGAAGGGGTTAGGATTTTGACCACCTTTCACGGGCTTCTAGAAGGGAAGCCAGCTAGCGTACGCCTACTGATCGACACACGCCGCATGTGGCTAAAAGTGATGTCGTGCGAAAAGGCGGCCAACCCAATATGCTTTGCAGCAGAACATGAACAGTAAACACGTCCAGGAGAATCGGGCATACACGAAAGAGCCACGCTTCCCTTATTTCGGAATCTTTCAGGGATTTATGATTATATTAATCCTATACTGGACCCTATTTCAAGATTGTTCCGGGAAGATTTTAAAACTATCCCTAATCAAAAATATTTCTGAAAAACGAAATCAATATTGAAATCAGTAGTCCCTTTGATTTCTTCCCGCATTGGAGACTCTAAATGATGTCCCTATTCCCTTAAAATCGGGAACGCACAATCGGTACAGATGACCACCTGAGTTACTAGTACGTTATGGTGGATTCAAAATTTTCAGAATTGAAAAGAGAAGAGTTTGAATATGAGATTATCTCATCACATTTTACTCTTATCGAGTATCACAAATCTGACCACAATTGAGCAGAATCAAGCAGGTGACAGTATTAGGTTTTGTACATAGATCCATTCTAATATGACATGACTGAAATGGAATGCAGGAGAAAAAAAAAATCGTTAAATGGATTGTTACATGAGCCACAATTTCATGTAACCTAAAATGCAGTCCTTATTGGAGCCTTGATATGGTTTTGAGCTTAAATGTTACAACGAACAGAAAAAAAAAAAAAATCATGTGCGGTGTTCAATACCAAAACCTAAAACATGACAGATTAAAAATGTATACCCAGGTGGTTTACTCTGCTCAACACCACTATCATCAAAATATTACAAATTTGGTAGACGCAGGTTGCCAGGGAATCTAAAATTCCCTAGTTGCTAGGTTTGCTATTGATATGCCTTGCCATGGTTTGATCGAATAGGAGGTAAACTGAACTTTTCGATTTATTGTTGAATCAGATTATTTTGCACTGTTGGTATTCATGTCTCAGTGTGCTTAATAATGCATTGAGTGAGATTGTAAGTGAGTTATTATTTGGCATGACTAGTAGCATAACCCGGCTTTGAAACGCAGAAATTCACATCCCACGGGACTATAGAACATGAGGATGGACAATGGTTTACTGCTTCAGCATTGAGAGAGTAATACTTCATAATTTGTCTTATCATTAGGTGCGAGGAAATATAATGTATTTATAAGCAATGAAATTGTAACAATTATTCTTCTTCTTGATGCGCTGTTGTTGTTGCTGCTGCTCTTCTTCTTCTTCTTCTTCTTCTTGTAATTAGGTAGCGGTGTGTTTTGTATGGTTGTTTTGTTGCACAAGAAATAACTGTTTCGGTGGAAGATTTTTTTTCTCTAAGTTTCAGAAAAGTCTATCATATTTCGGACTAATCATAATACAGGCAATTCTACAAACATATCATAATTTTTGCTTCATCTCTCCTTTTCCCTTTTCATTTAATCCGGGCCTCCCCGTCCAGCAAGCTCTCCTCCCTCCCCCTTTCTCTTTCTCTCATCTTCATTTTCAATAACATCCACATTTCTGTCTGATGATAATTATTTCTTGCGGACCGATGTATGCGTGTTCAGATTGTTCCCTCTTTGTATAAAGTATGGATCAAAACAGTGGAGTATAAACTACTGACGTTACTGTTTGCATTACGTAGAATTTTATTTCTGATATTGTGGTAAACAAAACAGAATGACATAGAAGAAGTATGATTATTATGATCAACGTTTAAAGAATTAGATTAACTAAAATACCATAATGGTTATTCGTAGTATAGCATCAAAATATGTTTGATTAAATGGCATCCCATGATTTATCGTACACGTGCACCACCAAATCGGCATGATAGGATTGTAAGACTGATTTCAAACATTCACTTCAGTAGTCACAAAGCCGTGCAAGATTTCAATATATTCGAATGTATATAACTTTAAGAATGTTTGGTCATATTTCCAAACTGTTGTATTACACACAATAAGGTGTTTTTGTTTTTGTTTTTTGCCATTTGCAGCACAATAGCTTTTGCTAGTATTAGACTTCTTTCGAATTTATAATTGTCATCTTATTACAGTCCTGTACAGCACGCTTTACATGATGGTAAGATTATTACTCAATTATATTTAAGACAAAAGGAATGTTATATTGCATTGCAATGTTTTGATTGATAATAAACGATGATATCATTTAGTTGTTGTTGTTGTTTTCAGTGCATTTTTTATGGTTGTGGTAATCGTTTTTGTCTAACCAAAATTCAGTGTTTCGCTAATAAATTCTCCCTAACTGTAATAATAACAACAGAAATCTGATAATCCATCTACCCCGTACGGCGTTACAACCGTTATTTTCAGTCTTTGAATTCATTTTTGCCCTATTTATTTCTCTCTCTACCCTCTGAGCAAGAATTGAATTAGTTGAGAGTTCCGCATTTCACCCAAAGTTAATCTAAAAAATCAAATAATAGACATGTTTACCCAAATAACTTGTAATATTATATTGGTCTGTTAATACCCGTAACTACTCTGGTTCTTCTGCGTATAAAATTTGTGTGTGTGCGTATGTGTGTGTGTGTGTTTATTGTTGTATTACATTTCTTACAATTACTCAACAATTTTCTCTATCCTTGTATTTATTTGCATTTGTGGTTGCAGGAGTTTATTAGATCATCAATATCTGTTGAGAAATTTATTTACAAGCTTGTATGTGTGTGCGTGTGTGTCTTCGTTAATGACAAAAAAAAAAAAAAACAACAACAAAACATTCATTCCCAACATTGCTCATGAACTTCTACTGGACAGGCTCTAATTGGTAGCATCGACGATAAAATGTCAATCAGTTTTGTTATCGGATACGCTTTGGGAGCATCGCTTAAAATAAATGATATTGGGAAAGGTTCCTCATTAGATTCTTGATGCCATATTCATTCACATCCTATGGAGTGTGATCACTAGAATAAGAATATCATTCATCATGTTGATTGATACTCAGAATCATCACGATATTATTACTTTCCCTCTTAGTTAATTTATCATCATACTGACTACATCGCTGGTGGTACGACACAACCACTACAATTACTGCTAATCATCATAATTAGGATTTTCTCATTCCTACAGCACTTTTCTAGAGGGTAAATCAGATCGGTAAGTGCGGTATAAAGAAGTAATGACTGCGATTTTATTTTTGATATCTTTGAAGATTGTCAGTGATCCACTCAGAGTGTCTCTATTCTTCTCTTGACTCATCTTGTCTTTCAGTAAAGAGAAAGAAAGAAAGAGAGAGGGAGAGAGAGAGTAGGTGGGAGAGGGGGGAAGAGAGCAATATAATAAACGGAAAGATTTTAACTCCGCAAATGCCATGGGTCGTCAGCAGCACACCAGGGATCACCAGTGTTTCGGCCATTTAAGTGCTGTACACCTCCCCCTGGCTGGCCGGTGCTGCGTTTGGATCCCATTGACAGCACCCCCATGGCATTTCAAAGATAAAACAAAACAAAACAAAACAAAGCAAAACAACACAAAACAAGACAAACATAATAGACAAGAAAATAAATAAAGTATGGCAGCAGCCGAACAATAGTTGGCGCTCTTTGTATATGAAAGGTTATCCACTTGAACACACCGAATGATTCGTTCATTATGTATCCAATATAATAATTATGAATTATCATGTGAAAAGAGATCATAAATATGAATCCCTCCGGACGAGCATAACAAAGACAAACCACAATACGATTTACAGTGTGATAGCTGAGGAAGTCTCAACATATAGCTGTATGACAACAACAACAACAACAACAACAACAACAACAACAACAACAACAACAACAACAACAACAACAACAACAACAACAACAACATCAACAACAACAACGACTGTAAATTATGTCACAATAAACCAGGCAGGAGACTGATCAGTATCAAACATGAACTTTCTGCGGCTTTTTTTTTTCATTCCTATACTGCTGTGGTGGTAAGAGTTCGAGTACCCTTGTCATAAAGCCAGTGTTCAGCTTTGTCACACCACGGACCCTCACGACGAAACAAACATGTGCTGAAATGAGCATTCATGGTAGAGGAGCAGATTATAAGAAGATTATAACTTATGAACAATGAAAATACCTCAAGCTGGATATTCAAAGAAATTCAGATATCATTGAATACTTCTCCACTTTTGTCAATGGTGCATGGAACAAGCATACCAAGGAGGAGAGAACACCTCCCTGGACGCGATTTTTTTTTCCCGTAACCCTAACGCGTCGAAATTGCCAATTGTGTCACTTGAGCAAAGACTATCGGTGCACAAGTTGTTGTTTTTTGTACGCATGTGCGTGGACGTATAGACATTCAGAGTTAGGCGTTGAGTTTGTACTGTATAACACAGTACCATTGGCATGGTCGTCTGCTAACTACAGAATCAAATTACAATGTGAGAATGGGACGCCGTCCTTCAAACAGAAACATAACAACGGGTTTATGGGTATATGAGTATGTGATGCGTGTGTTTGTGAGTGGGTGTGTGCGTGATTTCCACTTCACATTTCATCGGCATCGTGTTCGCCTTTGCCTTAGCTTACGTGGTATTTCTGTGGTTTTGTTCGCCGTCTGCTTACACTTTTCCTGTGTCTCGCAAGACTTGCGTTTCTAGGATGCGTGCAAACTCGACGTTGTCATCAATATCTTGCAAAAAGTAAATTAGAAATCTAATTGAAGCTTGTAATAAATTATAATCAATATCTTGCAAAAAATAAATTGGAAATCTAATTGAAGCTTGGAATAAATTATAATCAGAGTATTATATTTAGGCCAACAGCTGCAGCGTAGTATTGTTTTAACATTGATCATGTTTATCAAGCCCCACAAAATCAGATTCGAAGTGGGCATTGGGTCTTGGGTAACATGGATGAACTACTGGGTTAATTTGGGTTTATCCTCCAACTTCACGATGATTCAGAAAGGCGTAGTATAGGCTCCTTTTAGTTTAGGTTCATGTATATCAAGATATATGATTACATTTTCATTAATGATATAACATCCAAGATGAAGATGGGGGAGGGAAGAGAAACTGTGTGTGGGGGGGGGGGGGGGAGAGCTATAGTAATAATCGATTTTGATCGATAATCTCTCTATAAATAGTTTAATTTAATCAGCTTTAAAAGGGCATTTTGGATCGGCCAAAAATCAAAAGATGTGCTGGCTATTTCCAACAAATTCTATTCATTTTCCCAGTCCATACATGTATAAAAAACTAGTATCACGGTTTGAATTGCTCTATCAATAATTTTTTGATTTTCACTTTATCATTGCCAACCTGTATATAGTCCTTCTCATCACGTACCACTCATTTCTACCACCACGACCATCATTGAGGGAAACCAAAACCCAAATAGAAATGTGGATTGAGTGAAAGCAGCCACATTAGTATAACACATCACTGAAAGTTTAAGGAAAATCGGGCAATCGATGCAAAAGCAATGAATATTTAACGTTTTGATGTTTGAACCACTGGCTGCATGCATGACATCATGTGTGGGCAACAACATAAAGAAAATAAAAGAAAACAAACATGTTTTCACTTTTCTTGAGTAATGGAAGAGCATTTGATTAACCGCTTTCAGAAAGTAGGGGGAATGATTACTGCCCTTAACATAAAGTATGTCAGTATCAATTAAGTTGAGGGGAATGTGTAAGTAATCTCTTAGTAATCTCTTTTTTCAGTGATTACAACACCAAAAATATAAAAACGAATAACTGTTGCATCGATTGTTCGATTTTTCTTCAAACTTTCACTGATGTGTAACGCTAATATTGCTGCTTTCACTCAATCCATATTGTTCTTTGGGTTTTTGTTTCCTTTAATATCAATCAATCATCACTTATACCATCAGTGATTTTATTAGATTACCATGCACGATCATAAACATCATTACTATAATTTCAGAACTGGATATCATCTTATCATCTTCACCACGATTATCACTCGTATTACCATCGTATACATATCACCACAAGCAATATATCTTCCACCACTATCAATGCTTTTTTTCATGTCATCAATCCATCAAAAACAACTTCACGAAATCTCTTTCATAGTTTTCAGCATCATCATCATTATCCTCAGTCTAAATAAGCATTGCGACTGGCAATATATTCCTACTCGATCCCTTCCTCCAATGCCCACATGACCTAGCACCCTTAATTGAATTGATGAAGAGAAACGATTGAATATTAAAACACTGATTTTTGTTTGTTTGTGTGTTTGTTTGTTTGTTCGTTTGTTTTTTGTTTGTTTGTAAGAACACTAGCCGCATTCACACGTACACAATAGCTGGTTACCGAGCGCGCTCCAAAACTCGAGTTCTTGTTATACTCGCGACCTTTTATAAAATTCATGATCGATATATTATAGAAACAAACACCTGGCTTTAACTGGTATCAGATTCCCAGGTGAGTTCATGACTTTAAATGTGTATAAACCATTTGTTGTCGACTGACACCCAAAAAGGAAGCCATGCGTGATTTGTTGTCTCGAAGTCGTGCAGTATCGTACACATAAAGAGTGATTAAGATATTAGAGCTGTGACAGAAGTTTACTAGTATGAAGTTTATCAATATCAGCATAACCATATGTCTACTATGTGAGAGAGAGAGAGAGAGAAAAAAAAAAATCCAACCCACCAGCTCCGATTCTCAAGTAAAACACATTTGTAGAAGAGATTTGAAGACGATCGTTTTATAATGTGTTATTTGGCACAAAAATAATTTCCCTTATTTTTAAAAATGGTAATCGATAACCAAATGAAAATCAATTTGCCAGATATTAGCCAAATTTAGATCTTTTCATTAAGTTGGCGCGACGAGCATCAGTTCAGAGTCACAGGGGCTACTTTCGAGTTTTTATGAAATACATTCATAGGAAACTGATAACTACAAGTTTTGAACAATGATTATAGCACCCATTATCATGGTTACAGTTCGTATTTACAGGTTCGTTATTCAGAAGATTCTTTATTCCGAAAGTTCGTTATTTCAAAGATTCGTTATTCCGAAGGTTCTTCAATTCCGAAGGTTCGCTATTCCGAATTATCGTTTTTCAAAGGTTCGTTTATCCGAAAATGAAACAAAGCTTGTTATTCCGAAGGTTCGTTACGGACCCCTATTTCATTGTCGGATCAACGAACCTTCGGAATAACGAACCCTGCTTTATTTTCGGATTAGCGAACCTTCGGAATAACGAACCGTATTTTATTTTCGAATGAACGAGCCCTTCGGAAAGCGAACCCTAGTTTTTTTCGGATAAACGAACCTTCGGAATAACGAATATCCGAAACACACAAATCCCCTATACCTAGAGGTTTGTTAACCCCGAAAATCAAGAAAGGAGTTCGTTAATCCGGACATTTGTGGACGTTATTCCGAATGTTCGTTAGTCCGAAAATAAAATAGGGTTCGCTATTCCGAAGGCTCGTTTATTCGAAAATGAAATAGGGTTCGTTATTCCGAAGGTTCGTTTATCCAAAAATCAAACAGGGTTCTGGAACGGGTCATAAGACTTTTTGAACGTTGTTAAAACTTTTTTAAACGTTGTAGAGGGTTTCAAAAGTTATCTGGATGTCTATAACGTCCAAACGTTTCTCTGTCGGTCCTAAAAATTTAGAAAGGTTTTTTAGTGTTATTTTAACGTTTAAAAGAAGTATTTATAACGTCCAATTGAAACGTTTTAAATACGTCGAAAACCTTCCACAAGAAGACGTTCTGAAAAAGTTTAGACAAAACGTCCAAATAACGAACTTGGAATGTTTCAAGAACGTTTAGAAAACGTCTTTTGTTAGCTGGGTAAAGACGTAAAATTCAAGTCAGTTTTGTGACGTATTATCCACTTCATATTTACGAAGTATTAGTGAAATAAAATTTACGTTGCTTTGCAACCTATTTACCACGTCATATTAATGACGTGACGTTAAATTTACGTCAGTTTTGCGACGTCTTTGTGACTTTTATATAATTAAGGCCTACGAATTATAGTTTTATAGAGTTATATCAGTTTGCGACATTATACTGTCGTCAGAACGACGACAATTTCACGTCAGTCAACTGTCAAAAATAAGATTTTTTTTTTTGCTCAAACGGAAGACATAGAGAGAATTCATTATCTAGACTTCAGAAAGGCGTAATAATTGTCGTTTGTTTGACGTAAATAAGCAAAGAAAACAGACGCTATTTAGACGTCTCAACCTGACGCCAAAAAGTCGTATTGTTGTTTCAAGACATCTAAAAGACGTCATATTTGTGACGTCTTTCTGACGCCTGGTTGGTTAGACAAAGATGTCGTAAAGACGTGTAAATTACTAATTAAATGTCTTATAAACGAAAATAACAGGCAGATACTTCCATCATATAAACGTTTCAAACTGACGTAAATATGTCGTACTTTTCAAACTGACGTGAATATGTCGTATTTTTTGCTCAATTGGAAGTTGTCCCACAGATGTCATTGGTGGTCATTAGAGTTGTCTTAATGCCGTGTAAAACACAATTCTAAAGACAAGATGTACGTCAGAATAACGTCATGAGCACGTCATCTCACGTCAATTCATGTCTTTTTGATGTATATTGGTAAAGAAAACAAGAAAGATGTCTGAAAGGCGCCTTTTTCGTGAAAACTAAACAAGGAAAATGGACGTGATTTTGACGTCATTTTTAGATCGTGACCGGTTAAGGTCTAATAAAGTGCATGTGAGCACCTTAAGATACGACCATGATACAAATCTGATTCCTAGCTAACATTTGGACGGTTTCTAAACGTTCTTGAAACGTTCCAAGTTCGTTATTTAGACGTTTTGTCAAAATGTTTTCAGAACGTCAGTTTTCTTGAAGGTTTTTCGACGTATTTAAAACGTTTCAATTGGACGTTATAAAAACGTTTCATAAACGTTAAAATAACAATTAAAAACCTTTCTGTACATGATTTTTAAGGACGTCAGAAAAACGTTTGGACGTATAGACATTCAGATAACTTTTGAAAGCCCTATAGAACGTTTAAAAACGTTTTAAGAACGTTCATAAAGTCTTGTCAAAAGTTGACAGTTGACTGACGTGAAATTGTCGTCGTTCTGACGACAGTATAATGTCGCAAACTGATATAACTCTATAAAACTATAATTCGTAGGCCTTGATTATATAGAAGTCACAAAGACGTCGCAAAACTGACGTAAATTTAACGTCACGTCATTAATATGACGTGGTAAATAGGTTGCAAAGCAACGTAAATTTTATTCTACTAATACTTCGTAAATATGAAGTGGATAATACGTCACAAAACTGACTTGAATTTTACGTCTTTACCCAGCTAACAACAGACGTTTTCTAAACGTTCTTGAAACATTCCAAGTTCGTTATTTGGACGTTTTGTCTAAACTTTTTCAGAACGTCTTCTTGTGGAAGGTTTTCGACGTATTTAAAACGTTTCAATTGGACGTTATAAATACTTCTTTTAAACGTTAAAATAACACTAAAAAACCTTTCTAAATTTTTAGGACCGACAGAAAAACGTTTGGACGTTATAGACATCCAGATAACTTTTGAAACCCTCTACAACGTTTAAAAAAGTTTTAACAACGTTCAAAAAGTCTTATGACCCGTTCCAGAACCCTGTTTGATTTTTGGATTGACGAACCTTCGGAATAACGAACCCTATTTCATTTTCGAATAAACGAGCCTTCGGAATAGCGAACCCTATTTTATTTTCGGACTAACGAACCTTCGGAATAACGTCACAAATGTCCGGATTAACGAACCTTTCTTGATTTTCGGGTTAACAAACCTCTAGGTATAGGAGATTTGTGTGTTTTGGATATTCGTTATTCCGAAGGTTCGTTTATCCGAAAAAAAACTAGGGTTCGCTTTCCGAAGGCTTGTTTATTCGAAACTGAAATAGGGTTCGTTATTCCGAAGGTTCGCCAATCCGGAAATAAAATATAGGGTTCGTTATTCGGAAGGTTCGTTGATCCGACAATGAAATAGGGTCCGTAACGAATCTTCGGAATAACGAGCTTTGTTTCATTTTCGGATTAACGAACCTTCGGAATAACGAATCTTCGGAATAACGAACCTTCGGAATAAAGAACCTTCGAAATAACGAATCTTCGGAATAACGAACCTTCGGAATAAAGAACCTTCGAAATAACGAATATTCGGAATAACGAACCTTCGGAATACTCACCTTCTCAATAACGAACTGTATAACCATCATAATGGGTGCTATCATCGTTCAAACTTGTAGTTATCAGTTTCCTATGAATGCATTTTATAAAAACTCGTAAGTAGCCTCTGTGACTCTGAACCGATGCTCGTAAATTTGGCTAATATCTGGCAAATTGATTTTCATTTGGTTATCGATTACCATTATCAAAAATAAATGGAATCATTTTGTGCCACATAACACATTACAAAACGATCGTTTCAAATCTCTTCTACAAATGTGTTTAATTGAGAATCGGAGCTGTGGGTTGGATTTTTTTCTCTCTCTCTCACACATAGTAGACATATGGTTATGCTGATATTGATAAACTTCAATAAATAGCAAAACGTATATACAGAAGATGACATATACAGTGTAAATACATACCAGCATACTGTACATTGCAAAGTAATATAAAAAAGTACATGCCACAGGAAGAGTTCACTAGAATGCCGAAATAACAATTAAAACGTTATTATTCAGGAATGATAAGCTATAGCCCAGAATAAATTTCGTGTGTTACTTACAAATAACAACTTTGCTTAAACAATCTCTTAAATGAATATATGGAAGAAGCTGATCTAATTGAGTGATCTAGCCTGTTCCATTCAAGTACAGAGGATACGATTGGGCTGCACTTGTGACAATCGGAGCGAAATCTTGGCACACGTAGATTTCCACTGTCTATTAGCCTTGTATGATGTTCATGTACATCACTGGGCTTAACTAAGTGCACCTGAAGGTACGAAGGTGCTAAGTTATGGACGCATTTATATATCATAACGCGACTGACGTCGTGTCATCCATTTAAGACTTTTGAATAAATCAGCTAGTATTCTTACAAACAAACAAACAACCAAACCAAAAAAAAAAAAAAAAATCAGTGTTTTAATATTCAATTGTTTCTTTTCATCAATTCAATAGAGGGTAATAGACCATGTGGGCATTGGAGGGAGGGATCGAGTATAGGAATATGTTGCCAGTCGCAATGCTTATTTAGACAGAGGATAATGATGAAGATGCTGAAAACTTTGAAAGAGATTTCGTGAAGTTGTTGTTGATGGATTGATGACATGAAAAAAAAAGAGTATTGATAGTGATGGAAGATTTATTGCTTGTGGTGATATGTATACGATGGTAATACGACTGATAATCGTGGTGATGATGATAAGATGATAATATCCAGTTATAATGATGTTTATGGTCGTGCGTGGTAATCTAATATAAGCAATGATGGTAGTTATGATTGGTTGATATATCAAGTGGTACCATTGTACACATTGAGACTTGAATTGGTATCAACTGGGAACTTCAACTCGTATTAACTTATAATAGACCAGTAGCCTTCATTTGGTATCAACTGGTACAAAATGACACTTGAACTGGTATCAACTAGTACCATGCAGTAAAACTTCAACCGACAGAAACTGTTACCAAGAAGTGGTACAGTGATACTTGAACTGGTATTACAACTGCCCATCAGTAGACTTTTACTGGTTTCAACTGGTATAAACTCGTACCAGTATGTTTAAACTGGTATCAACTGGTACCAGTACGTCTTCAACTGGTTTCAATTAGAATTGCTCATTTTGTTACTGGAAAGTTGGAGTTGCCTTGCTGGTTTCAACTGGAACCAGTTAAGACCAGTTAAAACCAGTAACGACCAGTTAAAAATGCTTACTGGTTTCTACTGGTTTTTTGACCTAGGAAAGGAAACCAAAACCCAAAGAACAATATGGATTTAGTGAACGCAGCAACATTAGCAGTACACATCAGTGAAAGTTTGAGGAAAAATCGGACAATCAAAAGTTATTCGTTTTTATATTGTGGTGTTGTATCACTTAATAAAGAGATTACTAGAGACCATGACGTCTTTAGTGGACAACAATGTAAAGAAAATATGAAGAGAATTCCACACAAAAAAAATCAATAAAATTACACATTCCCTCAACTTAATTGATACTGACATAATTTATGTTGAGGGTAGTAATCATTCCCCCTACTTTCTGAAAGTGTTTAATCAAATGCTCAAAAAGTGAAAACATGTTTGTTTTCTTTATATTTTCTTTATGTCGTTGCCCACACATGATGTCATGCATGCAGCCAGTGGTTCAAACATCAAAACGTTAAATATTCATTGCTTTTGCATCGATTGCCCGCTTTTCCTTAAACTTTCACTGATGTGTTATACTAATGTTGCTGCTCTCACTCAATCCACATTTCTTTTTGGGTTTTGGTTTCCTTCAATGATGGTCGTGGTGGTAGATATGACGATGGTACGTGATGAGAAGGACTATATACAGGTTGGCAATGATAAAGTGAAAATCAAAAAATTATTGATAGAGCAATTCAAACCGTGATACTAGTTTTTTATACATGTATGGACTGGGAAAATGAATAGAATTTGTTGGAAATAGCCAGCACATCTTTTGATTTTTGGCCGATCCAAGATGCCCTTTTAAAGCTGATTAAATTGAACTATTTATAGAGAGATTATCGATCAAAATCGATTATTACTATAGCTCTCCCCCCCCCCCACACACACACAGTTTCTCTTCCCTCCCCCATCTTCATCTTGGATGTTATATCATTAATGAAAATGTAATCATATATCTTGATATACATGAACCTAAACTAAAAGGAGCCTGTACTACGCCTTTCTGAATCATCGTGAAGTTGGAGGATAAACCCAAATTAACCCAGTAGTTCATCCATATTACCCAAGACCTAATGCCCACTTCGAATCTGATTTTGTGGGGCTTAATAAACATGATCAATGTTAAAACAATACTACGCTGCAGCTGTTGGCCTAAATATAATACTCTGATTATAATTTATTCCAAGCTTCAATTAGATTTCCAATTTATTTTTTTGCAAGATATTGATTATAATTTATTACAAGCTTCAATTAGATTTCTAATTTACTTTTTGCAAGATATTGATGACAACGTCGAGTTTGCACGCATCCTAGAAACGCAAGTCTTGCGAGACACAGGAAAAGTGTCAGCAGACGGCGAACAAAACCACAGAAATACCACGTAAGCTAAGGCAAAGGCGAACACGATGCCGATGAAATGTGAAGTGGAAATCACGCACACACACACACACAAACACACGCATCACATACTCATATACCCATAAACCCGTTGTTATGTTTCTGTTTGAAGGACGGCGTCCCATTCTCACATTGTAATTTGATTCTGTAGTTAGCAGACGACCATGCCAATGGTATCGTGTTATACAGTACAAACTCAACGCCTTCCACCTCCCTGGCCTAACTCTAGAAGTCCACGCACATGCGTACAAAAAACAACTTGTGCACCGATAGTCTTTGCTCAAGTGACACAATTGGCAATTTCGACGCGTTAGGGTTACGGGAAAAAAAATCGCTCCCTGGACATACCTACCTCTTTCCACAACCAATGTATCCACTAACGTGTTATCTTATGTTTTATTATGTTTTTGTTTTGTTTTTTGTCGCGGTCTGGTCTGATGGCTACGTTTTTACGCCATTGCAGCCATGTTCCCTGCGATCACTGCAGCCCAATTTGCCCGAAACGTAGTGGGTAGATGAGACAGTCTCCTCTTTTTAACCCCCCCCCCCTTTCGCATTGTAGTCTTATTCGATCCAGACCTCGCCCGGTGAATATTATAATAGCTATCAGACGCTGTTCTCATTGCGTCTGGTCAGGCAAGACTATCAATATTTTCTGTCTCGTCCCGCTACGGACAGCCTCCAAGTTTTGTTATGACCTATTACGTGTTCGCACCGTTTTGTTGCGTTCACTCAGTTTTATCACTGCATACTAAATTCCTCATTATCAACACGACTGCCGCTGGCTTGTTTTCTTTCTCTCTTTTTTTTTACATTCTAAAAATCTGACACAGCATCCGAGGCAGTCATGGCCTGTCGTGTTTGTCTGTCCCATCTTATCGTGTTGTTTCAAGTCCATTGCGTTTTTGCCCACGATGGCGAGAAACTGGCTGCCGTGGTTGCCAGGGATATGGTATAAACGCAGCTTAGGAATTCAAGAAACGAAAAAAGACATGATTTCAACTGATTGACAAATTGCCCTACATCGACGTAAATAAGCACTGAATTGATCAGTGTTTTAGTAGTAGCCACGATTAAAAAAATCATGGGCGTACATACTCGAACAGGATTCGAACCCACGACCTCCTGATCACCGGACAGGCGTCATCTCCAATAGACCACCGAGCTTTCGCCCGACAGCAAGTGTTGGTTCTAATCCTTATAGCATGCAGCGGGTACTGCTTTGTTATTCAAATTTATGAAGTTCTTCCGTCGAGATGTTTTCATTGCAACTGATTGACAAATTGCCCTACATCGACGTAAATAAGCACTGAATTGATCAGTGTTTTAGTAGTAGCCATGATTAAAAAAAAAATCATGGGCGTACATACTCGAGCAGGATTCGAACCCACGACCTCCTGATCACCGGACAGGCGTCATCTCCACTAGACCACCGAGCTTTCGCCCGACAGCAAGTGTTGGTTCTAATCCTTATAGCATGCAGCGGGTACTGCTTTGTTATTCAAATTTATGAAGTTCTTCCGTCGAGATGTTTTCATTGCAACTGATTGACAAATTGCACTACATCGACGTAAATAAGCACTGAATTGATCAGTGTTTTAGTAGTAGCCATGATTAAAAAAATCATGGGCGTACATACTCGAGCAGGATTCGAACCCACGACCTCCTGATCACCGGACAGGCGTCATCTCCACTAGACCACCGAGCTTTCGCCCGACAGCAAGTGTTGGTTCTAATCCTTATAGCATGCAGCGGGTACTGCTTTGTTATTCAAATTTATGAAGTTCTTCCGTCGAGATGTTTTCATTGCAACTGATTGACAAATTGCCCTACATCGACGTAAATAAGCACTGAATTGATCAGTGTTTTAGTAGTAGCCATGATTAAAAAAATCATGGGCGTACATACTCGAGCAGGATTCGAACCCACGACCTCCTGATCACCGGACAGGCGTCATCTCCACTAGACCACCGAGCTTTCGCCCGACAGCAAGTGTTGGTTCTAATCCTTATAGCATGCAGCGGGTACTGCTTTGTTATTCAAATTTATGAAGTTCTTCCGTCGAGATGTTTTCATTGCAACTGATTGACAAATTGCCCTACATCGACGTAAATAAGCACTGAATTGATCAGTGTTTCAGTAGTAGCCATGATTAAAAAAATCATGGGCGTACATACTCGAGCAGGATTCGAACCCACGACCTCCTGATCACCGGACAGGCGTCATCTCCACTAGACCACCGAGCTTTCGCCCGACAGCAAGTGTTGGTTCTAATCCTTATAGCATGCAGCGGGTACTGCTTTGTTATTCAAATTTATGAAGTTCTTCCGTCGAGATGTTTTCATTGCAACTGATTGACAAATTGCCCTACATCGACGTAAATAAGCACTGAATTGATCAGTGTTTTAGTAGTAGCCATGATTAAAAAATCATGGGCGTACATACTCGAGCAGGATTCGAACCCACGACCTCCTGATCACCGGACAGGCGTCATCTCCACTAGACCACCGAGCTTTCGCCCGACAGCAAGTGTTGGTTCTAATCCTTATAGCATGCAGCGGGTACTGCTTTGTTATTCAAATTTATGAAGTTCTTCCGTCGAGATGTTTTCATTGCAACTGATTGACAAATTGCCCTACATCGACGTAAATAAGCACTGAATTGATCAGTGTTTTAGTAGTAGCCATGATTAAAAAAAAAATCATGGGCGTACATACTCGAGCAGGATTCGAACCCACGACCTCCTGATCACCGGACAGGCGTCATCTCCACTAGACCACCGAGCTTTCGCCCGACAGCAAGTGTTGGTTCTAATCCTTATAGCATGCAGCGGGTACTGCTTTGTTATTCAAATTTATGAAGTTCTTCCGTCGAGATGTTTTCATTGCAACTGATTGACAAATTGCCCTACATCGACGTAAATAAGCACTGAATTGATCAGTGTTTTAGTAGTAGCCATGATTAAAAAAATCATGGGCGTACATACTCGAGCAGGATTCGAACCCACGACCTCCTGATCACCGGACAGGCGTCATCTCCACTAGACCACCGAGCTTTCGCCCGACAGCAAGTGTTGGTTCTAATCCTTATAGCATGCAGCGGGTACTGCTTTGTTATTCAAATTTATGAAGTTCTTCCGTCGAGATGTTTTCATTGCAACTGATTGACAAATTGCCCTACATCGACGTAAATAAGCACTGAATTGATCAGTGTTTTAGTAGTAGCCATGATTAAAAAAATCATGGGCGTACATACTCGAGCAGGATTCGAACCCACGACCTCCTGATCACCGGACAGGCGTCATCTCCACTAGACCACCGAGCTTTCGCCCGACAGCAAGTGTTGGTTCTAATCCTTATAGCATGCAGCGGGTACTGCTTTGTTATTCAAATTTATGAAGTTCTTCCGTCGAGATGTTTTCATTGCAACTGATTGACAAATTGCCCTACATCGACGTAAATAAGCACTGAATTGATCAGTGTTTTAGTAGTAGCCATGATCAAAAAAAAAAAAAAAATCATGGGCGTACATACTCGAGCAGGATTCGAACCCACGACCTCCTGATCACCGGACAGGCGTCATCTCCACTAGACCACCGAGCTTTCGCCCGACAGCAAGTGTTGGTTCTAATCCTTATAGCATGCAGCGGGTACTGCTTTGTTATTCAAATTTATGAAGTTCTTCCGTCGAGATGTTTTCATTGCAACTGATTGACAAATTGCCCTACATCGACGTAAATAAGGACTGAATTGATCAGTGTTTTAGTAGTAGCCATGATTAAAAAATCATGGGCGTACATACTCGAGCAGGATTCGAACCCACGACCTCCTGATCACCGGACAGGCGTCATCTCCACTAGACCACCGAGCTTTCGCCCGACAGCAAGTGTTGGTTCTAATCCTTATAGCATGCAGCGGGTACTGCTTTGTTATTCAAATTTATGAAGTTCTTCCGTCGAGATATTTTCATTGCAACTGATTGACAAATTGCCCTACATCGACGTAAATAAGCACTGAATTGATCAGTGTTTTAGTAGTAGCCATGATTAAAAAAATCATGGGCGTACATACTCGAGCAGGATTCGAACCCACGACCTCCTGATCACCGGACAGGCGTCATCTCCACTAGACCACCGAGCTTTCGCCCGACAGCAAGTGTTGGTTCTAATCCTTATAGCATGCAGCGGGTACTGCTTTGTTATTCAAATTTATGAAGTTCTTCCGTCGAGATGTTTTCATTGCAACTGATTGACAAATTGCCCTACATCGACGTAAATAAGCACTGAATTGATCAGTGTTTTAGTAGTAGCCATGATTAAAAAAATCATGGGCGTACATACTCGAGCAGGATTCGAACCCACGACCTCCTGATCACCGGACAGGCGTCATCTCCACTAGACCACCGAGCTTTCGCCCGACAGCAAGTGTTGGTTCTAATCCTTATAGCATGCAGCGGGTACTGCTTTGTTATTCAAATTTATGAAGTTCTTCCGTCGAGATGTTTTCATTGCAACTGATTGACAAATTGCCCTACATCGACGTAAATAAGCACTGAATTGATCAGTGTTTTAGTAGTAGCCATGATTAAAAAAATCATGGGCGTACATACTCGAGCAGGATTCGAACCCACGACCTCCTGATCACCGGACAGGCGTCATCTCCACTAGACCACCGAGCTTTCGCCCGACAGCAAGTGTTGGTTCTAATCCTTATAGCATGCAGCGGGTACTGCTTTGTTATTCAAATTTATGAAGTTCTTCCGTCGAGATGTTTTCATTGCAACTGATTGACAAATTGCCCTACATCGACGTAAATAAGCACTGAATTGATCAGTGTTTTAGTAGTAGCCATGATTAAAAAAATCTTGGGCGTACATACTCGAGCAGGATTCGAACCCACGACCTCCTGATCACCGGACAGGCGTCATCTCCACTAGACCACCGAGCTTTCGCCCGACAGCAAGTGTTGGTTCTAATCCTTATAGCATGCAGCGGGTACTGCTTTGTTATTCAAATTTATGAAGTTCTTCCGTCGAGATGTTTTCATTGCAACTGATTGACAAATTGCCCTACATCGACGTAAATAAGCACTGAATTGATCAGTGTTTTAGTAGTAGCCATGATTAAAAAAATCATGGGCGTACATACTCGAGCAGGATTCGAACCCACGACCTCCTGATCACCGGACAGGCGTCATCTCCACTAGACCACCGAGCTTTCGCCCGACAGCAAGTGTTGGTTCTAATCCTTATAGCATGCAGCGGGTACTGCTTTGTTATTCAAATTTATGAAGTTCTTCCGTCGAGATGTTTTCATTGCAACTGATTGACAAATTGCCCTACATCGACGTAAATAAGCACTGAATTGATCAGTGTTTTAGTAGTAGCCATGATTAAAAAATCATGGGCGTACATACTCGAGCAGGATTCGAACCCACGACCTCCTGATCACCGGACAGGCGTCATCTCCACTAGACCACCGAGCTTTCGCCCGACAGCAAGTGTTGGTTCTAATCCTTATAGCATGCAGCGGGTACTGCTTTGTTATTCAAATTTATGAAGTTCTTCCGTCGAGATGTTTTTATTGCAACTGATTGACAAATTGCCCTACATCGACGTAAATAAGCACTGAATTGATCAGTGTTTTAGTAGTAGCCATGATTAAAAAAATCATGGGCGTACATACTCGAGCAGGATTCGAAGCCACGACCTCCTGATCACCGGGCAGGCGTCATCTCCACTAGACCACCGAGCTTTCGCCCGACAGCAAGTGTTGGTTCTAATCCTTATAGCATGCAGCGGGTACTGCTTTGTTATTCAAATTTATGAAGTTCTTCCGCCGAGATGTTTTCATTGCAACTGATTGACAAATTGCCCTACATCGACGTAAATAAGCACTGAATTGATCAGTGTTTTAGTAGTAGCCATGATTAAAAAAATCATGGGCGTACATACTCGAGCAGGATTCGAACCCACGACCTCCTGATCACCGGACAGGCGTCATCTCCACTAGACCACCGAGCTTTCGCCCGACAGCAAGTGTTGGTTCTAATCCTTATAGCATGCAGCGGGTACTGCTTTGTTATTCAAATTTATGAAGTTCTTCCGTCGAGATGTTTTCATTGCAACTGATTGACAAATTGCCCTACATCGACGTAAATAAGCACTGAATTGATCAGTGTTTTAGTAGTAGCCATGATTAAAAAAATCATGGGCGTACATACGCCCATCTCGACGGAAGAACTTCATAAATTTGAACCAACACTTGCTGTCGGGCGAAAGCTCGGTGGTCTAGTGGAGATGACGCCTGTCCGGTGATCAGGAGGTCGTGGGTTCGAATCCTGCTCGAGTATGTACGCCCATGATTTTTTTAATCATGGCTACTACTAAAACACTGATCAATTCAGTGCTTATTTACGTCGATGTAGGGCAATTTGTCAATCAGTTGCAATGAAAAAATCTCGACGGAAGAACTTCATAAATTTGAATAACAAAGCAGTACCCGCTGCATCCTATAAGGATTAGAACCAACACTTGCTGTCGGGCGAAAGCTCGGTGGTCTAGTGGAGATGACGCCTGTCCGGTGATCAGGAGGTCGTGGGTTCGAATCCTGCTCGAGTATGTACGCCCATGATTTTTTAATCATGGCTACTACTAAAACACTGATCAATTCAGTGCTTATTTACGTCGATGTAGGGCAATTTGTCAATCAGTTGCAATGAAAACATCTCGACGGAAGAACTTCATGAATTTGAATAACAAAGCAGTACCCGCTGCATGCTATAAGGATTAGAACCAACACTTGCTGTCGGGCGAAAGCTCGGTGGTCTAGTGGAGATGACGCCTGTCCGGTGATCAGGAGGTCGTGGGTTCGAATCCCGCTCGAGTATGTACGCCCATGATTTTTTTAATCATGGCTACTACTAAAACACTGATCAATTCAGTGCTTATTTACGTCGATGTAGGGCAATTTGTCAATCAGTTGCAATGAAAACATCTCGACGGAAGAACTTCATAAATTTGAATAACAAAGCAGTACCCGCTGCATGCTATAAGGATTAGAACCAACACTTGCTGTCGGGCGAAAGCTCGGTGGTCTAGTGGAGATGACGCCTGTCCGGTGATCAGGAGGTCGTGGGTTCGAATCCTGCTCGAGTATGTACGCCCATAATTTTTTTAATCATGGCTACTACTAAAACACTGATCAATTCAGTGCTTATTTACGTCGATGTAGGGCAATTTGTCAATCAGTTGCAATGAAAACATCTCGACGGAAGAACTTCATAAATTTGAATAACAAAGCAGTACCCGCTGCATGCTATAAGGATTAGAACCAACACTTGCTGTCGGGCGAAAGCTCGGTGGTCTAGTGGAGATGACGCCTGTCCGGTGATCAGGAGGTCGTGGGTTCGAATCCTGCTCGAGTATGTACGCCCAAGATTTTTTTAATCATGGCTACTACTAAAACACTGATCAATTCAGTGCTTATTTACGTCGATGTAGGGCAATTTGTCAATCAGTTGCAATGAAAACATCTCGACGGAAGAACTTCATAAATTTGAATAACAAAGCAGTACCCGCTGCATGCTATAAGGATTAGAACCAACACTTGCTGTCGGGCGAAAGCTCGGTGGTCTAGTGGAGATGACGCCTGTCCGGTGATCAGGAGGTCGTGGGTTCGAATCCTGCTCGAGTATGTACGCCCATGATTTTTTTAATCATGGCTACTACTAAAACACTGATCAATTCAGTGCTTATTTACGTCGATGTAGGGCAATTTGTCAATCAGTTGCAATGAAAACATCTCGACGGAAGAACTTCATAAATTTGAATAACAAAGCAGTACCCGCTGCATGCTATAAGGATTAGAACCAACACTTGCTGTCGGGCGAAAGCTCGGTGGTCTAGTGGAGATGACGCCTGTCCGGTGATCAGGAGGTCGTGGGTTCGAATCCTGCTCGAGTATGTACGCCCATGATTTTTTTAATCATGGCTACTACTAAAACACTGATCAATTCAGTGCTTATTTACGTCGATGTAGGGCAATTTGTCAATCAGTTGCAATGAAAACATCTCGACGGAAGAACTTCATAAATTTGAATAACAAAGCAGTACCCGCTGCATGCTATAAGGATTAGAACCAACACTTGCTGTCGGGCGAAAACTCGGTGGTCTAGTGGAGATGACGCCTGTCCGGTGATCAGGAGGTCGTGGGTTCGAATCCTGCTCGAGTATGTACGCCCATGATTTTTTTAATCATGGCTACTACTAAAACACTGATCAATTCAGTGCTTATTTACGTCGATGTAGGGCAATTTGTCAATCAGTTGCAATGAAAACATCTCGACGGAAGAACTTCATAAATTTGAATAACAAAGCAGTACCCGCTGCATGCTATAAGGATTAGAACCAACACTTGCTGTCGGGCGAAAGCTCGGTGGTCTAGTGGAGATGACGCCTGTCCGGTGATCAGGAGGTCGTGGGTTCGAATCCTGCTCGAGTATGTACGCCCAAGATTTTTTTAATCATGGCTACTACTAAAACACTGATCAATTCAGTGCTTATTTACGTCGATGTAGGGCAATTTGTCAATCAGTTGCAATGAAAACATCTCGACGGAAGAACTTCATAAATTTGAATAACAAAGCAGTACCCGCTGCATGCTATAAGGATTAGAACCAACACTTGCTGTCGGGCGAAAGCTCGGTGGTCTAGCGGAGATGACGCCTGTCCGGTGATCAGGAGGTCGTGGGTTCGAATCCTGCTCGAGTATGTACGCCCATGATTTTTTTAATCATGGCTACTACTAAAACACTGATCAATTCAGTGCTTATTTACGTCGATGTAGGGCAATTTGTCAATCAGTTGCAATGAAAACATCTCGACGGAAGAACTTCATAAATTTGAATAACAAAGCAGTACCCGCTGCATGCTATAAGGATTAGAACCAACACTTGCTGTCGGGCGAAAGCTCGGTGGTCTAGTGGAGATGACGCCTGTCCGGTGATCAGGAGGTCGTGGGTTCGAATCCTGCTCGAGTATGTACGCCCATGATTTTTTTTAATCATGGCTACTACTAAAACACTGATCAATTCAGTGCTTATTTACGTCGATGTAGGGCAATTTGTCAATCAGTTGCAATGAAAACATCTCGACGGAAGAACTTCATAAATTTGAATAACAAAGCAGTACCCGCTGCATGCTATAAGGATTAGAACCAACACTTGCTGTCGGGCGAAAGCTCGGTGGTCTAGTGGAGATGACGCCTGTCCGGTGATCAGGAGGTCGTGGGTTCGAATCCTGCTCGAGTATGTACGCCCAAGATTTTTTTAATCATGGCTACTACTAAAACACTGATCAATTCAGTGCTTATTTACGTCGATGTAGGGCAATTTGTCAATCAGTTGCAATGAAAACATCTCGACGGAAGAACTTCATAAATTTGAATAACAAAGCAGTACCCGCTGCATGCTATAAGGATTAGAACCAACACTTGCTGTCGGGCGAAAGCTCGGTGGTCTAGCGGAGATGACGCCTGTCCGGTGATCAGGAGGTCGTGGGTTCGAATCCTGCTCGAGTATGTACGCCCATGATTTTTTTAATCATGGCTACTACTAAAACACTGATCAATTCAGTGCTTATTTACGTCGATGTAGGGCAATTTGTCAATCAGTTGCAATGAAAACATCTCGACGGAAGAACTTCATAAATTTGAATAACAAAGCAGTACCCGCTGCATGCTATAAGGATTAGAACCAACACTTGCTGTCGGGCGAAAGCTCGGTGGTCTAGTGGAGATGACGCCTGTCCGGTGATCAGGAGGTCGTGGGTTCGAATCCTGCTCGAGTATGTACGCCCATGATTTTTTTAATCATGGCTACTACTAAAACACTGATCAATTCAGTGCTTATTTACGTCGATGTAGGGCAATTTGTCAATCAGTTGCAATGAAAACATCTCGACGGAAGAACTTCATAAATTTGAATAACAAAGCAGTACCCGCTGCATGCTATAAGGATTAGAACCAACACTTGCTGTCGGGCGAAAGCTCGGTGGTCTAGTGGAGATGACGCCTGTCCGGTGATCAGGAGGTCGTGGGTTCGAATCCTGCTCGAGTATGTACGCCCATGATTTTTTTAATCATGGCTACTACTAAAACACTGATCAATTCAGTGCTTATTTACGTCGATGTAGGGCAATTTGTCAATCAGTTGCAATGAAAACATCTCGACGGAAGAACTTCATAAATTTGAATAACAAAGCAGTACCCGCTGCATGCTATAAGGATTAGAACCAACACTTGCTGTCGGGCGAAAGCTCGGTGGTCTAGTGGAGATGACGCCTGTCCGGTGATCAGGAGGTCGTGGGTTCGAATCCTGCTCGAGTATGTACGCCCATGATTTTTTTTTAATCATGGCTACTACTAAAACACTGATCAATTCAGTGCTTATTTACGTCGATGTAGGGCAATTTGTCAATCAGTTGCAATGAAAACATCTCGACGGAAGAACTTCATAAATTTGAATAACAAAGCAGTACCCGCTGCATGCTATAAGGATTAGAACCAACACTTGCTGTCGGGCGAAAGCTCGGTGGTCTAGTGGAGATGACGCCTGTCCGGTGATCAGGAGGTCGTGGGTTCGAATCCTGCTCGAGTATGTACGCCCATGATTTTTTTTAATCATGGCTACTACTAAAACACTGATCAATTCAGTGCTTATTTACGTCGATGTAGGGCAATTTGTCAATCAGTTGCAATGAAAACATCTCGACGGAAGAACTTCATAAATTTGAATAACAAAGCAGTACCCGCTGCATGCTATAAGGATTAGAACCAACACTTGCTGTCGGGCGAAAGCTCGGTGGTCTAGTGGAGATGACGCCTGTCCGGTGATCAGGAGGTCGTGGGTTCGAATCCTGCTCGAGTATGTACGCCCAAGATTTTTTTAATCATGGCTACTACTAAAACACTGATCAATTCAGTGCTTATTTACGTCGATGTAGGGCAATTTGTCAATCAGTTGCAATGAAAACATCTCGACGGAAGAACTTCATAAATTTGAATAACAAAGCAGTACCCGCTGCATGCTATAAGGATTAGAACCAACACTTGCTGTCGGGCGAAAGCTCGGTGGTCTAGCGGAGATGACGCCTGTCCGGTGATCAGGAGGTCGTGGGTTCGAATCCTGCTCGAGTATGTACGCCCATGATTTTTTTAATCATGGCTACTACTAAAACACTGATCAATTCAGTGCTTATTTACGTCGATGTAGGGCAATTTGTCAATCAGTTGCAATGAAAACATCTCGACGGAAGAACTTCATAAATTTGAATAACAAAGCAGTACCCGCTGCATGCTATAAGGATTAGAACCAACACTTGCTGTCGGGCGAAAGCTCGGTGGTCTAGTGGAGATGACGCCTGTCCGGTGATCAGGAGGTCGTGGGTTCGAATCCTGCTCGAGTATGTACGCCCATGATTTTTTTAATCATGGCTACTACTAAAACACTGATCAATTCAGTGCTTATTTACGTCGATGTAGGGCAATTTGTCAATCAGTTGCAATGAAAACATCTCGACGGAAGAACTTCATAAATTTGAATAACAAAGCAGTACCCGCTGCATGCTATAAGGATTAGAACCAACACTTGCTGTCGGGCGAAAGCTCGGTGGTCTAGTGGAGATGACGCCTGTCCGGTGATCAGGAGGTCGTGGGTTCGAATCCTGCTCGAGTATGTACGCCCATGATTTTTTTAATCATGGCTACTACTAAAACACTGATCAATTCAGTGCTTATTTACGTCGATGTAGGGCAATTTGTCAATCAGTTGCAATGAAAACATCTCGACGGAAGAACTTCATAAATTTGAATAACAAAGCAGTACCCGCTGCATGCTATAAGGATTAGAACCAACACTTGCTGTCGGGCGAAAGCTCGGTGGTCTAGTGGAGATGACGCCTGTCCGGTGATCAGGAGGTCGTGGGTTCGAATCCTGCTCGAGTATGTACGCCCATGATTTTTTTAATCATGGCTACTACTAAAACACTGATCAATTCAGTGCTTATTTACGTCGATGTAGGGCAATTTGTCAATCAGTTGCAATGAAAACATCTCGACGGAAGAACTTCATAAATTTGAATAACAAAGCAGTACCCGCTGCATGCTATAAGGATTAGAACCAACACTTGCTGTCGGGCGAAAGCTCGGTGGTCTAGTGGAGATGACGCCTGTCCGGTGATCAGGAGGTCGTGGGTTCGAATCCTGCTCGAGTATGTACGCCCATGATTTTTTTTTAATCATGGCTACTACTAAAACACTGATCAATTCAGTGCTTATTTACGTCGATGTAGGGCAATTTGTCAATCAGTTGCAATGAAAACATCTCGACGGAAGAACTTCATAAATTTGAATAACAAAGCAGTACCCGCTGCATGCTATAAGGATTAGAACCAACACTTGCTGTCGGGCGAAAGCTCGGTGGTCTAGTGGAGATGACGCCTGTCCGGTGATCAGGAGGTCGTGGGTTCGAATCCTGCTCGAGTATGTACGCCCATGATTTTTTTAATCATGGCTACTACTAAAACACTGATCAATTCAGTGCTTATTTACGTCGATGTAGGGCAATTTGTCAATCAGTTGCAATGAAAACATCTCGACGGAAGAACTTCATAAATTTGAATAACAAAGCAGTACCCGCTGCATGCTATAAGGATTAGAACCAACACTTGCTGTCGGGCGAAAGCTCGGTGGTCTAGTGGAGATGACGCCTGTCCGGTGATCAGGAGGTCGTGGGTTCGAATCCTGCTCGAGTATGTACGCCCATGATTTTTTTAATCATGGCTACTACTAAAACACTGATCAATTCAGTGCTTATTTACGTCGATGTAGGGCAATTTGTCAATCAGTTGCAATGAAAACATCTCGACGGAAGAACTTCATAAATTTGAATAACAAAGCAGTACCCGCTGCATGCTATAAGGATTAGAACCAACACTTGCTGTCGGGCGAAAGCTCGGTGGTCTAGCGGAGATGACGCCTGTCCGGTGATCAGGAGGTCGTGGGTTCGAATCCTGCTCGAGTATGTACGCCCATGATTTTTTTAATCATGGCTACTACTAAAACACTGATCAATTCAGTGCTTATTTACGTCGATGTAGGGCAATTTGTCAATCAGTTGCAATGAAAACATCTCGACGGAAGAACTTCATAAATTTGAATAACAAAGCAGTACCCGCTGCATGCTATAAGGATTAGAACCAACACTTGCTGTCGGGCGAAAGCTCGGTGGTCTAGTGGAGATGACGCCTGTCCGGTGATCAGGAGGTCGTGGGTTCGAATCCTGCTCGAGTATGTACGCCCATGATTTTTTTAATCATGGCTACTACTAAAACACTGATCAATTCAGTGCTTATTTACGTCGATGTAGGGCAATTTGTCAATCAGTTGCAATGAAAACATCTCGACGGAAGAACTTCATAAATTTGAATAACAAAGCAGTACCCGCTGCATGCTATAAGGATTAGAACCAACACTTGCTGTCGGGCGAAAGCTCGGTGGTCTAGTGGAGATGACGCCTGTCCGGTGATCAGGAGGTCGTGGGTTCGAATCCTGCTCGAGTATGTACGCCCATGATTTTTTTAATCATGGCTACTACTAAAACACTGATCAATTCAGTGCTTATTTACGTCGATGTAGGGCAATTTGTCAATCAGTTGCAATGAAAACATCTCGACGGAAGAACTTCATAAATTTGAATAACAAAGCAGTACCCGCTGCATGCTATAAGGATTAGAACCAACACTTGCTGTCGGGCGAAAGCTCGGTGGTCTAGTGGAGATGACGCCTGTCCGGTGATCAGGAGGTCGTGGGTTCGAATCCTGCTCGAGTATGTACGCCCATGATTTTTTTAATCATGGCTACTACTAAAACACTGATCAATTCAGTGCTTATTTACGTCGATGTAGGGCAATTTGTCAATCAGTTGCAATGAAAACATCTCGACGGAAGAACTTCATAAATTTGAATAACAAAGCAGTACCCGCTGCATGCTATAAGGATTAGAACCAACACTTGCTGTCGGGCGAAAACTCGGTGGTCTAGTGGAGATGACGCCTGTCCGGTGATCAGGAGGTCGTGGGTTCGAATCCTGCTCGAGTATGTACGCCCATGATTTTTTTAATCATGGCTACTACTAAAACACTGATCAATTCAGTGCTTATTTACGTCGATGTAGGGCAATTTGTCAATCAGTTGCAATGAAAACATCTCGACGGAAGAACTTCATAAATTTGAATAACAAAGCAGTACCCGCTGCATGCTATAAGGATTAGAACCAACACTTGCTGTCGGCGAAAGCTCGGTGGTCTAGTGGAGATGACGCCTGTCCGGTGATCAGGAGGTCGTGGGTTCGAATCCTGCTCGAGTATGTACGCCCATGATTTTTTTAATCATGGCTACTACTAAAACACTGATCAATTCAGTGCTTATTTACGTCGATGTAGGGCAATTTGTCAATCAGTTGCAATGAAAACATCTCGACGGAAGAACTTCATAAATTTGAATAACAAAGCAGTACCCGCTGCATGCTATAAGGATTAGAACCAACACTTGCTGTCGGGCGAAAGCTCGGTGGTCCAGTGGAGATGACGCCTGTCCGGTGATCAGGAGGTCGTGGGTTCGAATCCTGCTCGAGTATGTACGCCCATGATTTTTTTAATCATGTCTACTACTAAAACACTGATCAATTCAGTGCTTATTTACGTCGATGTAGGGCAATTTGTCAATCAGTTGCAATGAAAACATCTCGACGGAAGAACTTCATAAATTTGAATAACAAAGCAGTACCCGCTGCATGCTATAAGGATTAGAACCAACACTTGCTGTCGGGCGAAAGCTCGGTGGTCTAGTGGAGATGACGCCTGTCCGGTGATCAGGAGGTCGTGGGTTCGAATCCTGCTCGAGTATGTACGCCCAAGATTTTTTTAATCATGGCTACTACTAAAACACTGATCAATTCAGTGCTTATTTACGTCGATGTAGGGCAATTTGTCAATCAGTTGCAATGAAAACATCTCGACGGAAGAACTTCATAAATTTGAATAACAAAGCAGTACCCGCTGCATGCTATAAGGATTAGAACCAACACTTGCTGTCGGGCGAAAGCTCGGTGGTCTAGCGGAGATGACGCCTGTCCGGTGATCAGGAGGTCGTGGGTTCGAATCCTGCTCGAGTATGTACGCCCATGATTTTTTTAATCATGGCTACTACTAAAACACTGATCAATTCAGTGCTTATTTACGTCGATGTAGGGCAATTTGTCAATCAGTTGCAATGAAAACATCTCGACGGAAGAACTTCATAAATTTGAATAACAAAGCAGTACCCGCTGCATGCTATAAGGATTAGAACCAACACTTGCTGTCGGGCGAAAGCTCGGTGGTCTAGTGGAGATGACGCCTGTCCGGTGATCAGGAGGTCGTGGGTTCGAATCCTGCTCGAGTATGTACGCCCATGATTTTTTTTAATCATGGCTACTACTAAAACACTGATCAATTCAGTGCTTATTTACGTCGATGTAGGGCAATTTGTCAATCAGTTGCAATGAAAACATCTCGACGGAAGAACTTCATAAATTTGAATAACAAAGCAGTACCCGCTGCATGCTATAAGGATTAGAACCAACACTTGCTGTCGGGCGAAAGCTCGGTGGTCTAGTGGAGATGACGCCTGTCCGGTGATCAGGAGGTCGTGGGTTCGAATCCTGCTCGAGTATGTACGCTACGCCCATGATTTTTTTAATCATGGCTACTACTAAAAGCACTGATCAATTCAGTGCTTATTTACGTCGATGTAGGGCAATTTGTCAATCAGTTGCAATGAAAACATCTCGACGGAAGAACTTCATAAATTTGAATAACAAAGCAGTACCCGCTGCATGCTATAAGGATTAGAACCAACACTTGCTGTCGGGCGAAAGCTCGGTGGTCTAGTGGAGATGACGCCTGTCCGGTGATCAGGAGGTCGTGGGTTCGAATCCTGCTCGAGTATGTACGCCCATGATTTTTTTATTTTTTAATCATGGCTACTACCTAAAACACTGATCAATTCAGTGCTTATTTACGTCGATGTAGGGCAATTTGTCAATCAGTTTGCAATGAAAACATCTCGACGGAAGAACTTCATAAATTTGAATAACAAAGCAGTACCCGCTGCATGCTATAAGGATTAGAACCAACACTTGCTGTCGGGCGAAAGCTCGGTGGTCTAGTGGAGATGACGCCTGTCCGGTGATCAGGAGGTCGTGGGTTCGAATCCTGCTCGAGTATGTACGCCCATGATTTTTTTTAATCATGGCTACTACTAAAGCACTGATCAATTCAGTGCTTATTTACGTCGATGTAGGGCAATTTGTCAATCAGTTGCAATGAACAAACATCTCGACGGAAGAACTTCATAAATTTGAATAACAAAGCAGTACCCGCTGCATGCTATAAGGATTAGAACCAACACTTGCTGTCGGGCGAAAGCTCGGTGGTCTAGTGGAGATGACGCCTGTCCGGTGATCAGGAGGTCGTGGGTTCGAATCCTGCTCGAGTATGTACGCCCATGTTTTTTTTTTTTTTAATCATGGCTACTACTAAAACACTGATCAATTCAGTGCTTATTTACGTCGATGTAGGGCAATTTGTCAATCAGTTGCAATGAAAACATCTCGACGGAAGAACTTCATAAATTTGAATAACAAAGCAGTACCCGCTGCACGCTATAAGGATTAGAACCAACACTTGCTGTCGGGCGAAAGCTCGGTGGTCTAGTGGAGATGACGCCTGTCCGGTGATCAGGAGGTCGTGGGTTCGAATCCTGCTCGAGTATGTACGCCCATGATTTTTTTTAATCATGGCTACTACTAAAACACTGATCAATTCAGTGCTTATTTACGTCGATGTAGGGCAATTTGTCAATCAGTTGCAATGAAAACATCTCGACGGAAGAACTTCATAAATTTGAATAACAAAGCAGTACCCGCTGCATGCTATAAGGATTAGAACCAACACTTGCTGTCGGGCGAAAGCTCGGTGGTCCAGTGGAGATGACGCCTGTCCGGTGATCAGGAGGTCGTGGGTTCGAATCCTGCTCGAGTATGTACGCCCATGATTTTTTTAATCATGGCTACTACTAAAACACTGATCAATTCAGTGCTTATTTACGTCGATGTAGGGCAATTTGTCAATCAGTTGCAATGAAAACATCTCGACGGAAGAACTTCATAAATTTGAATAACAAAGCAGTACCCGCTGCATGCTATAAGGATTAGAACCAACACTTGCTGTCGGGCGAAAGGCTCGGTGGTCTAGTGGAGATGACGCCTGTCCGGTGATCAGGAGGTCGTGGGTTCGAATCCTGCTCGAGTATGTACGCCCATGATTTTTTTAATCATGGCTACTACTAAAACACTTGATCAATTCAGTGCTTATTTTACGTCGATGTAGGGCAATTTGTCAATCAGTTGCAATGAAAACATCTCGACGGAAGAACTTCATAAATTTGAATAACAAAGCAGTACCCGCTGCATGCTATAAGGATTAGAACCAACACTTGCTGTCGGGCGAAAGCTCGGTGGTCTAGTGGAGATGACGCCTGTCCGGTGATCAGGAGGTCGTGGGTTCGAATCCTGCTCGAGTATGTACGCCCATGATTTTTTTAATCATGGCTACTACTAAAACACTGATCAATTCAGTGCTTATTTACGTCGATGTAGGGCAATTTGTCAATCAGTTGCAATGAAAACATCTCGACGGAAGAACTTCATAAATTTGAATAACAAAGCAGTACCCGCTGCATGCTATAAGGATTAGAACCAACACTTGCTGTCGGGCGAAAGCTCGGTGGTCCTAGTGGAGATGACGCCTGTCCGGTGATCAGGAGGTCGTGGGTTCGAATCCTGCTCGAGTATGTACGCCCCATGATTTTTTTTAATCATGGCTACTACTAAAACACTGATCAATTCAGTGCTTATTTACGTCGATGTAGGGCAATTTGTCAATCAGTTGCAATGAAAACATCTCGACGGAAGAACTTCATAAATTTGAATAACAAAGCAGTACCCGCTGCATGCTATAAGGATTAGAACCAACACTTGCTGTCGGGCGAAAGCTCGGTGGTCTAGTGGAGATGACGCCTGTCCGGTGATCAGGAGGTCGTGGGTTCGAATCCTGCTCGAGTATGTACGCCCATGATTTTTTTAATCATGGCTACTACTAAAACACTGATCAATTCAGTGCTTATTTACGTCGATGTAGGGCAATTTGTCAATCAGTTGCAATGAAAACATCTCGACGGAAGAACTTCATAAATTTGAATAACAAAGCAGTACCCGCTGCATGCTATAAGGATTAGAACCAACACTTGCTGTCGGGCGAAAGCTCGGTGGTCTAGTGGAGATGACGCCTGTCCGGTGATCAGGAGGTCGTGGGTTCGAATCCTGCTCGAGTATGTACGCCCATGATTTTTTTAATCATGGCTACTACTAAAACACTGATCAATTCAGTGCTTATTTACGTCGATGTAGGGCAATTTGTCAATCAGTTGCAATGAAAACATCTCGACGGAAGAACTTCATAAATTTGAATAACAAAGCAGTACCCGCTGCATGCTATAAGGATTAGAACCAACACTTGCTGTCGGGCGAAAGCTCGGTGGTCTAGTGGAGATGACGCCTGTCCGGTGATCAGGAGGTCGTGGGTTCGAATCCTGCTCGAGTATGTACGCCCCATGATTTTTTTAATCATGGCTACTACTAAAACACTGATCAATTCAGTGCTTATTTACGTCGATGTAGGGCAATTTGTCAATCAGTTGCAATGAAAACATCTCGACGGAAGAACTTCATAAATTTGAATAACAAAGCAGTACCCGCTGCATGCTATAAGGATTAGAACCAACACTTGCTGTCGGGCGAAAGCTCGGTGGTCTAGTGGAGATGACGCCTGTCCGGTGATCAGGAGGTCGTGGGTTCGAATCCTGCTCGAGTATGTACGCCCATGATTTTTTTAATCATGGCTACTACTAAAACACTGATCAATTCAGTGCTTATTTACGTCGATGTAGGGCAATTTGTCAATCAGTTGCAATGAAAACATCTCGACGGAAGAACTTCATAAATTTGAATAACAAAGCAGTACCCGCTGCATGCTATAAGGATTAGAACCAACACTTGCTGTCGGGCGAAAGCTCGGTGGTCTAGTGGAGATGACGCCTGTCCGGTGATCAGGAGGTCGTGGGTTCGAATCCTGCTCGAGTATGTACGCCCATGATTTTTTTTAATCATGGCTACTACTAAAACACTGATCAATTCAGTGCTTATTTACGTCGATGTAGGGCAATTTGTCAATCAGTTGCAATGAAAACATCTCGACGGAAGAACTTCATAAATTTGAATAACAAAGCAGTACCCGCTGCATGCTATAAGGATTAGAACCAACACTTGCTGTCGGGCGAAAAGCTCGGTGGTCTAGTGGAGATGACGCCTGTCCGGTGATCAGGAGGTCGTGGGTTCGAATCCTGCTCGAGTATGTTACGCCCATGATTTTTTTTAATCATGGCTACTACTAAAACACTGATCAATTCAGTGCTTATTTACGTCGATGTAGGGCAATTTGTCAATCAGTTGCAATGAAAAACATCTCGACGGAAGAACTTCATAAATTTGAATAACAAAGCAGTACCCGCTGCATGCTATAAGGATTAGAACCAACACTTGCTGTCGGGCGAAAGCTCGGTGGTCTAGTGGAGATGACGCCTGTCCGGTGATCAGGAGGTCGTGGGTTCGAATCCTGCTCGAGTATGTACGCCCATGATTTTTTTTAATCATGGCTACTACTAAAACACTGATCAATTCAGTGCTTATTTACGTCGATGTAGGGCAATTTGTCAATCAGTTTGCAATGAAAACATCTCGACGGAAGAACTTCATAAATTTGAATAACAAAAGCAGTACCCGCTGCATGCTACTAAGGATTAGAACCAACACTTGCTGTCGGGCGAAAGCTCGGTGGTCTAGTGGAGATGACGCCTGTCCGGTGATCAGGAGGTCGTGGGTTCGAATCCTGCTCGAGTATGTACGCCCATGATTTTTTTTAATCATGGCTACTACTAAAACACTGATCAATTCAGTGCTTATTTACGTCGATGTAGGGCAATTTGTCAATCAGTTGCAATGAAAAACATCTCGACGGAAGAACTTCATAAATTTGAATAACAAAGCAGTACCCCGCTGCATGCTATAAGGATTAGAACCAACACTTGCTGTCGGGCGAAAGCTCGGTGGTCTAGTGGAGATGACGCCTGTCCGGTGATCAGGAGGTCGTGGGTTCGAATCCTGCTCGAGTATGTACGCCCATGATTTTTTTTAATCATGGCTACTACTAAAACACTGATCAATTCAGTGCTTATTTACGTCGATGTAGGGCAATTTGTCAATCAGTTGCAATGAAAACATCTCGACGGAAGAACTTCATAAATTTGAATAACAAAAGCAGTACCCGCTGCATGCTATAAGGATTAGAACCAACACTTGCTGTCGGGCGAAAGCTCGGTGGTCTAGTGGAGATGACGCCTGTCCGGTGATCAGGAGGTCGTGGGTTCGAATCCTGCTCGAGTATGTACGCCCATGATTTTTTTAATCATGGCTACTACTAAAACACTGATCAATTCAGTGCTTATTTACGTCGATGTAGGGGCAATTTGTCAATCAGTTGCAATGAAAACATCTCGACGGAAGAACTTCATAAATTTGAATAACAAAGCAGTACCCGCTGCATGCTATAAGGATTAGAACCAACACTTGCTGTCGGGCGAAAGCTCGGTGGTCTAGTGGAGATGACGCCTGTCCGGTGATCAGGAGGTCGTGGGTTTCGAATCCTGCTCGAGTATGTACGCCCATGATTTTTTTAATCATGGCTACTACTAAAACACTGATCAATTCAGTGCTTATTTACGTCGATGTAGGGCAATTTGTCAATCAGTTGCAATGAAAACATCTCGACGGAAGAACTTCATAAATTTTGAAATAACAAAGCAGTACCCGCTGCATGTAGAACCAACACTTGCTGTCGGGCGAAAGCTCGGTGGTCTAGTGGAGATGACGCCTGTCCGGTGATCAGGAGGTCGTGGGTTCGAATCCTGCTCGAGTATGTACGCCCATGATTTTTTTTGTTTTGATCATGGCTACTACTAAAACACTGATCAATTCAGTGCTTATTTACGTCGATGTAGGGCAATTTGTCAATCAGTTGCAATGAAAACATCTCGACGGAAGAACTTCATAAATTTGAATAACAAAGCAGTACCCGCTGCATGCTATAAGGATTAGAACCAACACTTGCTGTCGGGCGAAAGCTCGGTGGTCTAGTGGAGATGACGCCTGTCCGGTGATCAGGAGGTCGTGGGTTCGAATCCTGCTCGAGTATGTACGCCCATGATTTTTTTAATCATGGCTACTACTAAAACACTGATCAATTCAGTGCTTATTTACGTCGATGTAGGGCAATTTGTCAATCAGTTGCAATGAAAACATCTCGACGGAAGAACTTCATAAATTTGAATAACAAAGCAGTACCCGCTGCATGCTATAAGGATTAGAACCAACACTTGCTGTCGGGCGAAAGCTCGGTGGTCTAGTGGAGATGACGCCTGTCCGGTGATCAGGAGGTCGTGGGTTCGAATCCTGCTCGAGTATGTACGCCCATGATTTTTTTTTTTTTGATCATGGCTACTACTAAAACACTGATCAATTCAGTGCTTATTTACGTCGATGTAGGGCAATTTGTCAATCAGTTGCAATGAAAACATCTCGACGGAAGAACTTCATAAATTTGAATAACAAAGCAGTACCCGCTGCATGCTATAAGGATTAGAACCAACACTTGCTGTCGGGCGAAAGCTCGGTGGTCTAGTGGAGATGACGCCTGTCCGGTGATCAGGAGGTCGTGGGTTCGAATCCTGCTCGAGTATGTACGCCCATGATTTTTTTAATCATGGCTACTACTAAAACACTGATCAATTCAGTGCTTATTTACGTCGATGTAGGGCAATTTGTCAATCAGTTGCAATGAAAACATCTCGACGGAAGAACTTCATAAATTTGAATAACAAAGCAGTACCCGCTGCATGCTATAAGGATTAGAACCAACACTTGCTGTCGGGCGAAAGCTCGGTGGTCTAGTGGAGATGACGCCTGTCCGGTGATCAGGAGGTCGTGGGTTCGAATCCTGCTCGAGTATGTACGCCCATGATTTTTTTTAATCATGGCTACTACTAAAACACTGATCAATTCAGTGCTTATTTACGTCGATGTAGGGCAATTTGTCAATCAGTTGCAATGAAAACATCTCGACGGAAGAACTTCATAAATTTGAATAACAAAGCAGTACCCGCTGCATGCTATAAGGATTAGAACCAACACTTGCTGTCGGGCGAAAGCTCGGTGGTCTAGTGGAGATGACGCCTGTCCGGTGATCAGGAGGTCGTGGGTTCGAATCCTGCTCGAGTATGTACGCCCATGATTTTTTTAATCATGGCTACTACTAAAACACTGATCAATTCAGTGCTTATTTACGTCGATGTAGGGCAATTTGTCAATCAGTTGCAATGAAAACATCTCGACGGAAGAACTTCATAAATTTGAATAACAAAGCAGTACCCGCTGCATGCTATAAGGATTAGAACCAACACTTGCTGTCGGGCGAAAGCTCGGTGGTCTAGTGGAGATGACGCCTGTCCGGTGATCAGGAGGTCGTGGGTTCGAATCCTGCTCGAGTATGTACGCCCATGATTTTTTTAATCATGGCTACTACTAAAACACTGATCAATTCAGTGCTTATTTACGTCGATGTAGGGCAATTTGTCAATCAGTTGCAATGAAAACATCTCGACGGAAGAACTTCATAAATTTGAATAACAAAGCAGTACCCGCTGCATGCTATAAGGATTAGAACCAACACTTGCTGTCGGGCGAAAGCTCGGTGGTCTAGTGGAGATGACGCCTGTCCGGTGATCAGGAGGTCGTGGGTTCGAATCCTGCTCGAGTATGTACGCCCATGATTTTTTTAATCATGGCTACTACTAAAACACTGATCAATTCAGTGCTTATTTACGTCGATGTAGGGCAATTTGTCAATCAGTTGCAATGAAAACATCTCGACGGAAGAACTTCATAAATTTGAATAACAAAGCAGTACCCGCTGCATGCTATAAGGATTAGAACCAACACTTGCTGTCGGGCGAAAGCTCGGTGGTCTAGTGGAGATGACGCCTGTCCGGTGATCAGGAGGTCGTGGGTTCGAATCCTGCTCGAGTATGTACGCCCATGATTTTTTTAATCATGGCTACTACTAAAACACTGATCAATTCAGTGCTTATTTACGTCGATGTAGGGCAATTTGTCAATCAGTTGCAATGAAAACATCTCGACGGAAGAACTTCATAAATTTGAATAACAAAGCAGTACCCGCTGCATGCTATAAGGATTAGAACCAACACTTGCTGTCGGGCGAAAGCTCGGTGGTCTAGTGGAGATGACGCCTGTCCGGTGATCAGGAGGTCGTGGGTTCGAATCCTGCTCGAGTATGTACGCCCATGATTTTTTTAATCATGGCTACTACTAAAACACTGATCAATTCAGTGCTTATTTACGTCGATGTAGGGCAATTTGTCAATCAGTTGCAATGAAAACATCTCGACGGAAGAACTTCATAAATTTGAATAACAAAGCAGTACCCGCTGCATGCTATAAGGATTAGAACCAACACTTGCTGTCGGGCGAAAGCTCGGTGGTCTAGTGGAGATGACGCCTGTCCGGTGATCAGGAGGTCGTGGGTTCGAATCCTGCTCGAGTATGTACGCCCATGATTTTTTTAATCATGGCTACTACTAAAACACTGATCAATTCAGTGCTTATTTACGTCGATGTAGGGCAATTTGTCAATCAGTTGCAATGAAAACATCTCGACGGAAGAACTTCATAAATTTGAATAACAAAGCAGTACCCGCTGCATGCTATAAGGATTAGAACCAACACTTGCTGTCGGGCGAAAGCTCGGTGGTCTAGTGGAGATGACGCCTGTCCGGTGATCAGGAGGTCGTGGGTTCGAATCCTGCTCGAGTATGTACGCCCATGATTTTTTTAATCATGGCTACTACTAAAACACTGATCAATTCAGTGCTTATTTACGTCGATGTAGGGCAATTTGTCAATCAGTTGCAATGAAAACATCTCGACGGAAGAACTTCATAAATTTGAATAACAAAGCAGTACCCGCTGCATGCTATAAGGATTAGAACCAACACTTGCTGTCGGGCGAAAGCTCGGTGGTCTAGTGGAGATGACGCCTGTCCGGTGATCAGGAGGTCGTGGGTTCGAATCCTGCTCGAGTATGTACGCCCATGATTTTTTTAATCATGGCTACTACTAAAACACTGATCAATTCAGTGCTTATTTACGTCGATGTAGGGCAATTTGTCAATCAGTTGCAATGAAAACATCTCGACGGAAGAACTTCATAAATTTGAATAACAAAGCAGTACCCGCTGCATGCTATAAGGATTAGAACCAACACTTGCTGTCGGGCGAAAGCTCGGTGGTCTAGTGGAGATGACGCCTGTCCGGTGATCAGGAGGTCGTGGGTTCGAATCCTGCTCGAGTATGTACGCCCATGATTTTTTTAATCATGGCTACTACTAAAACACTGATCAATTCAGTGCTTATTTACGTCGATGTAGGGCAATTTGTCAATCAGTTGCAATGAAAACATCTCGACGGAAGAACTTCATAAATTTGAATAACAAAGCAGTACCCGCTGCATGCTATAAGGATTAGAACCAACACTTGCTGTCGGGCGAAAGCTCGGTGGTCTAGTGGAGATGACGCCTGTCCGGTGATCAGGAGGTCGTGGGTTCGAATCCTGCTCGAGTATGTACGCCCATGATTTTTTTAATCATGGCTACTACTAAAACACTGATCAATTCAGTGCTTATTTACGTCGATGTAGGGCAATTTGTCAATCAGTTGCAATGAAAACATCTCGACGGAAGAACTTCATAAATTTGAATAACAAAGCAGTACCCGCTGCATGCTATAAGGATTAGAACCAACACTTGCTGTCGGGCGAAAGCTCGGTGGTCTAGTGGAGATGACGCCTGTCCGGTGATCAGGAGGTCGTGGGTTCGAATCCTGCTCGAGTATGTACGCCCATGATTTTTTTAATCATGGCTACTACTAAAACACTGATCAATTCAGTGCTTATTTACGTCGATGTAGGGCAATTTGTCAATCAGTTGCAATGAAAACATCTCGACGGAAGAACTTCATAAATTTGAATAACAAAGCAGTACCCGCTGCATGCTATAAGGATTAGAACCAACACTTGCTGTCGGGCGAAAGCTCGGTGGTCTAGTGGAGATGACGCCTGTCCGGTGATCAGGAGGTCGTGGGTTCGAATCCTGCTCGAGTATGTACGCCCATGATTTTTTTAATCATGGCTACTACTAAAACACTGATCAATTCAGTGCTTATTTACGTCGATGTAGGGCAATTTGTCAATCAGTTGCAATGAAAACATCTCGACGGAAGAACTTCATAAATTTGAATAACAAAGCAGTACCCGCTGCATGCTATAAGGATTAGAACCAACACTTGCTGTCGGGCGAAAGCTCGGTGGTCTAGTGGAGATGACGCCTGTCCGGTGATCAGGAGGTCGTGGGTTCGAATCCTGCTCGAGTATGTACGCCCATGATTTTTTTAATCATGGCTACTACTAAAACACTGATCAATTCAGTGCTTATTTACGTCGATGTAGGGCAATTTGTCAATCAGTTGCAATGAAAACATCTCGACGGAAGAACTTCATAAATTTGAATAACAAAGCAGTACCCGCTGCATGCTATAAGGATTAGAACCAACACTTGCTGTCGGGCGAAAGCTCGGTGGTCTAGTGGAGATGACGCCTGTCCGGTGATCAGGAGGTCGTGGGTTCGAATCCTGCTCGAGTATGTACGCCCATGATTTTTTTTAATCATGGCTACTACTAAAACACTGATCAATTCAGTGCTTATTTACGTCGATGTAGGGCAATTTGTCAATCAGTTGCAATGAAAACATCTCGACGGAAGAACTTCATAAATTTGAATAACAAAGCAGTACCCGCTGCATGCTATAAGGATTAGAACCAACACTTGCTGTCGGGCGAAAGCTCGGTGGTCTAGTGGAGATGACGCCTGTCCGGTGATCAGGAGGTCGTGGGTTCGAATCCTGCTCGAGTATGTACGCCCATGATTTTTTTAATCATGGCTACTACTAAAACACTGATCAATTCAGTGCTTATTTACGTCGATGTAGGGCAATTTGTCAATCAGTTGCAATGAAAACATCTCGACGGAAGAACTTCATAAATTTGAATAACAAAGCAGTACCCGCTGCATGCTATAAGGATTAGAACCAACACTTGCTGTCGGGCGAAAGCTCGGTGGTCTAGTGGAGATGACGCCTGTCCGGTGATCAGGAGGTCGTGGGTTCGAATCCTGCTCGAGTATGTACGCCCATGATTTTTTTAATCATGGCTACTACTAAAACACTGATCAATTCAGTGCTTATTTACGTCGATGTAGGGCAATTTGTCAATCAGTTGCAATGAAAACATCTCGACGGAAGAACTTCATAAATTTGAATAACAAAGCAGTACCCGCTGCATGCTATAAGGATTAGAACCAACACTTGCTGTCGGGCGAAAGCTCGGTGGTCTAGTGGAGATGACGCCTGTCCGGTGATCAGGAGGTCGTGGGTTCGAATCCTGCTCGAGTATGTACGCCCATGATTTTTTTAATCATGGCTACTACTAAAACACTGATCAATTCAGTGCTTATTTACGTCGATGTAGGGCAATTTGTCAATCAGTTGCAATGAAAACATCTCGACGGAAGAACTTCATAAATTTGAATAACAAAGCAGTACCCGCTGCATGCTATAAGGATTAGAACCAACACTTGCTGTCGGGCGAAAGCTCGGTGGTCTAGTGGAGATGACGCCTGTCCGGTGATCAGGAGGTCGTGGGTTCGAATCCTGCTCGAGTATGTACGCCCATGATTTTTTTAATCATGGCTACTACTAAAACACTGATCAATTCAGTGCTTATTTACGTCGATGTAGGGCAATTTGTCAATCAGTTGCAATGAAAACATCTCGACGGAAGAACTTCATAAATTTGAATAACAAAGCAGTACCCGCTGCATGCTATAAGGATTAGAACCAACACTTGCTGTCGGGCGAAAGCTCGGTGGTCTAGTGGAGATGACGCCTGTCCGGTGATCAGGAGGTCGTGGGTTCGAATCCTGCTCGAGTATGTACGCCCATGATTTTTTTAATCATGGCTACTACTAAAACACTGATCAATTCAGTGCTTATTTACGTCGATGTAGGGCAATTTGTCAATCAGTTGCAATGAAAACATCTCGACGGAAGAACTTCATAAATTTGAATAACAAAGCAGTACCCGCTGCATGCTATAAGGATTAGAACCAACACTTGCTGTCGGGCGAAAGCTCGGTGGTCTAGTGGAGATGACGCCTGTCCGGTGATCAGGAGGTCGTGGGTTCGAATCCTGCTCGAGTATGTACGCCCATGATTTTTTTAATCATGGCTACTACTAAAACACTGATCAATTCAGTGCTTATTTACGTCGATGTAGGGCAATTTGTCAATCAGTTGCAATGAAAACATCTCGACGGAAGAACTTCATAAATTTGAATAACAAAGCAGTACCCGCTGCATGCTATAAGGATTAGAACCAACACTTGCTGTCGGGCGAAAGCTCGGTGGTCTAGTGGAGATGACGCCTGTCCGGTGATCAGGAGGTCGTGGGTTCGAATCCTGCTCGAGTATGTACGCCCATGAATCCTGCTCGAGTATGTACGCCCATGATTTTTTTAATCATGGCTACTACTAAAACACTGATCAATTCAGTGCTTATTTACGTCGATGTAGGGCAATTTGTCAATCAGTTGCAATGAAAACATCTCGACGGAAGAACTTCATAAATTTGAATAACAAAGCAGTACCCGCTGCATGCTATAAGGATTAGAACCAACACTTGCTGTCGGGCGAAAGCTCGGTGGTCTAGTGGAGATGACGCCTGTCCGGTGATCAGGAGGTCGTGGGTTCGAATCCTGCTCGAGTATGTACGCCCATGATTTTTTTAATCATGGCTACTACTAAAACACTGATCAATTCAGTGCTTATTTACGTCGATGTAGGGCAATTTGTCAATCAGTTGCAATGAAAACATCTCGACGGAAGAACTTCATAAATTTGAATAACAAAGCAGTACCCGCTGCATGCTATAAGGATTAGAACCAACACTTGCTGTCGGGCGAAAGCTCGGTGGTCTAGTGGAGATGACGCCTGTCCGGTGATCAGGAGGTCGTGGGTTCGAATCCTGCTCGAGTATGTACGCCCATGATTTTTTTTTTTTGATCATGGCTACTACTAAAACACTGATCAATTCAGTGCTTATTTACGTCGATGTAGGGCAATTTGTCAATCAGTTGCAATGAAAACATCTCGACGGAAGAACTTCATAAATTTGAATAACAAAGCAGTACCCGCTGCATGCTATAAGGATTAGAACCAACACTTGCTGTCGGGCGAAAGCTCGGTGGTCTAGTGGAGATGACGCCTGTCCGGTGATCAGGAGGTCGTGGGTTCGAATCCTGCTCGAGTATGTACGCCCATGATTTTTTTAATCATGGCTACTACTAAAACACTGATCAATTCAGTGCTTATTTACGTCGATGTAGGGCAATTTGTCAATCAGTTGCAATGAAAACATCTCGACGGAAGAACTTCATAAATTTGAATAACAAAGCAGTACCCGCTGCATGCTATAAGGATTAGAACCAACACTTGCTGTCGGGCGAAAGCTCGGTGGTCTAGTGGAGATGACGCCTGTCCGGTGATCAGGAGGTCGTGGGTTCGAATCCTGCTCGAGTATGTACGCCCATGATTTTTTTAATCATGGCTACTACTAAAACACTGATCAATTCAGTGCTTATTTACGTCGATGTAGGGCAATTTGTCAATCAGTTGCAATGAAAACATCTCGACGGAAGAACTTCATAAATTTGAATAACAAAGCAGTACCCGCTGCATGCTATAAGGATTAGAACCAACACTTGCTGTCGGGCGAAAGCTCGGTGGTCTAGTGGAGATGACGCCTGTCCGGTGATCAGGAGGTCGTGGGTTCGAATCCTGCTCGAGTATGTACGCCCATGATTTTTTTAATCATGGCTACTACTAAAACACTGATCAATTCAGTGCTTATTTACGTCGATGTAGGGCAATTTGTCAATCAGTTGCAATGAAAACATCTCGACGGAAGAACTTCATAAATTTGAATAACAAAGCAGTACCCGCTGCATGCTATAAGGATTAGAACCAACACTTGCTGTCGGGCGAAAGCTCGGTGGTCTAGTGGAGATGACGCCTGTCCGGTGATCAGGAGGTCGTGGGTTCGAATCCTGCTCGAGTATGTACGCCCATGATTTTTTTTTTTAATCATGGCTACTACTAAAACACTGATCAATTCAGTGCTTATTTACGTCGATGTAGGGCAATTTGTCAATCAGTTGCAATGAAAACATCTCGACGGAAGAACTTCATAAATTTGAATAACAAAGCAGTACCCGCTGCATGCTATAAGGATTAGAACCAACACTTGCTGTCGGGCGAAAGCTCGGTGGTCTAGTGGAGATGACGCCTGTCCGGTGATCAGGAGGTCGTGGGTTCGAATCCTGCTCGAGTATGTACGCCCATGATTTTTTTAATCATGGCTACTACTAAAACACTGATCAATTCAGTGCTTATTTACGTCGATGTAGGGCAATTTGTCAATCAGTTGCAATGAAAACATCTCGACGGAAGAACTTCATAAATTTGAATAACAAAGCAGTACCCGCTGCATGCTATAAGGATTAGAACCAACACTTGCTGTCGGGCGAAAGCTCGGTGGTCTAGTGGAGATGACGCCTGTCCGGTGATCAGGAGGTCGTGGGTTCGAATCCTGCTCGAGTATGTACGCCCATGATTTTTTTAATCATGGCTACTACTAAAACACTGATCAATTCAGTGCTTATTTACGTCGATGTAGGGCAATTTGTCAATCAGTTGCAATGAAAACATCTCGACGGAAGAACTTCATAAATTTGAATAACAAAGCAGTACCCGCTGCATGCTATAAGGATTAGAACCAACACTTGCTGTCGGGCGAAAGCTCGGTGGTCTAGTGGAGATGACGCCTGTCCGGTGATCAGGAGGTCGTGGGTTCGAATCCTGCTCGAGTATGTACGCCCATGATTTTTTTAATCATGGCTACTACTAAAACACTGATCAATTCAGTGCTTATTTACGTCGATGTAGGGCAATTTGTCAATCAGTTGCAATGAAAACATCTCGACGGAAGAACTTCATAAATTTGAATAACAAAGCAGTACCCGCTGCATGCTATAAGGATTAGAACCAACACTTGCTGTCGGGCGAAAGCTCGGTGGTCTAGTGGAGATGACGCCTGTCCGGTGATCAGGAGGTCGTGGGTTCGAATCCTGCTCGAGTATGTACGCCCATGATTTTTTTTTTAATCATGGCTACTACTAAAACACTGATCAATTCAGTGCTTATTTACGTCGATGTAGGGCAATTTGTCAATCAGTTGCAATGAAAACATCTCGACGGAAGAACTTCATAAATTTGAATAACAAAGCAGTACCCGCTGCATGCTATAAGGATTAGAACCAACACTTGCTGTCGGGCGAAAGCTCGGTGGTCTAGTGGAGATGACGCCTGTCCGGTGATCAGGAGGTCGTGGGTTCGAATCCTGCTCGAGTATGTACGCCCATGATTTTTTTAATCATGGCTACTACTAAAACACTGATCAATTCAGTGCTTATTTACGTCGATGTAGGGCAATTTGTCAATCAGTTGCAATGAAAACATCTCGACGGAAGAACTTCATAAATTTGAATAACAAAGCAGTACCCGCTGCATGCTATAAGGATTAGAACCAACACTTGCTGTCGGGCGAAAGCTCGGTGGTCTAGTGGAGATGACGCCTGTCCGGTGATCAGGAGGTCGTGGGTTCGAATCCTGCTCGAGTATGTACGCCCATGATTTTTTTAATCATGGCTACTACTAAAACACTGATCAATTCAGTGCTTATTTACGTCGATGTAGGGCAATTTGTCAATCAGTTGCAATGAAAACATCTCGACGGAAGAACTTCATAAATTTGAATAACAAAGCAGTACCCGCTGCATGCTATAAGGATTAGAACCAACACTTGCTGTCGGGCGAAAGCTCGGTGGTCTAGTGGAGATGACGCCTGTCCGGTGATCAGGAGGTCGTGGGTTCGAATCCTGCTCGAGTATGCACGCCCATGATTTTTTTTTTTTTAATCATGGCTACTACTAAAACACTGATCAATTCAGTGCTTATTTACGTCGATGTAGGGCAATTTGTCAATCAGTTGCAATGAAAACATCTCGACGGAAGAACTTCATAAATTTGAATAACAAAGCAGTACCCGCTGCATGCTATAAGGATTAGAACCAACACTTGCTGTCGGGCGAAAGCTCGGTGGTCTAGTGGAGATGACGCCTGTCCGGTGATCAGGAGGTCGGGGTTCGAATCCTGCTCGAGTATGTACGCCCATGATTTTTTTAATCATGGCTACTACTAAAACACTGATCAATTCAGTGCTTATTTACGTCGATGTAGGGCAATTTGTCAATCAGTTGCAATGAAAACATCTCGACGGAAGAACTTCATAAATTTGAATAACAAAGCAGTACCCGCTGCATGCTATAAGGATTAGAACCAACACTTGCTGTCGGGCGAAAGCTCGGTGGTCTAGTGGAGATGACGCCTGTCCGGTGATCAGGAGGTCGTGGGTTCGAATCCTGCTCGAGTATGTACGCCCATGATTTTTTTTTAATCATGGCTACTACTAAAACACTGATCAATTCAGTGCTTATTTACGTCGATGTAGGGCAATTTGTCAATCAGTTGCAATGAAAACATCTCGACGGAAGAACTTCATAAATTTGAATAACAAAGCAGTACCCGCTGCATGCTATAAGGATTAGAACCAACACTTGCTGTCGGGCGAAAGCTCGGTGGTCTAGTGGAGATGACGCCTGTCCGGTGATCAGGAGGTCGTGGGTTCGAATCCTGCTCGAGTATGTACGCCCATGATTTTTTTAATCATGGCTACTACTAAAACACTGATCAATTCAGTGCTTATTTACGTCGATGTAGGGCAATTTGTCAATCAGTTGCAATGAAAACATCTCGACGGAAGAACTTCATAAATTTGAATAACAAAGCAGTACCCGCTGCATGCTATAAGGATTAGAACCAACACTTGCTGTCGGGCGAAAGCTCGGTGGTCTAGTGGAGATGACGCCTGTCCGGTGATCAGGAGGTCGTGGGTTCGAATCCTGCTCGAGTATGTACGCCCATGATTTTTTTAATCATGGCTACTACTAAAACACTGATCAATTCAGTGCTTATTTACGTCGATGTAGGGCAATTTGTCAATCAGTTGCAATGAAAACATCTCGACGGAAGAACTTCATAAATTTGAATAACAAAGCAGTACCCGCTGCATGCTATAAGGATTAGAACCAACACTTGCTGTCGGGCGAAAGCTCGGTGGTCTAGTGGAGATGACGCCTGTCCGGTGATCAGGAGGTCGTGGGTTCGAATCCTGCTCGAGTATGCACGCCCATGATTTTTTTTTTTTTAATCATGGCTACTACTAAAACACTGATCAATTCAGTGCTTATTTACGTCGATGTAGGGCAATTTGTCAATCAGTTGCAATGAAAACATCTCGACGGAAGAACTTCATAAATTTGAATAACAAAGCAGTACCCGCTGCATGCTATAAGGATTAGAACCAACACTTGCTGTCGGGCGAAAGCTCGGTGGTCCAGTGGAGATGACGCCTGTCCGGTGATCAGGAGGTCGTGGGTTCGAATCCTGCTCGAGTATGTACGCCCATGATTTTTTTAATCATGTCTACTACTAAAACACTGATCAATTCAGTGCTTATTTACGTCGATGTAGGGCAATTTGTCAATCAGTTGCAATGAAAACATCTCGACGGAAGAACTTCATAAATTTGAATAACAAAGCAGTACCCGCTGCATGCTATAAGGATTAGAACCAACACTTGCTGTCGGGCGAAAGCTCGGTGGTCTAGTGGAGATGACGCCTGTCCGGTGATCAGGAGGTCGTGGGTTCGAATCCTGCTCGAGTATGTACGCCCATGATTTTTTTAATCATGGCTACTACTAAAACACTGATCAATTCAGTGCTTATTTACGTCGATGTAGGGCAATTTGTCAATCAGTTGCAATGAAAACATCTCGACGGAAGAACTTCATAAATTTGAATAACAAAGCAGTACCCGCTGCATGCTATAAGGATTAGAACCAACACTTGCTGTCGGGCGAAAGCTCGGTGGTCTAGTGGAGATGACGCCTGTCCGGTGATCAGGAGGTCGTGGGTTCGAATCCTGCTCGAGTATGTACGCCCATGATTTTTTTAATCATGGCTACTACTAAAACACTGATCAATTCAGTGCTTATTTACGTCGATGTAGGGCAATTTGTCAATCAGTTGCAATGAAAACATCTCGACGGAAGAACTTCATAAATTTGAATAACAAAGCAGTACCCGCTGCATGCTATAAGGATTAGAACCAACACTTGCTGTCGGGCGAAAGCTCGGTGGTCTAGTGGAGATGACGCCTGTCCGGTGATCAGGAGGTCGTGGGTTCGAATCCTGCTCGAGTATGTACGCCCATGATTTTTTTAATCATGGCTACTACTAAAACACTGATCAATTCAGTGCTTATTTACGTCGATGTAGGGCAATTTGTCAATCAGTTGCAATGAAAACATCTCGACGGAAGAACTTCATAAATTTGAATAACAAAGCAGTACCCGCTGCATGCTATAAGGATTAGAACCAACACTTGCTGTCGGGCGAAAGCTCGGTGGTCTAGTGGAGATGACGCCTGTCCGGTGATCAGGAGGTCGTGGGTTCGAATCCTGCTCGAGTATGTACGCCCATGATTTTTTTAATCATGGCTACTACTAAAACACTGATCAATTCAGTGCTTATTTACGTCGATGTAGGGCAATTTGTCAATCAGTTGCAATGAAAACATCTCGACGGAAGAACTTCATAAATTTGAATAACAAAGCAGTACCCGCTGCATGCTATAAGGATTAGAACCAACACTTGCTGTCGGGCGAAAGCTCGGTGGTCTAGTGGAGATGACGCCTGTCCGGTGATCAGGAGGTCGTGGGTTCGAATCCTGCTCGAGTATGTACGCCCATGAATTTTTTTAATCATGGCTACTACTAAAACACTGATCAATTCAGTGCTTATTTACGTCGATGTAGGGCAATTTGTCAATCAGTTGCAATGAAAACATCTCGACGGAAGAACTTCATAAATTTGAATAACAAAGCAGTACCCGCTGCATGCTATAAGGATTAGAACCAACACTTGCTGTCGGGCGAAAGCTCGGTGGTCTAGTGGAGATGACGCCTGTCCGGTGATCAGGAGGTCGTGGGTTCGAATCCTGCTCGAGTATGTACGCCCATGATTTTTTTAATCATGGCTACTACTAAAACACTGATCAATTCAGTGCTTATTTACGTCGATGTAGGGCAATTTGTCAATCAGTTGCAATGAAAACATCTCGACGGAAGAACTTCATAAATTTGAATAACAAAGCAGTACCCGCTGCATGCTATAAGGATTAGAACCAACACTTGCTGTCGGGCGAAAGCTCGGTGGTCTAGTGGAGATGACGCCTGTCCGGTGATCAGGAGGTCGTGGGTTCGAATCCTGCTCGAGTATGTACGCCCATGATTTTTTTAATCATGGCTACTACTAAAACACTGATCAATTCAGTGCTTATTTACGTCGATGTAGGGCAATTTGTCAATCAGTTGCAATGAAAACATCTCGACGGAAGAACTTCATAAATTTGAATAACAAAGCAGTACCCGCTGCATGCTATAAGGATTAGAACCAACACTTGCTGTCGGGCGAAAACTCGGTGGTCTAGTGGAGATGACGCCTGTCCGGTGATCAGGAGGTCGTGGGTTCGAATCCTGCTCGAGTATGTACGCCCATGATTTTTTTAATCATGGCTACTACTAAAACACTGATCAATTCAGTGCTTATTTACGTCGATGTAGGGCAATTTGTCAATCAGTTGCAATGAAAACATCTCGACGGAAGAACTTCATAAATTTGAATAACAAAGCAGTACCCGCTGCATGCTATAAGGATTAGAACCAACACTTGCTGTCGGGCGAAAGCTCGGTGGTCTAGTGGAGATGACGCCTGTCCGGTGATCAGGAGGTCGTGGGTTCGAATCCTGCTCGAGTATGTACGCCCAAGATTTTTTTAATCATGGCTACTACTAAAACACTGATCAATTCAGTGCTTATTTACGTCGATGTAGGGCAATTTGTCAATCAGTTGCAATGAAAACATCTCGACGGAAGAACTTCATAAATTTGAATAACAAAGCAGTACCCGCTGCATGCTATAAGGATTAGAACCAACACTTGCTGTCGGGCGAAAGCTCGGTGGTCTAGCGGAGATGACGCCTGTCCGGTGATCAGGAGGTCGTGGGTTCGAATCCTGCTCGAGTATGTACGCCCATGATTTTTTTAATCATGGCTACTACTAAAACACTGATCAATTCAGTGCTTATTTACGTCGATGTAGGGCAATTTGTCAATCAGTTGCAATGAAAACATCTCGACGGAAGAACTTCATAAATTTGAATAACAAAGCAGTACCCGCTGCATGCTATAAGGATTAGAACCAACACTTGCTGTCGGGCGAAAGCTCGGTGGTCTAGTGGAGATGACGCCTGTCCGGTGATCAGGAGGTCGTGGGTTCGAATCCTGCTCGAGTATGTACGCCCATGATTTTTTTAATCATGGCTACTACTAAAACACTGATCAATTCAGTGCTTATTTACGTCGATGTAGGGCAATTTGTCAATCAGTTGCAATGAAAACATCTCGACGGAAGAACTTCATAAATTTGAATAACAAAGCAGTACCCGCTGCATGCTATAAGGATTAGAACCAACACTTGCTGTCGGGCGAAAGCTCGGTGGTCAGTGGAGATGACGCCTGTCCGGTGATCAGGAGGTCGTGGGTTCGAATCCTGCTCGAGTATGTACGCCCATGATTTTTTTAATCATGTCTACTACTAAAACACTGATCAATTCAGTGCTTATTTACGTCGATGTAGGGCAATTTGTCAATCAGTTGCAATGAAAACATCTCGACGGAAGAACTTCATAAATTTGAATAACAAAGCAGTACCCGCTGCATGCTATAAGGATTAGAACCAACACTTGCTGTCGGGCGAAAGCTCGGTGGTCTAGTGGAGATGACGCCTGTCCGGTGATCAGGAGGTCGTGGGTTCGAATCCTGCTCGAGTATGTACGCCCATGATTTTTTTAATCATGGCTACTACTAAAACACTGATCAATTCAGTGCTTATTTACGTCGATGTAGGGCAATTTGTCAATCAGTTGCAATGAAAACATCTCGACGGAAGAACTTCATAAATTTGAATAACAAAGCAGTACCCGCTGCATGCTATAAGGATTAGAACCAACACTTGCTGTCGGGCGAAAGCTCGGTGGTCTAGTGGAGATGACGCCTGTCCGGTGATCAGGAGGTCGTGGGTTCGAATCCTGCTCGAGTATGTACGCCCATGATTTTTTTAATCATGGCTACTACTAAAACACTGATCAATTCAGTGCTTATTTACGTCGATGTAGGGCAATTTGTCAATCAGTTGCAATGAAAACATCTCGACGGAAGAACTTCATAAATTTGAATAACAAAGCAGTACCCGCTGCATGCTATAAGGATTAGAACCAACACTTGCTGTCGGGCGAAAGCTCGGTGGTCTAGTGGAGATGACGCCTGTCCGGTGATCAGGAGGTCGTGGGTTCGAATCCTGCTCGAGTATGTACGCCCATGATTTTTTTAATCATGGCTACTACTAAAACACTGATCAATTCAGTGCTTATTTACGTCGATGTAGGGCAATTTGTCAATCAGTTGCAATGAAAACATCTCGACGGAAGAACTTCATAAATTTGAATAACAAAGCAGTACCCGCTGCATGCTATAAGGATTAGAACCAACACTTGCTGTCGGGCGAAAGCTCGGTGGTCTAGTGGAGATGACGCCTGTCCGGTGATCAGGAGGTCGTGGGTTCGAATCCTGCTCGAGTATGTACGCCCATGATTTTTTTAATCATGGCTACTACTAAAACACTGATCAATTCAGTGCTTATTTACGTCGATGTAGGGCAATTTGTCAATCAGTTGCAATGAAAACATCTCGACGGAAGAACTTCATAAATTTGAATAACAAAGCAGTACCCGCTGCATGCTATAAGGATTAGAACCAACACTTGCTGTCGGGCGAAAGCTCGGTGGTCTAGTGGAGATGACGCCTGTCCGGTGATCAGGAGGTCGTGGGTTCGAATCCTGCTCGAGTATGTACGCCCATGATTTTTTTAATCATGGCTACTACTAAAACACTGATCAATTCAGTGCTTATTTGCGTCGATGTAGGGCAATTTGTCAATCAGTTGCAATGAAAACATCTCGACGGAAGAACTTCATAAATTTGAATAACAAAGCAGTACCCGCTGCATGCTATAAGGATTAGAACCAACACTTGCTGTCGGGCGAAAACTCGGTGGTCTAGTGGAGATGACGCCTGTCCGGTGATCAGGAGGTCGTGGGTTCGAATCCTGCTCGAGTATGTACGCCCATGATTTTTTTAATCATGGCTACTACTAAAACACTGATCAATTCAGTGCTTATTTACGTCGATGTAGGGCAATTTGTCAATCAGTTGCAATGAAAACATCTCGACGGAAGAACTTCATAAATTTGAATAACAAAGCAGTACCCGCTGCATGCTATAAGGATTAGAACCAACACTTGCTGTCGGGCGAAACTCGGTGGTCTAGTGGAGATGACGCCTGTCCGGTGATCAGGAGGTCGTGGGTTCGAATCCTGCTCGAGTATGTACGCCCATGATTTTTTTAATCATGGCTACTACTAAAACACTGATCAATTCAGTGCTTATTTACGTCGATGTAGGGCAATTTGTCAATCAGTTGCAATGAAAACATCTCGACGGAAGAACTTCATAAATTTGAATAACAAAGCAGTACCCGCTGCATGCTATAAGGATTAGAACCAACACTTGCTGTCGGGCGAAAGCTCGGTGGTCTAGTGGAGATGACGCCTGTCCGGTGATCAGGAGGTCGTGGGTTCGAATCCTGCTCGAGTATGTACGCCCATGATTTTTTTAATCATGGCTACTACTAAAACACTGATCAATTCAGTGCTTATTTACGTCGATGTAGGGCAATTTGTCAATCAGTTGCAATGAAAACATCTCGACGGAAGAACTTCATAAATTTGAATAACAAAGCAGTACCCGCTGCATGCTATAAGGATTAGAACCAACACTTGCTGTCGGGCGAAAGCTCGGTGGTCTAGTGGAGATGACGCCTGTCCGGTGATCAGGAGGTCGTGGGTTCGAATCCTGCTCGAGTATGTACGCCCATGATTTTTTTAATCATGGCTACTACTAAAACACTGATCAATTCAGTGCTTATTTACGTCGATGTAGGGCAATTTGTCAATCAGTTGCAATGAAAACATCTCGACGGAAGAACTTCATAAATTTGAATAACAAAGCAGTACCCGCTGCATGCTATAAGGATTAGAACCAACACTTGCTGTCGGGCGAAAGCTCGGTGGTCCAGTGGAGATGACGCCTGTCCGGTGATCAGGAGGTCGTGGGTTCGAATCCTGCTCGAGTATGTACGCCCATGATTTTTTTAATCATGTCTACTACTAAAACACTGATCAATTCAGTGCTTATTTACGTCGATGTAGGGCAATTTGTCAATCAGTTGCAATGAAAACATCTCGACGGAAGAACTTCATAAATTTGAATAACAAAGCAGTACCCGCTGCATGCTATAAGGATTAGAACCAACACTTGCTGTCGGGCGAAAGCTCGGTGGTCTAGTGGAGATGACGCCTGTCCGGTGATCAGGAGGTCGTGGGTTCGAATCCTGCTCGAGTATGTACGCCCATGATTTTTTTAATCATGGCTACTACTAAAACACTGATCAATTCAGTGCTTATTTGCGTCGATGTAGGGCAATTTGTCAATCAGTTGCAATGAAAACATCTCGACGGAAGAACTTCATAAATTTGAATAACAAAGCAGTACCCGCTGCATGCTATAAGGATTAGAACCAACACTTGCTGTCGGGCGAAAGCTCGGTGGTCTAGTGGAGATGACGCCTGTCCGGTGATCAGGAGGTCGTGGGTTCGAATCCTGCTCGAGTATGTACGCCCATGATTTTTTTAATCATGGCTACTACTAAAACACTGATCAATTCAGTGCTTATTTACGTCGATGTAGGGCAATTTGTCAATCAGTTGCAATGAAAACATCTCGACGGAAGAACTTCATAAATTTGAATAACAAAGCAGTACCCGCTGCATGCTATAAGGATTAGAACCAACACTTGCTGTCGGGCGAAAGCTCGGTGGTCTAGTGGAGATGACGCCTGTCCGGTGATCAGGAGGTCGTGGGTTCGAATCCTGCTCGAGTATGTACGCCCATGATTTTTTTTTTTTTGATCATGGCTACTACTAAAACACTGATCAATTCAGTGCTTATTTACGTCGATGTAGGGCAATTTGTCAATCAGTTGCAATGAAAACATCTCGACGGAAGAACTTCATAAATTTGAATAACAAAGCAGTACCCGCTGCATGCTATAAGGATTAGAACCAACACTTGCTGTCGGGCGAAAGCTCGGTGGTCTAGTGGAGATGACGCCTGTCCGGTGATCAGGAGGTCGTGGGTTCGAATCCTGCTCGAGTATGTACGCCCATGATTTTTTTAATCATGGCTACTACTAAAACACTGATCAATTCAGTGCTTATTTACGTCGATGTAGGGCAATTTGTCAATCAGTTGCAATGAAAACATCTCGACGGAAGAACTTCATAAATTTGAATAACAAAGCAGTACCCGCTGCATGCTATAAGGATTAGAACCAACACTTGCTGTCGGGCGAAAGCTCGGTGGTCTAGTGGAGATGACGCCTGTCCGGTGATCAGGAGGTCGTGGGTTCGAATCCTGCTCGAGTATGTACGCCCATGATTTTTTTTAGATCATGGCTACTACTAAAACACTGATCAATTCAGTGCTTATTTACGTCGATGTAGGGCAATTTGTCAATCAGTTGCAATGAAAACATCTCGACGGAAGAACTTCATAAATTTGAATAACAAAGCAGTACCCGCTGCATGCTATAAGGATTAGAACCAACACTTGCTGTCGGGCGAAAGCTCGGTGGTCTAGTGGAGATGACGCCTGTCCGGTGATCAGGAGGTCGTGGGTTCGAATCCTGCTCGAGTATGTACGCCCATGATTTTTTTAATCATGGCTACTACTAAAACACTGATCAATTCAGTGCTTATTTACGTCGATGTAGGGCAATTTGTCAATCAGTTGCAATGAAAACATCTCGACGGAAGAACTTCATAAATTTGAATAACAAAGCAGTACCCGCTGCATGCTATAAGGATTAGAACCAACACTTGCTGTCGGGCGAAAGCTCGGTGGTCTAGTGGAGATGACGCCTGTCCGGTGATCAGGAGGTCGTGGGTTCGAATCCTGCTCGAGTATGTACGCCCATGATTTTTTTTAATCATGGCTACTACTAAAACACTGATCAATTCAGTGCTTATTTACGTCGATGTAGGGCAATTTGTCAATCAGTTGCAATGAAAACATCTCGACGGAAGAACTTCATAAATTTGAATAACAAAGCAGTACCCGCTGCATGCTATAAGGATTAGAACCAACAGTCGGGCGAAAGCTCGGTGGTCTAGTGGAGATGACGCCTGTCCGGTGATCAGGAGGTCGTGGGTTCGAATCCTGCTCGAGTATGTACGCCCATGATTTTTTTAATCATGGCTACTACTAAAACACTGATCAATTCAGTGCTTATTTACGTCGATGTAGGGCAATTTGTCAATCAGTTGCAATGAAAACATCTCGACGGAAGAACTTCATAAATTTGAATAACAAAGCAGTACCCGCTGCATGCTATAAGGATTAGAACCAACACTTGCTGTCGGGCGAAAGCTCGGTGGTCTAGTGGAGATGACGCCTGTCCGGTGATCAGGAGGTCGTGGGTTCGAATCCTGCTCGAGTATGTACGCCCATGATTTTTTTAATCATGGCTACTACTAAAACACTGATCAATTCAGTGCTTATTTACGTCGATGTAGGGCAATTTGTCAATCAGTTGCAATGAAAACATCTCGACGGAAGAACTTCATAAATTTGAATAACAAAGCAGTACCCGCTGCATGCTATAAGGATTAGAACCAACACTTGCTGTCGGGCGAAAGCTCGGTGGTCTAGTGGAGATGACGCCTGTCCGGTGATCAGGAGGTCGTGGGTTCGAATCCTGCTCGAGTATGTACGCCCATGATTTTTTTAATCATGGCTACTACTAAAACACTGATCAATTCAGTGCTTATTTACGTCGATGTAGGGCAATTTGTCAATCAGTTGCAATGAAAACATCTCGACGGAAGAACTTCATAAATTTGAATAACAAAGCAGTACCCGCTGCATGCTATAAGGATTAGAACCAACACTTGCTGTCGGGCGAAAGCTCGGTGGTCTAGTGGAGATGACGCCTGTCCGGTGATCAGGAGGTCGTGGGTTCGAATCCTGCTCGAGTATGTACGCCCATGATTTTTTTTTTAATCATGGCTACTACTAAAACACTGATCAATTCAGTGCTTATTTACGTCGATGTAGGGCAATTTGTCAATCAGTTGCAATGAAAACATCTCGACGGAAGAACTTCATAAATTTGAATAACAAAGCAGTACCCGCTGCATGCTATAAGGATTAGAACCAACACTTGCTGTCGGGCGAAAGCTCGGTGGTCTAGTGGAGATGACGCCTGTCCGGTGATCAGGAGGTCGTGGGTTCGAATCCTGCTCGAGTATGTACGCCCATGATTTTTTTTAATCATGGCTACTACTAAAACACTGATCAATTCAGTGCTTATTTACGTCGATGTAGGGCACTTTGTCAATCAGTTGCAATGAAAACATCTCGACGGAAGAACTTCATAAATTTGAATAACAAAGCAGTACCCGCTGCATGCTATAAGGATTAGAACCAACACTTGCTGTCGGGCGAAAGCTCGGTGGTCTAGTGGAGATGACGCCTGTCCGGTGATCAGGAGGTCGTGGGTTCGAATCCTGCTCGAGTATGTACGCCCATGATTTTTTTAATCATGGCTACTACTAAAACACTGATCAATTCAGTGCTTATTTACGTCGATGTAGGGCAATTTGTCAATCAGTTGCAATGAAAACATCTCGACGGAAGAACTTCATAAATTTGAATAACAAAGCAGTACCCGCTGCATGCTATAAGGATTAGAACCAACACTTGCTGTCGGGCGAAAGCTCGGTGGTCTAGTGGAGATGACGCCTGTTCGGTGATCAGGAGGTCGTGGGTTCGAATCCTGCTCGAGTATGTACGCCCATGATTTTTTAATCATGGCTACTACTAAAACACTGATCAATTCAGTGCTTATTTACGTCGATGTAGGGCAATTTGTCAATCAGTTGCAATGAAAACATCTCGACGGAAGAACTTCATAAATTTGAATAACAAAGCAGTACCCGCTGCATGCTATAAGGATTAGAACCAACACTTGCTGTCGGGCGAAAGCTCGGTGGTCTAGTGGAGATGACGCCTGTCCGGTGATCAGGAGGTCGTGGGTTCGAATCCTGCTCGAGTATGTACGCCCATGATTTTTTTAATCATGGCTACTACTAAAACACTGATCAATTCAGTGCTTATTTACGTCGATGTAGGGCAATTTGTCAATCAGTTGCAATGAAAACATCTCGACGGAAGAACTTCATAAATTTGAATAACAAAGCAGTACCCGCTGCATGCTATAAGGATTAGAACCAACACTTGCTGTCGGGCGAAAGCTCGGTGGTCTAGTGGAGATGACGCCTGTCCGGTGATCAGGAGGTCGTGGGTTCGAATCCTGCTCGAGTATGTACGCCCATGATTTTTTTAATCATGGCTACTACTAAAACACTGATCAATTCAGTGCTTATTTACGTCGATGTAAGGCAATTTGTCAATCAGTTGCAATGAAAACATCTCGACGGAAGAACTTCATAAATTTGAATAACAAAGCAGTACCCGCTGCATGCTATAAGGATTAGAACCAACACTTGCTGTCGGGCGAAAGCTCGGTGGTCTAGTGGAGATGACGCCTGTCCGGTGATCAGGAGGTCGTGGGTTCGAATCCTGCTCGAGTATGTACGCCCATGATTTTTTTAATCATGGCTACTACTAAAACACTGATCAATTCAGTGCTTATTTACGTCGATGTAGGGCAATTTGTCAATCAGTTGCAATGAAAACATCTCGACGGAAGAACTTCATAAATTTGAATAACAAAGCAGTACCCGCTGTATGCTATAAGGATTAGAACCAACACTTGCTGTCGGGCGAAAGCTCGGTGGTCTAGTGGAGATGACGCCTGTCCGGTGATCAGGAGGTCGTGGGTTCGAATCCTGCTCGAGTATGTACGCCCATGATTTTTTTAATCATGGCTACTACTAAAACACTGATCAATTCAGTGCTTATTTACGTCGATGTAGGGCAATTTGTCAATCAGTTGCAATGAAAACATCTCGACGGAAGAACTTCATAAATTTGAATAACAAAGCAGTACCCGCTGCATGCTATAAGGATTAGAACAAACACTTGCTGTCGGGCGAAAGCTCGGTGGTCTAGTGGAGATGACGCCTGTCCGGTGATCAGGAGGTCGTGGGTTCGAATCCTGCTCGAGTATGTACGCCCATGATTTTTTTTTTTTTTTAATCATGGCTACTACTAAAACACTGATCAATTCAGTGCTTATTTACGTCGATGTAGGGCAATTTGTCAATCAGTTGCAATGAAAACATCTCGACGGAAGAACTTCATAAATTTGAAGAAAGACATGATTTTCCCATTAATTTATAATCTGTTTTTTTTTTTTTGAGATTCTCGTCGTTTCCTTCTTGCACACGACGATATTCGCTTGATATGTTTTATCTTTCTCTTTTGAGAAAAGTCTCATCTATGCCTGCAGAGTCGCATGCATTCACACTACAAGGCAACATTTCATTTTGCGCTGTGATTTTCTGATAGACACATTGTATTTTAGATGTGGCAAAAAAAAAACAGCTTCTATAAATATAAAGGTTCGCAGTGTAAATGTCGCGGTAAATACAGCCATTGCACTGGTATTGGCAGCTTGAATAATTTTTCCATTCCTGATAAAAAAAAAGAAAACCCCAAAACCTGGGGCCATTGTACCAGGGAGATGGCTATTATACATGACCCCTTTCCCCCTTCCTTGAGAGCAGCTGCTGTGTCATGCATACTCTCGCTCCATCCCCTGTCTACTCCCATTTGTGTATTATTTGTGAGTGCAGTGGAAAGAGAAAACTTTTATTTAAAAAAAAAATACATCTCGAAGAAAATCTGTCGCCCTCCCTGATACTCTCCTTAAAATCTGCAGCTGAAATATCCTCTGGTATATAGGTAGGCCTAAAAATTGTATGAAATTTCCTGGTGTCTATACTGTCACTCAACACTGGTCGACTTTTACGTGTGTTTCACACTGTGAGGTGGGAAATTCTGAATCTCATTGTCTGATAGTTGTATTTCCCCAAAGAATACTGTTCATCACAGTGCCAATCGACAGGCTTTATCTATAGCCCTAAACCTGATTAGTTGTGCGATGGGTTTGTCAATGTTTGTAGGGTTTGGGGACTGTTCTAGTTCAAAGATCTTGTTTTCTGAAGCCGTCGTAATAGATGTTAATGGCACTTCATAATCTCAGCTGTTGACTTAGTTGTGAAATGGAGAGGGAGAAAAAATAGGATGAAAACTATAAAATCAAGTTCGTAGTCCTTTTTAACAGATGAAATAAACCTACTTATTGAAAGTAGGCATATCTTGCCTTCATTCATTTTAATGACTGCATTGCGTACTCATAATTATGGAAGATAAGATTAATCACGTGGAGATGATACAACGAGGAAATAAAAAAAAAATGTCTCGAGTGCGTATTTCAAACATTGTATTTGGCAAACATTTGCTCTCACCAACCTTTGGTCTTGCGAAATATGTTCTAAGACAAACTAATGGTTGGAGCAATTTGTCAGTGCATCACAATGTGAAATTCTTTTCTCTCCGTTTGAGTCTTGAATGCAATCCATGATCATTCGAATTTCCGTTCGGACCGCTCCATGAGCTTTACACACAGTTTGCGACGATCGCCGTTATCTATAAGAATATATGTTGGAGCTAAACATCAGTCAGCAAAGCTAGACTCGAGAGTACTGTCTAGTTGGTAAGTACAAGAAACTGTATTTATATACACATATCCTCTTTGGTAGTTGTATCTTCATGTAAATAAATTCAACGGAACTCCATAATGCTCAGCATCAAACCTCACTTCTGAACGCATTTGCAGAAATTAATTTGTGTTGTAATTCAGTCCACTGGTGGCGTTTGACATCTTATGTTTTCTTTTCTGTTATTGTAATACATTTTAGAAATAATAATGAAGACAAATTTCGCAAATATCTCCATTTGGCAAACATGGACTTATCGGTTTTTGTGAGCAAACTCTTCATATTTACAAAATGCAAGGAATAACTAGAATAACTTTGTTTGTCGGCTTTCGTCATTATCCTGCTTTGTTCATTGAACATTTCAGCCCTAAGAATACGAAAGTTCTTCACCATGGTGCGCTGTCGTTCCACTACTAAAATAACCTGCATGTATGGTCCTTTTGTTTCATTTTTTTTCTTTTGTTATCTTTTTAGGGAGTATTCAACTTTGAGCTGTGCCGAATAATAATCATCTTTTTAGTCATATTAGTGCTTGCCATTTGCCCATTGTTGCTTTCTAAATAAGATTAATAGTTATTTGTTTCACATTTTCCGTGATCGCATGAGTGCAATTGAGCACTTCATGATTGCTGCATCATGGAAATCCTCGACCCCCCCCCCCAACAGACACACACATACGCAGACATACACACACACACACACACACACACACACCCACACACACACACAAACACACAAAGAAGTAGGTTATACATTCTTTCTTGGAAAAGTTTATAAAGTGCTCGAGGGGATAATATATGACGGAAATTGGCCAAACTGCAGATCCTCTTCTCACAGAGATATACCAGCATTTCCTCTCAACCTAGAAAAGAGAAAAAGAAATAAGTTATCTTCCAACATTTTGAGATGAAGACCTTGCACAACAAAATCTATGCTAAAGCCTAAATTAAAGTGATGATTTATATATGAATACGGCTTCCAAGATATGGTGACAAACATTGACACGGATATAGTGCTTTAAAGGTTTTCTTTACTATTGGAAGCAGTAATCTAAAAAAAAAAATATGAAAGATAACTCATTAATGATGACATATAGTTCATTTGTATGACAAAACATCCTACTATATAAGAGTTTTGCAGTAAAACTTAAAAAATAAAGGGATATCATAATTTTCTAAATAAACCGTAACTGTAGACGGTTTAGTCTGGAAACATTTTATTGTAACAATTTTGTATACCTAACAATACTTAACATTATATCATACTTCTTCTAATTTTCACAGTGTTCGTTTCTATCCCTATCCCATATTTTAGAGCTATTTTGAGGCATTAATGCTGGATTTTTACTACATTCTGCAAATGGTAAACTATGCTTATAAGTAATGCGTCTCATTTCACTTACTCATAGTCAATCGAAGAGCCGTATTCACAGGCCTCAGATAAGTTCATAATTGGCTGTAAAGGTGTTGATGATTGAGGGCTGATGGAGTTTAAAGAACACGGTCTACAAAGTCTTAGTATCCGGGATAGTTTACGCTTTATTGTAATCTGTGGTAAAGAGTACGATTGGAGAGACAAGAGGAACTCGTATTCCCCTGTAACAGGTAAAGGAGAAAAAAAAACCCACTCATTTACTTGAATCAGTATAACATATCATCTGATTTCTCTTTATGTCTGACGCACTAGTTGGTAAGTGAAATTGAGATAAGGTTGGCAATAAGTTTAAAAGAAAACAGGGGTGAAGAAAGCTTACCGAACATAGACTTAATGTAATTCCATCAACATCAATCCTCCCAGCAGATACATTTGTACGTCAGCAATATTCTCAAAAACAAAAATAAAGAAGCGTAAACATAAGTGAAAAAAAAAACGGTTTTAGGATAGAGTCAACGTATTGAAAGATTTAATAAAGTACGAGATCATTTAACAAAGTGCCATATAATGTTGTTGAGGATATTCTTTCATTTTCCTACAGACAATTGTTTACAAGTTCGAAGGTGTTAGAGTACGTGAGAATAGTTCACAAAAGACGTTTATTTCGTTACAGGCATGACAGGTGCTAAAGGATAGGATATTGTCCGTGATTTTCATGAAATGTCATGAGAAGATCACAAGCACGGGAACAGCTTTTTCAAAGTATAACAGCAGTTTGAAAATAACTTCATAATTTCATTCTAACTTACATGTACTTTACTTTGATAGTGCGGCAATATTTGTAATCATGCCCCTATTTTTTTTTTTCAGACAGCCACACAAAAACTTCACGTTTGTCTACGTGCATTTTTTTTTCACGATCATTTGGCAAACCTTTGGTCTAGCAAATCTTTGATCTCGAGGAACGCCCCAAATCTTGACAATAGAGTCACTTTATGAGTTCTCTGTACCGTGTACGTCTAGTCTCATTTCATCAACGTTCAAGACTTCCTTGGAGTCTTGCAGATGAGATCATATTTACCCGAATATCAGCTCTCATCTGTCATGAAACATAAAAAGAGTCTTTTTTTTTTTAATATTCGTCGGAATTCAGATTAAAGTAGCAATGTTGAACGTTGAAGTAGTTCATTTAAAAAAAATGAAGAGCGCAATACAGGTTTTCAAGCACATAATTATTACAATCAGTCTAAGTGTCATTACAGCATGTCTGGAAACAAAATGCAAAGGACATGAAAGCAACACTAACCAAATCTGTTGAGCAAATCACAACACTTGCACTGTCTTATGTATACACAACACACATACACACACACATGGGCGTAAGATAGTAGTTTTCCGCCGTTCCAGACTAGCTTGTGCTTTCTCTTTCCTTCATTAAAATGAATATCAACTAAATAAAGGAAAGGGAAAGCAGGTGGTACGTCTCGAACAGTGAAACACTATAATCGTTTGCCTATATTATGCCTCCCCGCCGCCGTACAACATTATATTTACATAGACATTATAGGATATGAAACCTATTAAATACTTGTATGTATACGATTGAAATTGGAGAAAAGAATATCATTATATATATGAAATATATAATAATATACTTTATATACCTTTGTAAACAATCTATGGCTGACTTGTGCAAAGCCATATTCTAAGTGATGATAAATAATTGCTCACTTTCCATTGATTTTCTTTTACTTTGATTGATTTTAACATATTATTCATTTACACACTATTTCTACTTTATCAAACGTCACAGGGATTTTTTTTCTTGATTACAAGGTATTAACATTTGAAACATTCAATGTATATTTGCAAATCCAAAGGCAAGTTTTATACTGTTATTGGCTTTAAAAGCCCAGAGTGAAAGGTAGGGAAGATTTAGAATATATCTTCAAGAAGACAAAGTGTTGTTTTCTCTCAAAGTGAAAAATTGATTTTTTTTTTTTTAGTCACCTTAAAATGTTATGCACTGTTATTAATGGTATCAAACTCATTAATGTTACATATTGTTTTTTCATACAATCATGTCTACATTATGAATTTTGCGATCGGTATGTTTATTTTGCAGATCATAAGAGAAAAAAATCAATATCATATGCCTTACCTGTACTTAATACTACAAGAAGGCTGTATACAAATATCAAACTCGTCGCAATGTATTGATGCGTTTTGCATTTATAATGACAACTTCAATATGCCATCAGCATTTTGAAAATATTAATGTATTACAGTTGTAGGCCCTAGTTACTATAATATATACAATGAATATAGACCTATATACAGGGTCACGATTTAAAATATATATCACATAGCTATTGGAATAATTTTTATCATATCTGTGTGAGTGCATCAATGTTAATTACTTTGTTGTTGGAAAAAAATGATACTACTTTACGATATTGAAAAGTAATATCACATCAATTCTATGTCTCACCATCCTATACGACAGGCTCATCAGATAGCAGGTTGTCGTCTCCTCCAATTAAATTAACCTCGATAAATTAGCAATACCAAACTTCACATAAAGCATACATAGTACGTGATATCCCGCACTAAAAAATGTGTTTCATCATTAAGTTCAATTTTACAAATACAAAAATGCTCACAGCGTCTTTGATACATGGGACCTATAGTAATGATATCAATCATTTTTGCTGGTACTCACTTTATATTTGTTTACCTCTATTTCTATTGCCGTTAAACAGACAAACAGACAGACATGATGGCAACGTTTCATCAAATCCGCAACCAGGAACTGGAGTGTCCTATCTGTCTGACACTCTTCAACCAACCTAAATCACTGACATGTTCTCACACCTTCTGTAAAGGTTGTCTGGAACGTATCTTTCAAACTCAACCAGACAAACAAACTATAACATGTCCTGTATGCAGGAAAGGAACGCCTGTACCCAGTGGAGATATGAGTGAATTACAAACAAGTGAACGCTTGGGTTCTCTCGTGGACGAAGCGAAAACAAAGAATCCAACATGCACAAATTGTGGGATAGACCAAGAGTCTCCAACTGTGTCGTACTGTCAGGACTGCGGGGACTATATGTGTAAATCATGTGATACAAACCACTTTGCCTTTAAACCGGTCTCCAACCATGAAGTGGTGCCCGTGGGTGACGTGCTCTCGGGAAAAGTTCCTCTTAGGAGGCGACGGAAGTGTAAGAAACATCCCAACGCTGATTCAGACTGTTTCTGTACCCATTGTCGGGAGTATTTCTGCCTTACGTGTGGGACGGTCGACCACATGCAAAAGGGTCATCTGCTGGAAAAGGCAGCCGTCCACGAGGAAAACTTGATGACAAATATCGAGGAGTTACAAAAGAAGGCAAAATCAAAGAAAACTACCATTGGAAATCACATCGATTACATACAAACACAACGCAATGAAATAACAACTATCCTGAAAAATCTTAATGATGACATTGACAAGACGTACGAGGAATACGTGAATCTACTATCAGCCAGAAGAGAAGCGCTGAAATGTAAAGTGCAGCGATTGTCAGAAAAATTCGAGAAGGAATTAAAAGTCATGGAGGAAGAGAGTCACCAAACAATAAGTCACATGAACAAAATGGAAGAGCTGGTAGCTAACGGTATGAAGGTACCGCTAGAGAAAGACGCCTTGATTGCACACGACACACTGTGTGAGAACTTGAAAAGCTTTCTGGGACGAGATGATCCTGACGACCAATCACCGAGAGGTGTGACAGAACGAGCTCAGAAGATTTCATTCCTTAGACACATAAAGGTCAATGAACTAAGTCTTGGAGAGCTGAAGAGCTGCGATGTCAAAGCAGACGTAGAGCTTCCAGTCAAAAACATCCTAAACTGCATCACTTGTGCACCAGACGGTAAGATAGCGGTGGGATCGTTTGGTGGCGGAGGCGGAATCCATCTTTACTCCCCTGATGGCGAGTTACAGCAGACCGTGCTAAAGAATGTCATTATCAGTGAAATTGGATTCCTCTCTAATGGTCGAAGTGTTGTATGTGATTCAGAAAACGAGATGTCATTATACACTCCACAGTGGGAGAAACTTGACGTCACTTTCGAGACGATGAGTTCTGAGGAAGGAGGGCTTGGTGCTCTCACTGTGGATAGAGATGATAATATCTACGTGGGTTATTGGAAGCCAAAAAATATCCAGGTATTTACCCAACATGGTGGTAAGGCAGTTAGGGAAATAATGTGTGATGGATATTTACCTATTCAATTATTCTCCTTTCAATCCACGGGAAGCCTGATATTGACAGATAAAACACATGTCGTGTGCCTTGATGGTAAGGGGAAGAAGGAGAATGTCTTAAAGGTGAAGGTGAAAGAGGGTATGTCAGTCTACCCAGCTGTTTGTCGAGATGATTCGGTCATTGTAGCCTGGGTGAAAGACGAGGAGGGTCTAGTCAGTATCGATCGATACACGAGAGATTTGGAGTACATGCATACCATTATCACTGATTTCAAGATACTACCAGAAACGGACTGGTGCAGTCTACAAGAGTTTGAGAGTGGTGAGATAGCTTTCTGCACTAACGATAGACTCTACGTATTTGATGTGAAATGTGAAGTGTGATAGATGTTGTTCTTCTGCAGTGATAGCATGAAAAAAAAAATGGATTCTCTAGTTTTATATTCTAAGTAAATACAATACACTATGGATGCATACACTTGTAATAATGTTATTGGGAGCACATGTGTCACGTCTATTATTAACATGAATATTCTATATAAGGAGCTCAATCATGTCATAATGTTACAGTATTATGAATGATTGACCTTTCCAAACGTAAAACAAGGTATGCAACAACATTAAATTTTTTGTTTTGCGTTGTTAGTTCTCTAAATGTTACATTGTTTAGGGCAAATGCTCTTGAACTGAAATCAGTGAAAATCTATTATATTCACCGTAAGTTCTAAAGTGGTTTGGGGATCATTGTAATGGCGGGTGTACATAACTCCCTGTAGCGAAGGCCTATATGGTATTATGAATGGGTATACAAGATTCTGTAAGTTTTGGTATATACGTGCATCATTGTGTGTATAATATAATTATACAATATATAAGTCCTCCAAAAAAATAATTGACAATGTCAATAACTATGACCTATCATACGAATCATGACTTTTGTTAGTGTAAGCGATTATTAGTATTGTTTTTTGGGGGGAGGGGGCATAAAAGTATTGTGGCTGGAAAACGTTGGTTCCTTTTTTGTGTGTGTTTCCTAGCATGGTGTATAGGTTACGATGCTGTGTTGAGTTATCAATACGGATATTGACACGACACGACTTCGAGTGCCGTTCTCAAGTTTGAACTATGAGATGAAGAGAGCACTCTTTCTGGACCAGGCAGGTAATGTGTGCATGGGCGTAAGTCCCGGGTGGGGGGGGGGGGGGGGGTGGGGGATATATCCCCCCCACACTTTTGAAGGAGGGGGGGGGGATGGCCTTTACAAATATCCCCCCCCCCCCTGAAATTCTCCCAAGAAAAAGATGTAGGAACAAAAAAACAAACAAAAAGAAATGTGGTGATATTGATTTCAGCATGATGGATTATTGCATAGCCTGTAATCTAGGAGGAGAATGCAGTTATTGTCTTTGTAATTTGCTGTGAAGCTAAACGTATGATGCAGCGAGATAATTGTCTTTGCCAAGCGATACATCTGATACGGCGAGACTACGAACAGTGGACGCATCTACCGCGTCCGCTAGGCGCCACGATCGGTGGCATTTTTTTTTTCCGTGTAAGAAGACTGCCACCGATTAAAAAAAAAAATAAGAGAACAACGACAAACAACTGGATCATAGGCGATGTATTCGCGCGCATCCACTGTTCGTAGTCTCGTCGCATCAGACCAGCTGCATCCCCACTTAGGTTATGGGCTACATACTGTAATGCATGAGCCATGACGTTCGCACGCCCGCCTCGTGACGAGCGCATACTGCTGAACAGTGCTAGCAGCGCTCGCGTACTTCTCTCGCACGCCAATGCATGTAGAGCAATATCGACCGTAATGCATGCTTCGGATGTTGAACTAGTAACTAGTAATAGCCACACAACCAGATGGCAACCAGCTGCATGCAACCAGGGAGGTGCTCTTCCCACCTCCTTGATGCAACACAGTCTGTAGGGCCATGGACGTAGGCATGAACGAGTGCACCATGCCGAGCGCGATACGACTCACGTCGAGCTCCGCATGAGTTACCCAAAGATCTATATAGATAGCAAACGAGTTCGTTAACAGCCTTGTACGAGTTTCAGTCGTAGGAATTGCAACACATTTACCCTCTCCATATTGGGAATGATTTTGCTCAGTTAGCATAATTCGTTTGCCTCCAGAAAAATACAAAAGAAGCGGGTGTCGATTCCCATATTTTGCCATATGCAAGTACCTCCTTTAATCTTATGAACATTGCTTTAGATTAATGGTTCAGACCTATTAACCAGATTTCTTTTTGTTTTCATGGGAGATGTGCAAAAAACACATGTAAGTTCACCTGTTAACAAACATACATCAATAGATTAATAAGACAAGTTTATTCGCAGGCAATTTTATTGATATGCAACATTCATCTCACGAACAGAAAAATGGATTCTTTAATCCCTAATTAAACAATCCCACAGAAAAAGGCAAGACATTCTAACAGTTTGCCAGAATAGTACGAAAAGATTTTCACTTTTTTTTTTCCAGTGAATAGGACCTACTTGGAATTGAGTACTGAAACGGATATTGTACCTTACCAAATCATTTTCACACGTTGGTAAGAATGTATAAAACCTGAAGTGTGCCGTGATCCAGAATGAATTTTACAACCGTATTTATGAGCCTGTTATGTTGTTGGAAAATAACGTTGCTTATCATGTCATTGTGCTTAGTAGGGGCCAGATATGAAGCCATTAACTTGACAAAGATGGAAAAAAAAGGTGAGCAAAATAAATAGAACTATCTCTACGAAAAGGTAGGACTGAACTCATTTTGATTTCTGCAAATATGAATGGCGTTTAAATGGTAATAAAAATAAAATATACAAAATAATCTTTAAGAAAAAATCTCAGGAAATTATTCAAATTGTCGGCATTACATGCCCAATTATGTTTGAACTTTCAAAGGCTACAGTATGTTAACATCTGATAGACCTGGGCTTCAGAAGTGCTCTGATATGTAGGCCTATGTTGCGAGATTTATAGTTAGTAAACGTTGGGTTGTCTTCAATTAAAGTACGGTTTGCTTAATCTATTCCTGTGAGGTAACTGAAGTTAAAAGGTAAAATTTCCTTCAATACGAGATGAACTTTCCAGTTTTCAATCTCCGCCTATACGGTCCTTATATAACCTTGCTTTTCTGATAATGTTTATTGTTTACCCTCCAAAGGAATGGGGTTAGACATAAAAGGTAATATTCTATATGGTCGATTGGAATTACGGAACATAATTATGTTATTAGAGTCCACAAAGATTGTCATAGAGACACATACGGAGAAAAAACTGTGCTTGTTTGTTTAACCTTGTTTGCTGTGTTACTGTTTTATGTTAAGGTTTTTAACACAATGTACTAAACTGATCTCGCGGAATGTTATTCAAGTGAATAAAACTATATATATATATATATATATATATATATATATATATATATATATATTCACCTTTATCCAGCAATTTGTTCTCAATAGTGTTTTGATCAGAGGAAAACTAGTGTGTTAGTTGTCGCATGTCACAAGTTATCCCGGGTTACATGAAGAGCTGTCACTATACCTTGCCACTACAACTCGACTTCTGTGGAAACCGTTCTTCGTTATTCTGCCAAGTACCATTATATCCCCCCCCCCCGAAAAAAAAAAGCGCAAGCGCGCGAAACCGAGCGCTTTGAAAGTTCAATCGTGTGCAGTGGATGAAGTTGGGGGAGACAAATCATTTTGTCCCCCAAGCAATTCCCGAGATGAGGACAAATCTCGAACTTTCTTTATGGAAAATTGGACAACTACCGCCAGAATTATGCACCGGATCGCTGAATTGCAATCATAAATATGCAAAAGCTACTGGGTCCCTTTCGATAGACTTTGTACACTTTTGAGATTGACGTTTTGTTTCTTTATATTTATCAAAGAGTGTGCAGCAGATCTTGCACTTACAAAAGCTCCCTCATATGCAGAGGCGTCGATGGAGGGGGAGGGGGACGGTTCCCCCATAAAAGCATTGGGGACAAACTGATCATTTTGCTCCTCCTTGTAACTCCCGAGATGAGGAAATGTTCTTACTTTTTTTGATAGAAGACTGTCTAAATATTTCACCCAAAGATGGCTGAATTTCAATTCTGAAAATACAAAATCTCCCTCGCGTAAGAGGGGGATAGGCCTAACCCCTCCTAATATACCCTCCCCGTTCAATCATTTCTACTTGATACACTTTAGATTGACAGATTTCAAAATGTTTCATCCAAAGTGTGCACCAGGTCTGTTACTTCAGTTTAAAGAAAACAAGTTTAAAAAAATGTTCCTTGGGTGGGAGGAGATATCTAGATACTTTCAATTTACGGAGGATCCCCCTCCCCTAAAAAAAATAGTATACACTTCTGGGATTGAAATTTCCCCAGATTACATCATAAATGTGTTTACGAGATATTTGTTGTTGCCAGTAATTGCCAGCAGTTGCGCCCGGTGCGCCCCCATCCCTTAATTTCCAAAACGAAAAAAGTACAGCTACAAAAGGCAGTATTTGGACTGTAAAATGTCAAAATTTTTAAGCTCGCTCGCATTGAATCGTCATGCCATTCTCCTGATGTTGCTGTCGGGTAATTGCCAGCAGTTGCGCCCGGTGCGCCCCCCTATTTTTCAAAGCGAAAAAAAATATAGCTACAAACGGCAGTTTTGGGACTGTAAGATGTCAAAATTTTCAAGCTCGCTCGCATCAGGGAGGTGGGATTCGGAAGAGAAGCACCTCCCTGCTCGCATTTAATCGAAATGTCATTCTCCTGATGTTGCTGCCAGTAATTGCCAGCAGTTGCGCCCGGTGCGCCCCCACCCCCTTAATTTCCTAAGCGAAAAAAGTACAGCTACAAACGGCAGTTTTTGGACTGTAAAATGTCAAAATTTTCAAGCTCGCTCGCATCAGGGAGGTGGGAAGAGAAGCACCTCCTTGCTCGCATTTAATCGAAATGTCATTCTCCTGATGTTGCTGCCAGTAATTGCCAGCAGTTGCGCCCGGTGCGCCCCCACCCCCTTAATTTCCTAAGCGAAAAAAGTACAGCTACAAACGGCAGTTTTTGGACTGTAAAATGTCAAAATTTTCAAGCTCGCTCGCATCAGGGAGGTGGGAAGAGAAGCACCTCCTTGCTCGCATTTAATCGAAATGTCATTCTCCTGATGTTGCTGCCAGTAATTGCCAGCAGTTGCGCCCGGTGCGCCCCCACCCCCTTAATTTCCTAAGCGAAAAAAGTACAGCTACAAACGGCAGTTTTTGGACTGTAAAATGTCAAAATTTTCAAGCTCGCTTGCATTGACTCGTCATGCCATTCTCCTGATGTTGCTGCCGGGTAATTGCCAGCAGTTGCGCCCGGTGCGCCCCCCTATTTTTCAAAGCGAAAAAAATATAGCTACAAACGGCAGTTTTGGGACTGTAAGATGTCAAAATTTTCAAGCTCGCTCGCATCAGGGAGGTGGGAAGAGAAGCACCTCCCTGCTCGCATTTAATCGAAATGTCATTCTCCTGATGTTGCTGCCAGTAATTGCCAGCAGTTGCGCCCGGTGCGCCCCCACCCCCTTAATTTCCTAAGCGAAAAAAGTACAGCTACAAACGGCAGTTTTTGGACTGTAAAATGTCAAAATTTTCAAGCTCGCTCGCATTGAATCGTCATGCCATTCTCCTGATGTTGCTGCCGGGTAATTGCCAGCAGTTGCGCCCGGTGCGCCCCCCTATTTTTCAAAGCGAAAAAAAATATAGCTACAAACGGCAGTTTTGGGACTGTAAGATGTCAAAATTTTCAAGCTCGCTCGCATCAGGGAGGTGGGAAGAGAAGCACCTCCCTGCTCGCATTTAATCGAAATGTCATTCTCCTGATGTTGCTGCCAGTAATTGCCAGCAGTTGCGCCCGGTGCGCCCCCACCCCCTTAATTTCCAAAGCGAAAAAAGTACAGCTACAAAAGGCAGTATTTGGACTGTAAAATGTCAAAATTTTCAAGCTCGCTCGCATTGAATCGTCATGCCATTCTCCTGATGTTGCTGTCGGGTAATTGCCAGCAGTTGCGCCCGGTGCGCCCCCCTATTTTTCAAAGCGAAAAAAAAATATAGCTACAAACGGCAGTTTTGGGACTGTAAGATGTCAAAATTTTCAAGCTCGCTCGCATCAGGGAGGTGGGAAGAGAAGCACCTCCCTGCTCGCATTTAATCGAAATGTCATTCTCCTGATGTTGCTGCCAGTAATTGCCAGCAGTTGCGCCCGGTGCGCCCCCACCCCCTTAATTTCCTAAGCGAAAAAAGTACAGCTACAAACGGCAGTTTTTGGACTGTAAAATGTCAAAATTTTCAAGCTCGCTCCCTTCGCTCGCTCGCATTTAATCGTCATGCCATTCTCCTGATGTTGCTGCCGGGTAATTGCCAGCAGTTGCGCCCGGTGCGCCCCCCTATCTTTCAAAGCGAAAAAAAAAATATAGCTACAAACGGCAGTTTTGGGACTGTAAGATGTCAAAATTTTCAAGCTCGCTCGCATCAGGGAGGTGGGAAGAGAAGCACCTCCCTGCTCGCATTTAATTCGAAATGTCATTCTCCTGATGTTGCTGCCAGTAATTGCCAGCAGTTGCGCCCGGTGCGCCCCCACCCCCTTAATTTCCTAAGCGAAAAAAGTACAGCTACAAACGGCAGTTTTTGGACTGTAAAATGTCAAAATTTTCAAGCTCGCGCGCATTTAATCGTCATGCCATTCTCCTGATGTTGCTGCCGGGTAATTGCCAGCAGTTGCGCCCGGTGCGCCCCCCCCCCCCCCTATTTTTCAAAGCGAAAAAAATATAGCTACAAACGGCAGTTTTGGGACTGTAAGATGTCAAAATTTTCAAGCTCGCTCGCATCAGGGAGGTGGGTAGAGAAGCACCTCCCTGCTCGCATTTAATCAAAATGTCATTCTCCTGATGTTGCTGCCAGTAATTGCCAGCAGTTGCGCCCGGTGCGCCCCCACCCCTTTAATTTCCTAAGCGAAAAAAGTACAGCTACAAACGGCAGTTTTTGGACTGTAAAATGTCAAAATTTTCAAGCTCGCTCGCATTGAATCGTCATGCCATTCTCCTGATGTTGCTGCCGGGTAATTGCCAGCAGTTGCGCCCGGTGCGCCCCCCTATTTTTCAAAGCGAAAAAAAATATAGCTACAAACGGCAGTTTTGGGACTGTAAGATGTCAAAATTTTCAAGCTCGCTCGCATCAGGGAGGTGGGAAGAGAAGCACCTCCCTGCTTGCATTTAATCGAAATGTCATTCTCCTGATGTTGCTGCCAGTAATTGCCAGCAGTTGCGCCCGGTGCGCCCCCACCCCCTTAATTTCCTAAGCGAAAAAAGTACAGCTACAAACGGCAGTTTTTGGACTGTAAAATGTCAAAATTTTCAAGCTCGCGCGCATTTAATCGTCATGCCATTCACCTGATGTTGCTGCCGGGTAATTGCCAGCAGTTGCGCCCGGTGTGCCCCCCCCCCCCCCCCTATTTTTCAAAGCGAAAAAAATATAGCTACAAACGGCAGTTTTGGGACTGTAAGATGTCAAAATTTTCAAGCTCGCTCGCATCAGGGAGGTGGGTAGAGAAGCACCTCCCTGCTCGCATTTAATCAAAATGTCATTCTCCTGATGTTGCTGCCAGTAATTGCCAGCAGTTGCGCCCGGTGCGCCCCCACCCCTTTAATTTCCTAAGCGAAAAAAGTATACAGC